>NC_069448.1:1299941-1344941 GCF_026875155.1 Cherax quadricarinatus
TCTTGATGTGAGAAATTGTGCTCATAGAACAGCTGTTTGCCTTTCCTAGATGTTTTAATTATTATGGGTAACAATAATTTTAAATTTAAAATTTATGGAAAACCAACAAATAACTGTTCCTATGTTCACTATTTTTCTTCATATCAAGAAACGTAATTGATAAATCTTTTAAAGTTGCTAGAAATACTTTTTACAATCCAAAAAGGGACAACCAGCCTTATTCAACTAAAAATATGTTGGTTCTCCCTTACCATGAAAACTTGGTTGATATGCCTTCTCTTCTTAAGACTTTTAATATTAAAGTTGTATTCAAAAATCTTGATACAGTAAAAAAACTTTTGATAAAGAATTCCCCCCAAAATGCTGATGGATGTGTCTATAAGATTCCTTGTAAAATTTGCGATAAAGTTTATTACGGTCAAACTGGTAAAAATCTCGAACTAAGATTAAAACAACATAAATAAACATTAGAACTGGACAAGATTCCAATGATCTATTTATTCATGTAAGAGATTTTAACCATCCAATTGATTTTCAAAAAGTTGAGAAAGTAGTATCAAGCAAGTCCATGGTCGACAGGAATAAAATTGAATCTTATTTCATAAAAAGCAGTTTTGACAATAATATGAATATTTCCTTTGGTTTATATAAATTGGATTCATTTATAATTAATAAAATTTGGGAAAAATTTAAGATACATTAGACAAGTAAAAATCTTAATGCCTGGGTAGAGTATCAGTTGTGTTTCACAGAGTCAGGTGTTGTGACGCGACTGTGAGGTGTAGTCTTGCCCTTATATGTCTTTCTGTTGATATTTTATTTTTATAGTTCCTTGATAATGTGAGAAGTCACGAAACGCTTGGAATTTCACTATTTTTTTCACAGAGGTTGTTCTGCACATAATATATATATATATATATATATATATATATATATATATATATATATATATTATATATATATATATATATAATATATATATATATATATATATAACATTATGTATATATATGCAATAAGATCACAGTAAACAGGTGATTTCAGAATATGCAAAACAACCACTATGAAATGAATAAGAAATTCCAAGTGCTTTCGTGACATACTCACATTGATATGTGAGTAGTCACGAAGCGCTTGGAATTTCTTATTCTTTCAGAGTGGTTGTTTTGCATATGTATATATATATATATATCTATATAATATATATATATATATATATATATTAACACCTCGGCCGTTTCCCACCAAGGCAGGGTGGCCCGAAAAAGAAAAACTTTCATCATCATTCACTCCATCACTGTCTTGCCAGAGGCGCGCTTACACTACAGTTATAACACTGCAACATTAACACCCTCCTTCAGAGTGCAGACGCTGTACTTCCCATCTCCAGGACTCAAGTCCGGCCTGCCGGTTTCCCTGAATCCCTTCATAAATGTTACCTTGCTCACACTCCAACAGCACGTCAAGTTCTAAAAACCATTTGTCTCCATCTGCTTCTATCTAACACGCTCACGCATGAACATTAAAATGGTATAAAATACCGACAGATTGTTAGGTAAGACACATATGCAACAGTTAGGTATCTTTATTTTGAAACGTTTCGCCTACACAGTAGGCTTCTTCAGTCGAGTACAGAAAAGTTGATAGAAGCAGAAGATACTTGAAGACGATGTAATCAGTTCATCACCCTTAAAGTTTTGAGGTGTCAGTCCCTCAGTCTGGAGAAGAGCATTGTTCCGTTGTCTGAAACAATATGAAGTTGAAGTGACAGAATCGGGCCTTATATAGTGCCAGGAGGTGAGACGTAGGTTGATTTGGGAGGGCAGTCCTTCAAACCAGCCGTTCTCACTAGTAGAGGTTGTCGAAGTAGATGGTCTGTACCAAATACCCTTGTGTTGCAGTGTCTGACAGAATGAACATTAAAAATGGTATAAAAATACCGGACAGATTGTTAGGTAAGACACATATGCAACAGTTAGGTATCTTTATTTTGAAACGTTTCGCCTACCAGTAGGCTTCTTCAGTCGAGTACAGAAAAGTTGATAGAAGCAGAAGATACTTGAAGACGATGTAATCAGTCCATCACCCTTAAAGTTTTGAGGTGGTCAGTCCCTCAGTCTGGAGAAGAGCATTGTTCCGTTGTCTGAAACAATATGAAGTTGAAGTGCAGAATGGGCTTATATAGTGCCAGGAGGTGAGACGTAGGTTGTTTTGGGAGGGCAGGTCCTTCTCAACCCAGCCGTTTCACTAGTAGAGGTTGTCGAAGTAGATGGTCTGTACCAAGATACCCTTGTGTTGCAGTGTCTGACAGAATGAACATTAAAATGGTATAAAAATACCGACAGATTGTTAGGTAAGACACATATGCAACAGTTAGGTATCTTTATTTTGAAACGTTTGCCTACACAGTAGGCTTTTCAGTCGATACAGAAAAGTTGATAGAAGCAAAAGGGATACTGAGACGATTGAAATTTCAGTCCATCACCTAAAGTTTTGAGGTGGTCAGTCCCCCCCAGTCTGGGAAGAGCATTGTTCCGTTGTCTGAAACAATATGAAGTTGAAGTGACAGAATCGGGCCTTATATAGTGCCAGGAGGTGAGACGTAGGTTGATTTGGGAGGGCAGGTCCTTCTCAAACCCACCCGTTCTCACTAGTAGAGGTTTGTCGAAGTAGATGGTCTGTACCAAGATACCCTTGTGTTGCAGTGTCTGACAGATAAACATTAAAATGGTATAAATTACCGACAGATTGTTAGGTAAGAACATATGCAAAGTTAGGTATCTTTATTTTAAAACGTTTCGCCTACACAGTAGGCTTCTTCAGTGGGAGTACAGAAAAGTTGATAGAAGCAGAAGATACTTGAAGACGATGTAATCATTTCCATCACCCTTAAAGTTTTGAGGTGGTCAGTCCCTCAGTCTGGAAGAGAGGCATTGTCCGTTGTCTGAAACAATATGAAGTTGAAGTGACAGAATCGGGCCTTATATATCCCAGGAGGTGAGACGTAGGTTGATTTGGGAGGGCAGGTCTTCTAAAACCCCGCCTTTTCTCACTAGTAGAGGTTGTCGAAGTAGATGGTCTGTCCCAAAGATACCCTTGTGTTGCAGTGTCTGACAGAATGAACATTAAAAGGGCACTATATAAGGCCCGATTCTGTACTTCAACTTCATATTGTTTCAGACAACGGAACAATGCTCTTCTCCAGACTGAGGGACTGACCCCCTCAAAACTTTAAGGGTGATGGACTGATTACATCGTCTTCAAGTATCTTCTGCTTCTATCAACTTTTCTGTACTCGACTGAAGAAGCCTACTGTGTAGGCGAAACGTTTCAAAAAAAAGATACCTAACTGTTGAAATATGGTCTTACCTAACAATCGGGTCGGTAATTTTATACCATTTTAATGTTCTTCTGTCAGACACTGCAACACAAGGGTACTTGGTACAGACCATCTACTTCGAAAACCCTCTACTAGTGAGAACGGCTGGGTTTGAGAAGGACCTGCCCTCCCAAATCAACCTACGTCTCACCTCCTGGCACTATATAAGGCCCGATTCTGTCATTTTCAACTTCATTATTGTTTCAGGACAACGAACATTGCTCTTCTCCAGATGAGGGACTGCCCACCTCAAAAACTTTAAGGTGATGGACTGTTTACTCGTCTCAAGTTCTTCTGTTCTAATCAACTTATTGTCCCTCGACTGAAGAAGCCTACTGTTTAGGCGAAATCTTTCAAAATAAAGATACCTACTGTTGCATTGTGTCTTACCTAACAATCTGTCGGTATTTTATCCCATTTTATTTTCATTCTGTCAGACACTGCAACACAAGGGTATTTGGTACAGACCTCTACTTCGACAACCTCTACTAGTGAGAACGGCTGGGTTTGAAAAGGGAAACCTGCCCTCCAAATCAACCTACGTCTCACCTCCTGGCACTATATAAGGCCCGATTCTGTCACTTCAACTTCATATTTTTTTCAGACAACGGAACAATGCTCTTCTCCAGACTGAGGGACTGACCACCTCAAAACTTTAAGGGTGATGGACTGATTACATCGTCTTCAAGTATCTTCTGCTTCTATCAACTTTTCTGTACTCGACTGAAGAAGCCTACTGTGTAGGCGAAACGTTTCAAAATAAAGATACCTAACTGTTGCATATGTGTCTTACCACGCTCACGCATGCTTGCTGGAAGTTCAAGCCCCTCGCACACAAAACCTTCTTTACCCCTCCCTCCAACCTTTCCTAGGTCGACTCCTACCATGTCTTCCCTCCACTGGAGATTTATACACTCTCGAAGTCATTCGATTTCGTTCCATCCTCTCTACATATCCGAACCACCTCAGGAACCCCTCCTCAGCTCTCTGGATAATAGCTTTGGTAATCCTGCACCTCCTCCTAATTTCCAAACTACGGATTCTCTGCATTACATTCACACCACACAATGTCTTCAGACATGGCATCTCCACTGCCTCCAGCCTTCTCCTTGTGGCCGCTTTCACCACCCATGTTTCATACCCATATAAGAGCGTTGGTATAATTATACTTTCAAACATTCCCCTCTTTGCTTCCTTGGATAAAGTTCTTTGTCTCCACAGACTCCTCAGTACACCACTCACCTTTTTTCTCTCGTCAGTTCTATGATTCATCTCATTCTTCATAGACCCATCTGCTGACATGTCCACTCCTAAATATCTGAATACATTCACCTCCTCCATACTTTCTCCCTCCAATCTGATATCCAATCTTTCGTTACCTAAATTTTTTATCCTCATAACTTTACTCTTTCCTATAATCACTTTCAATTTCGTTCTTTTACATACCCTACCAAACTCATCCACCAACCTCTGCAACTTCTCTTTGGAATCTCCCAAAAGCACAGTGTCATCAGCAAAGAGCAACTGTGACAACTTCTACTTTGTGTTAGATTATCTTTTAACTCCACACCTCTTGCCAGCACCCGATCATTCGCTTCTCTTACAACCCCATCTATAAATAAATTAAACAATCATGGTGACATCACACATCCTTGTCTAAGGCCTACTTTTGCTGGGAAATAATCTCCCTCTCTCCTACAGATTCTAACCTGAGCCTCCCTATCCTTGTATAAGTTCTTCACTGCTTTCAGTAACCTACCTCCTATTATTATTCCATACCTTTGCAACATCTTCCACATTGTTTCCCCTATCCACCCTATCATACGCCTTTTCCAAATCCATATATATATATATATATATATATATATATATATATATATATATATATATATATATATATATATATATATATATATATATATATATATATATATATATATATATATATTATCGAGGTTCCTGAGCTGTGATTATCTACAGTAATGTTTCATTTAAGTTGTGTTGGTCACTTTGTGTTTATTAATTTCTGTGAAGACGCGAGGTTACCTGTTGAAGCTTACTCCATCATGATGTGTGTGTTGCGTTGTGCATGACTACCTCCACAACCCTCACCCTCCAGCCCCCAACCCCCAACCCCCCCATTCTGTTTCAAACTCCCCCACACTACCCCTGCCTTCCTCAC
Source organism: Cherax quadricarinatus (assembly GCF_026875155.1). Classification (NCBI taxonomy): domain Eukaryota; kingdom Metazoa; phylum Arthropoda; class Malacostraca; order Decapoda; family Parastacidae; genus Cherax; species Cherax quadricarinatus. The sequence goes on from NC_069448.1 coordinate 1,305,503, forward strand.
ACCAGGAGCCACACACCCTGCATGACAGAACACACTGCTGAGTTTCCTCTTCTACGTTGTTTCTTGCTGTGATTGATCACTGTGACTGAGTCCACCACGAGTTCTCCCCTCATCTACCCCCACCACCACGAGTTCTCCCCTCATCTACCCCTACCACCACGAGTTCTCCCCTCATCTACCCCTACCACCACGAGTTATTCCCTCATCTACCCCTACCACCACGAGTTCTCCCCTCATCTACCCCCACCACCACGAGTTCTCCCCTCATCTACCCCTACCACCACGAGTTCTCCCCTCATCTACCCCTACCACCACGAGTTATTCCCTCATCTACCCCTACCACCACGAGTTCTCCCCTCATCTACCCCTACCATCATCTGCCTTCCCCTCACCTTAGACATATCTCCCTGGATAACTGTTAATAAATTCACTCTTATCATCGGTAAGATATTCTACATGATTTATGGGATCAGAGCTGCAAATGTTCAGCTAAATATAATGATTAATAATTGTCCCACTGTAAGACAAGTCGAGGAAAAATTCTTAGGTCCTTGACTGCAACTTGAAGTTCAATGCTGACACCTAGCACATAGCACAAGTGTTAAAATCAGCTGTCATCCTCTCTCCTTTCTAAGATGTCTTACTGTGACACCTCAGCGATACAAGACATCAACTCCTCCCTCCGTGGTTGTTTTGCATGTCTTGCTGTGTATTTCAAACAGCAACACTCACACTGTAATACTCTTTAATCTACCATTAACTATGGTATTTATACCTAGGGATCTACTACATCAAATCTCTTAAAATCAATAATAAGGCAGCAAAAAGCGGCTGCACGAGCGATCAGTCAGTCTAGTACCAGACAACACACTGATCCACTGATCCACTGATCCACTGATCCACTGATCCACTGATCCACTGATCCACTGATCCACTGATCCACTGATCCACTCTTCAGAAGTTTAAATTTACTCGGTAGTCATAATATTCACTGATATTACTGTACATGCTATATTTTTTCAACACACTGGTCGTCTTCCACCGACCTAAGGTGGCCCAAAAAGAGGAAACATTTTAACCATCACTCAGTTCATCATCGTCTTGTCAGAGGTGTGCCGATACTAGAGTTGAAAATTGTAAATATTCACGTTCCTCCTTCAGAGTGGAGGCACTGTACTTCCTCCTTAAGAGTGCAGGCACTGTACTCCCTCCTTCAGAGTGCAGGCACTGTACTCCCTCCTTCAGAGTGCAGGTACTGTACTCCCTCCTTCAGAGTGCAGGTACTGTACTTCCTCCTTCAGAGTGCAGGTACTGTACTCCCTCCTTCAGAGTGCAGGCACTGTACTCCCTCCTTCAGAGTGCAGGCACTGTACTCCCTCCTTCAGAGTGCAGGCACTGTACTCCCTCCTTCAGAGTGCAGGTACTGTACTCCCTCCTTCAGAGTGCAGGTACTGTACTCCCTCCTTCAGAGTGCAGGCACTGTACTCCCTCCTTCAGAGTGCAGGCACTGTACTCCCTCCTTCAGAGTGCAGGCACTGTACTCCCTCCTTCAGAGTGGAGGCACTGTACTTCCTCCTTAAGAGTGCAGGCACTGTACTCCCTCCTTCAGAGTGCAGGCACTGTACTCCCTCCTTCAGAGTGCAGGTACTGTACTCCCTCCTTCAGAGTGCAGGTACTGTACTTCCTCCTTCAGAGTGCAGGTACTGTACTCCCTCCTTCAGAGTGCAGGCACTGTACTCCCTCCTTCAGAGTGCAGGCACTGTACTCCCTCCTTCAGAGTGCAGGCACTGTACTCCCTCCTTCAGAGTGCAGGTACTGTACTCCCTCCTTCAGAGTGCAGGCACTGTACTCCCTCCTTCAGAGTGCAGGCACTGTACTCCCTCCTTCAGAGGGGCAGGCACTGTACTCCCTCCTTCAGAGTGCAGGCACTGTACTCCCTCCTTCAGAGTGCAGGCACTGTACTCCCTCCTTCAGATTGCAGGCACTGTACTCCCTCCTTCAGAGTGCAGGTACTGTACTCCCTCCTTCAAAGTGCAGGCACTGTACTCCCTCCTTCAGAGTGCAGGCACTGTACTCCCTCCTTCAGATTGCAGGCACTGTACTCCCTCCTTCATAGTGCAGGCACTGTACTCCCTCCTTCATAGTGCAGGCACTGTACTCCCTCCTTCATAGTGCAGGCACTGTACTCCTCACCTCCAGGACTCAAGTCCTGCTAACCGGTAACAAACTCACCGGTGTAAGACATGACACAAAAACCTTTTTAACATCCCGCGTGTCCCACTCAACCTCTGTAAAACCTCAAGGCGCATAAAAGGCCCTAAAATCTGGAACTCACTGCCTGAACATTCTAAAGGTCCCCAACCTGTCAGTCGCTTCACAACTATTGTTTAATATGATCTCATCAACAATACTTTATGTCAAACAGAATCTGAACCTTGCTGTTTCTTCTTCCAGTTGTGTCCATCTTCTTCTTCCAGTTGTGTCCATCTTCTTCTTCCAGTTGTGTCCATCTTCTTCTTCCCAGTTGTGTCCATCTTCTTCTTCCAGTTGTGTCCATCTTCTTCTTCCAGTTGTGTCCATCTTCTTCTTCCAGTTGTGTCCATCTTCTTCTTCCATTTGTGTCCATCTTCTTCTTCCAGTTGTGTCCATCTTCTTCTTCCAGTTGTGTCCATCTTCTTCTTCCAGTTGTGTCCATCTTCTTCTTCCAGTTGTGTCCATCTTCTTCTTCCAGTTGTGTCCATCTTCTTCTTCCAGTTGTGTCCATCTTCTTCTTCCAGTTGTGTCCATCTTCTTCTTCCAGTCTTCCAGCAACTCTCATCATTATTAGAAGCATATACTGTCTCATCATATTTGTATCATAATTTAAGTAATTAGTACCACTCGTCCTTCTCTGTATGTTCTTCGATATATTTATATTTATATCCTTTCTGTAGTATGGAGAACAAAACTGAGCAGCACAGTCTAAGTGAAGTTTTACTAGTGATGTATAGAGCAGCACAGTCTAAGTGAAGTTTTACTAGTGATGTATAGAGCAGCACAGTCTAAGTGAAGTTTTACTAGTGATGTATAGAGCAGCACAGTCTAAGTGAAGTTTTACTAGTGATGTATAGAGCAGCACAGTCTAAGTGAGGTCTTACTAGTGATGTATAGAGCAGCACAGTCTAAGTGAGGTCTTACTAGTGATGTATAGAGCAGCACAGTCTAAGTGAGGTCTTACTAGTGATGTATAGAGCAGCACAGTCTAAGTGAGGTCTTACTAGTGATGTATAGAGCAGCACAGTCTAAGTGAGGTCTTACTAGTGATGTATAGAGCAGCACAGTCTAAGTGAAGTTTTACTAGTGATGTATAGAGCAGCACAGTCTAAGTGAAGTTTTACTAGTGATGTATAGAGCAGCACAGTCTAAGTGAGGTCTTACTAGTGATGTATAGAGCAGCACAGTCTAAGTGAGGTCTTACTAGTGATGTATAGAGCAGCACAGTCTAAGTGAAGTTTTACTAGTGATGTATAGAGCAGCACAGTCTAAGTGAGGTCTTTACTAGTGATGTATAGAGCAGCACAGTCTAAGTGAAGTCTTACTAGTGATGTATAGAGCAGCACAGTCTAAGTGAAGTCTTACTAGTGATGTATAGAGCAGCACAGTCTAAGTGAAGTCTTACTAGTGATGTATAGAGCAGCACAGTCTAAGTGAAGTCTTACTAGTGATGTATAGAGCAGCACAGTCTAAGTGAAGTCTTACTAGTGATGTATAGAGCAGCACAGTCTAAGTGAGGTCTTACTAGTGATGTATAGAGCAGCACAGTCTAAGTGAAGTCTTACTAGTGATGTATAGAGCAGCACAGTCTAAGTGAAGTCTTACTAGTGATGTATAGAGCAGCACAGTCTAAGTGAGGTCTTACTAGTGATGTATAGAGCAGCACAGTCTAAGTGAAGTCTTACTAGTGATGTATAGAGCAGCACGTCTAAGTGAAGTCTTACTAGTGATGTATAGAGCAGCACGTCTAAGTGAAGTCATTACTAGTGATGTATAGAGCAGCACAGTCTAAGTGAGGTCTTACTAGTGATGTAAGAGCAGCACAGTCTAAAGTGAAGTTTTACTAGTGATGTATAGAGCAGCACAGTCTAAGTGAAGTTTTACTAGTGATGTATAGAGCAGCACAGTCTAAGTGAAGTTTTACTAGTGATGTATAGAGCAGCACAGTCTAAGTGAAGTCTTATAGTGATGTATAGAGCAGCACAGTCTAAGTGAGGTCTTACTAGTGATGTATAGAGCAGCACAGTCTAAGTGAAGTTTTTACTAGTGATGTATAGAGCAGCAACAGTCTAAGTGAAGTCTTACTAGTGATGTATAGAGCAGCACAGTCTAAGTGAGGGTCTTACTAGTGATGTATAGAGCAGCACAGTCTAAGTGAAGTTTTACTAGTGATGTATAGAGCAGCACAGTCTAAGTGAGGTCTTACTAGTGATGTATAGAGCAGCACAGTCTAAGTGAAGTTTTACTAGTGATGTATAGAGCAGCACAGTCTAAGTGAAGTTTTTACTAGTGATGTATAGAAGCAGCACAGTCTAAGTGAAGTTTTTACTAGTGATGTATAGAGCAGCACAGTCTAAGTGAGGTCTTACTAGTGATGTATAGAGCAGCACAGTCTAAGTGAAGTTTTACTAGTGATGTATAGAGCTGTAAAATAACTTTTAGACTCTTCTACTTATAGCAACATCACCACAAAATAAAAAAAATTATCTTTATTTTCTCCCTCTCTACTTCCCCTCTGTCACCCCACTCCCCCTTCCTTCCTCCCTCCCTCTTTTTTTTTTCTCTCTCTCTCTCCACCCATTTTGGCTTCTCTCACGTTTGCTCTCGTACAAATCCCCTCATGTTCCCCTCACCTAAGATGGTGTCTCCCCAGTATGGCTTCTACGAGGGGGGAAGATAGAGAAGGGGGAAGAGGAGGAGGAAGAGAAGGAGGAGGAGGGAGAAGAGGAGGAAGAGGAGAAGGAGGAAGAGTAGGAGGGAGTGGTATCACTCAATGGAACTGACTGGCACTCATCTCTGGCATCTTGGTGAGTTTGTGACCTGGTCCAACTCAAAATCTGTGACCTGGTTCACTTCAAGACCTGTGATTTGGTCCACCTCAAGACCAGTGACCTGGTCTACTTCAAGACCTGTGATTTGGTCCACCTCAAGACCTGTGACCTGGTCCACCTTACGACTGAGCTGATGCAGCCTCGCAGATTACAGCAACGTGGGGCTTCACCCACGCCCACACCCTCAGCAGGGGTCCTCACCCCACGCCCACACTCTCAGCAAGGTCTTCACCCCACACCCACACTCTCAGCAAGAGTCCTCACTCCACGCCCATACTCTCAGCAGGAATCCTCATCCCCACGCCCACACTATCAGCAGGGGTCTTCACTACACGCCCACACGCTCAGCAGGGGTCCTCAACCCACGCCCACACTCTTAACAGGGGTCCTCACCCCACGACCACACTCTCAGCAGGGGTCCTCACCCCACGACCACACTCCCAACAAGAGTCCTCACCCCACGACCACACTCTCAGTAGGAGTCCTCACCCCACGCCCATACTCTCAGCAGGAGTCCTCACCCCACGCCCATACTCTCAGCAGGAGTCCTCACCCCACGACCACACTCTCAGTAGGAGTCCTCACCCCACGCCCATACTCTCAGCAGGAGTCCTCACCCAACGCCCATACTCTCAGCAGGAGTCCTCACCCCACGCCCATACTCTCAGCAGGGGCGGAGGGATGAAGAAGGTTCATCTGACAGTAGGAGACGAAACATCCCATAGTGTGTGTGTGTGTACTCACCTAATTGTGGTTGCAGGGGTCGAGACTCAGCTCCTGGCCCCGCCTCTTCATTGAGTGCTACTAGGTCCTCTCTCTCCCTGCTCCATGAGCTTTATCATACCTCATCTTAAAGCTATGTATGGTTCCTGCCTCCACTACCTCACTTGCTACGCTATTCCACTTCCTGACGACTCTATGACTGAAGAAACGCTTCCTAACGTCCCTTTGACTCATCTGAGTCTTCAACTTCCAGTTGTGACCCCTTGTTTCTGTGTCCCCTCCCTGAACATCCTGTCTCTGTCCACCTTGTCTATTCCACGCAGTATTTTGTATGTCGTTATCATGTCTCCCCTGACCCTCCTGTCCTCTAGTGTCGTCAGGCCGAATTCCCTAAGCCTTTCTTCGTAGGGCATTACCCTTAGCTTTGGAACTAACCTAGTCGCAAACCTTTGCACTTTCTCTAATTTCTTGACGTGCTTGATCAAGTGTGGGTTCCAAACAGGTGTTGCATACTCTAGTATGGGCCTGACGTACACGGTGTACAGTGTCTTGAACGATTCCTTACTAAGGTATCGGAACGCTGTTCTCAGGTTTGCCAGGCGCCCATATGCTGCAGCAGTTATCTGGTTGACTTGTGCTTCCGGAGACGTGCTCGGTGTTATACTCACCCCAAGATCTTTCTCCTTGAGCGAGGTTTGCAGTCTTTGGCCACCTAGCCTATACTCCGTCTGCGGTCTTCTTTGCCCTTCCCCGATCTTCATGACTTTGTATTCGGCAGGGTTAAATTCGAGAAGCCAGTTGCTGGACCAGGTGTCCAGCCTGTCCAGGTCTCTTTGAAGTCCTCCTTGATCCTCATCTGATTTGGTTCTTATCATTAACTTCACATCATCTGCGAACAGGGACACTTCTGAGTCTAATAGGAGTCCTCAGGTTGTTCTTCAACTCTGTATATCCTTGGTTTGGCCTCATTTAGATTATGCCGCACAGTTTTGGTCACCGTATTACAGAATGGATATAAATGCACTGGAAATCCTACAAAGGAGGATGACAAAGTTGATCCCATGTATCAGAAATCTTCCCTATGAGGATAGACTAAGGGCCCTGAATCTGCACTCTCTAGAAAGGTGTAGAATTAGGGGGGATATGATTGAGGTGTATAAGTGGAAAATAGGAATTAATACAGGGGATGTAAATAGCGTGCTAAAAATATCTAACATAGACAGGACTCGCAGCAATGGCTTTAAATTGGAAAAATTCATATTCAGGAAGGATATAGGAAAGCACTGGTTTGGTAATAGAGTTGTGGATGAATGAAACAAACTCCCGAGTACCGTCATAGACACTAAGATGTGTAGTTTTAAAAATAGGTTGGACAAATGCATGAGTGGGTGTGGGTGGGTGTGAGTTGGACCTGACTAGCTTGTGCTACTAGGTCGGATGCAGTGCTCCTCCCTTAAGTGACGTGTCTGACCTCACTAGGTTAAGGCATTGGCTTAAGCCGGTGGGAGAATTGGACCTGCCTCGCATAGGCCAGTAGGCCTGTTGCAGTGTTCCTTCTTTCTTATGTTCTTATGTTAACCCTTCCATCATGTCATTCACATATACCAAAAATAGGACTGGTCCTAGGACCGACCCCTATGGGACCCCGCTCGTCACAGGTGCCCACTGTGATACCTCATCACGTACCATGACTCGTTGTTGCCTCTCTGTCAGGTACTCTCTGATCTATTGCACTGTCCTTCCTGTTATACGCACCTGATCCTCTAGCTTCTGCCCTAATCTCTCGTGAGGAACTGTGTCGAAGGCCTTCTTGCAGTCCAAGAAGATGCAATCAACCCACCCCTCTCTGTCATGTCTTACTTCTGTTACTTTATCATAAAACTCCAGAAGGTTTGTGACACAGGATTTGCCTTCCATAAATCCGTGCTGGTTGGCATTTATATTCTTGTTCAGTTTCAGGTGCTCCACCACTCTCCTCCTGATAATCTTCTCCATCACTTTTCATACTGAACACGTCAGTGACACTGGACTATAATTTAGTGCCTCTTTTCTGTCTCCTTTTTTAAAAATGGGGACTACATTTGCCACCTTCCATACCTCAGGTAGTTGCTCAGTTTCGAGGGATGTGTTGAAGATTGTAGTTAGTGGCACACCCAGCATTTCTGCTCCCTCTCTAAGGACCCACTGGGAGATGTTGTCTGGTCCCATTGCCTTTGAGGTATCAAGGTCCCTTAACAGCTTCTTCACCTCCTCCTCAGTTGTGTGTATGTCATCTAACACTTGTTGGTATAATCCTTGTTGGTGTCCCCTTCTGTTCTGTCCTCCCAGAGGCCTTCCTGTCTCCACTGTAAATACTTCCTTAAATCTCATGTCGAGTTCCTCACATACCTCATGATCGTTTCTTGTGAATTCCCCACCTTCTTTCCTCAGCCTGATCACCTGGTCTTTGACTGTTGTTTTCCTCCTAATGTGGCTATACAGCAGTTTCGGGTCAGACTTGATTTTCGATGCTATGTCGATTTCCTACTGTCGCTGGGCCTCCATCCTTATCTGTGCATACTCGTTTCTGGCTCTTCGACTAATCTCTTTATTTTCCTGGGTCCTTTGCCTCCTCTAACTTTTCCATTCTCTGGTGGACTTAATTTTTGCCTCTCTACACCTTCGGGTAAACCAAGGACTCGCTTTGGTCTTCCCATTATTTTTATTGCCCTTGTTGTTACATATTCCATCATCTCGTTTACTGACTTTCCTACCAGTTCTCTGTCCCATTGAACCTCCTGCAGAAAGTTCCTCATACCTGTGTAGTCCTTTTATAGTTTGGCTTTTCCCATTCAATTCCTGTTACCCTCTCTACTTGTAACTCTACTAAATAGTCAAAACTCAGAACCACGTGATCACTAGCTCCAAGGGGCCTCTTATAAGTGATGTCCTCAATGTCTGAAACACTGTTCAGGGTGAACTCAAGGTCCAACCTTGCTGGTTCATCCTCCCCTCTCTCTCTGGTAGTGTCCCTGACATGTTGATGCATGAGGTTTTCCAGTACCACATCCATCATCTTGGCTGTCCACGTTTCGGGACCCTCATGTGACTCCAAGTTTTCCCAGTCAATCTCCCTGTGGTTGAAATCGCCCATAACCAGTAACTTGGCTCTGCTCGAGTGAGCTCTTCTTGCCACCTCAGCCAGTGTGTCCACCATTGCCCTGTCGTTCCCTTCGTATTCCTCTCTTGGCCTCCTGCAGTTCTGTGGTGGGTTATACATCACTCCAATGACTACTTTATGTTCCTCAGACTTAATTGTACCTACTATGTAGTCCCTTTCTCCAATCTCGCCCATGCCTTCCATTTCCTCAAATCCCCATCGGTTTTTTATGAGCAGTGCAACCCCTCCTCCCCCTCTACTCCTATCTTTCCTCAGGATCTGATATCCCAGGGGGGAGATTGCATCTGTTATTGTCTCAGTGAGTTTCGTTTCTGTGACTGCTATGATGTCTGGGGATTTCTCATTGATTTTTTCGTGCCACTCCTCATATTTATTCGTTATTCCGTCTGCATTCGTGTAACAAACCTTCAGCTTCTTTTCTATCACTGTGGTCTTGGGAGGATATTGGGGTTGGAGGAGTGGGAGCCCTGGTGGGGGCCTATGGGGTCTTGTGGTTTGGGTGGGGTTTGTGATGAGGGGGGGGGTCAGAGTGCCCGAAGGGGGCAGCTGTAGGAGTGAGGCTTGTGATGTAGGGGTTGGGGGCAGAGAGAACAGTGTGTGGATTTTGGTTTAGATTGTTCAGTTGCTTTGGGGTTGTCGCAGTTGGAGTCCTTCTGTGGGAGCTTCTGGGGGGGATGTGTTTGCCCTTCCTCCTGGTCTGGGTCCTGCTCATCTTCATCATTGCCTCTCGTTCCTTCTCTCGTCTTTGTACCTTCTCTTTCAGTATCATCCTTTCTTAATGTGTTCTGTCGCGGTTGAGGTACACTCTCCGGTACTCTGGTTAGTCCCTCAGTCGTGCTTTCTCCTGCAGGATCCTAGTTCGAGCTGATTCTTTCTTGCGCTTTATCATACCTCTTCTTAAAGCTATGTATGGATCCTGCCTACATTACATCACTTCCCAGACTATTTCACTTACTGACAACTCTGTGACTGAGGAAATACTTGCTAATGTCCCTGTGATTCATCTTAGTCTTTAACTTCCAACTGTGACCCTTTGTTTCTGTGTCCCATCTCTGGAACATCCTGTCTCTGTCCATCTTGTCGATTCCTCTCAGTATTTTACATGTCATTGTCATATCCCCCATCTCTCCTCTCTTCCAATGTCGTCAAGTCAATTTCCCTTAGCCTCTTCTCGTAAGACATACCCCTTAGCTCCGGGACTAGTCTTGTTGCAAACCTTTGCACTTTCTCTAGTTTCCTCACATGCTTAGCTAGGTGAGGATTCCAAACTTGTGCTGCATACTCCAATATGGTCCTAACGTACACAGTGTACGGAATGCTGTATACTGCTACACTATTCTGTATGATAGTTACACAGTGGCAAGGCCCACAGTGTGCTGTTACACTATTCTGTATGATAGTTACACACTGGCAACACCCACAGTGTGCTGTTACACTATTCTGTATGATAGTTACACACTGGCAACACCCACAGTGTGCTGTTACACTATTCTGTATGATAGTTACACAGTGGCAACATCCACAGTGTGCTGTTACACTATTCTGTATGATAGTTACACAGTGGCAACACCCACAGTGTGCTGTTACACTATTCTGTATGATAGTTACACATAGTCCATCACACAGGATAGTGCTCATACAGGGTGCTAAAATTTGTCAACCTGAGCTGGGAGAGTTCAGTAGTGTCAGCCTGAGCCAAAAGACTTCACTAGTGTCAGTCTGAGCCGGGAGACTTCAGTAGTGTCAACCTGAGCTGGGAGACTTCACCAGTGTCAGCCTGAGCTGGAAGACTTTAGTAGTGTCAGCCTGAACTGGGAGACTTCAGTAGTGTCATCCTGAACTGGAAGACTTCAGTTGTGTCAGCCTAAGCTGGGAGACCTTAGTAGTGTCAGCCTGAGCTGGGAGACTTTAGTAGTGTCAGCCTGAGGTGGAAGATTTCAGTTGTGTCAGCCTAAGCTGGGAGGCTTTAGTAGTGACAGTTTGCTTCTCCCAGGTATAAGCCCACAGAGACTGGGAGAGAGAGTTAATGTTATATTTGGATATTAAGCATGTTAAGGACAATTGCCTCATGGGCTTTTGACTTGCAAGATTATGCAAATATCGCGAACAAGGGATACAAGATACAAAACAACCACGGAGGGGGGGGAGGGGAGTTGAATAATAGCTCTAGGCCTTTCGTGTTGCAATCAACACATCATAAGGAGTTTGAATGTTGCAGAGAAGATGAGGTCCATACAAATACGATCACAGGGAACGTCTTCGCTGGAGCAAAGGCGTTCCCTGTGATCGTATTGTTTCGACCTCCTCCTCTTTTCTGCAACATTGCAAACTCATGATGTGTTGATTGCAGCACGAAAGGCCAAGAGTTTTCATTCAACTGCATGTTTTACACATGCAGAATGTTGACGAGACGGCTCTTGATTTGTGAGAGTTACGTGTTGGAGCGAGCAGTACGAGTGTGTCCAGCGGTCAGGCAGGACAGTCCCACACCTGAACCTACACAATTCAAGGAACGGATGGAACCTATGGCTAGTTGGTGGTAAAACTCACTGGGCCAGTGAGTTTTAGAATTCACTCACCATGGGTTCAAACTCCACCCGTTCCGTGATTTGTTTTGAAATCTTGTCATTACGATTTCGTGAGTCTAGGAGGGAGAGAGTTGCTGGGTGACTCCTTGGGAAGTCTTACCCATGTAAAGCAGTTTAAACATATTTTTTAATTTAGTTTGAAGCTCTATGGGTGTTACGTACTCGTTGTTATCTAAGCCTGTGTTCTCACAGACATTAATGAGCTTCCTGTTCATATTACTGTTTGTTTCCCAAGTGAAGATGAATGCTCGGGGGTCAAGCCAGCATTCTTGAAATATTTGCTTCATGGTCAAGTAGCATGTGTGAATACATCGTGGGTAAGTAATGTTCAAGCAGAGGTGTGTTTCATTCTGATATATACTCCTGATTTTAGACAACAATTGGGCATCAGAAGTCGCATGGTTGATGCCCAGCAGGAACTGTTCCCAATACTGCCCATATAATCGCTCTTTGATGTCGCTGCACTCAACTGTTTGCTTTGAGATATTGACGAAGTCAACTGTTTTGCAGTTTCCATATCTGCCAACCTTCGTATGTTCTCATGCAGAGGTCCATGACGTACGTGAGTGGTTCACCCTCGCTTCTGCTTCCTAGGTGAGCTCTAGCTACTGTTATCCAGTTGTTGTGATAGTTTGTCGCTGTGATAACGATGTGTTTGTACAAACCTGCCGTTCCCAGCCTGTGGTCCGCAGACCTCTGGTGTCAGTGTTGGACCTACATTTTTGGGTCCCTGAGGCTTTTATTGTTATGAGTGTCACCTTCATAACCAACAATGACTCCCCTACATCATAATTTAATAATCTTTTTTTTTTTTGACTGTTTGTACTGAACTATATTATATTATTAAAATTATTATTTTTAAAAAGCCCTTCTCATACAGTAGACCCAAAATTTTTAAACAATGTGGACTAAAGTGGCTTCTGGGGCCCCTCCGGGAATAGGGGCCCTCAAGCTTAAGCTTTATTAGTTTCATAGTAGATCCGTTCCTGCCTGAGGTCCACAAAGGTAGCACTAGGGGTCCACAAAGGTAGTACTGGGGGTCCACAAAGGTGGCACTGGGGGTCCACAAAGGTAGTACTGGGGGTCCACAAAGGTAGTACTGGGGGTCCACAAAGGTAGCACTAGGGGTCCACAAAGGTAGTACTGGGGGTCCACAAAGGTAGTACTGGGGGTCCACAAAGGTAGTACTGGGGGTCCACAAAGGTAGTACTGGGGGTCCACAAAGGTAGTACTGGGGGTCCACAAAGGTAGTACTGGGGGTCCGTGAGCTATGTTCAAAATTTCAATGCATCATCAACAATCTCATTAAACACTTAAATTTTGTAATACCGTCATTTATTTAATTACAAACACAGTTACGTATGTCTTTCAACTGAGAGATAAAACCCGGAAAACAAGTTTGTTGTTAGTTAATAAAGTCGCCTTCTTGAATAGACAGACTTTTCAAAAACCTGGAGTCCCTGGGAAAATTAATTGAAATAAAAGAGGGTCCCTGGTGGTGAAGAGGATGCGAACCACTGTTATACCTGGAGTATATCTGGAGGGTGTTCCAGGGGTCAACGCCCCCGCTGCCCGGTCTGTGTTGTGTTGGAAGTTGTTGTGCTGGTGGTCAGGGATGTTGATGTTGTTTCTAATATATTGACTCCTTTACCACTTATTGTGGTAAAGGAGGGATAAAGGAGAGGAACTGGAGGATGTGCTTCCCTTAGTAAGGGGAAGAGAGAGGCTGATTCCCCTCAGTGTGGGGAAGAGGAAGGCCGAGTCCCCTCAATGTGGGGGAGGGTGAGTGGTTCCTCTCTGTGTTGGGGGAAAAGCAGCCTGCTTCCCTCAGTGTGGGAGGGGGAGGTGGGGCTCCACAGACTCACCCTCCTTAGTCACGAGAGTCTCTGAGGGGAGGATCGAGGGGAGGACTGAGGGGAGGAGGAAGTATAGTGGACCTGCTTCAGTGTTCACCTGAACAGGTGACCTCCCGAGAGACCTCTCAACCTCGGGGAGGGGAAGAGGGAGACTTTCCAACCTTAGGAGGAGGGGAGAGAGGAAGGGAGGGACCAAGCAACATCGGGAGAGGGAAGAGTGGGACCTCTCCGTCTTGGGGAGGGGAGAAAGGGATCTTCTAGCCTCGAGGGATGGGGAAAAGCATTTCCCAGCCTCGGAGTTGGGGGTGGGGTGGGGGGTAAGAGGCCAAATGAGAGAGAAAATGGAAGAGAAGATTGGAGATAAAGATGGCAGCAGGCAGCAGAGAGAGCCATGCCAGTGGCATCTCCTAGGCACTGTGCCGTGCTGGGGGAGGTCTTGGGCGTGGCCCCTGGTGCCATGGTTACCTGGCACTCCTTCCACTCCCACCTACCTCCTCTTCCTCCTCGTCCTCCTCCTCCTCCTCGTCCTCCTCCTCCTCCTCCTCCTCCTCCTTATACTCCTTCTCGTCCTCCTCCTCCTCCTTATACTCCTTCTCGTCCTCCTTCTCCTCCTCTTCCTCTTGGTCTTACTTTTCATCCTGCTCATCATCATTATCATCCTCTTTCTTCTTCATCTTATTTTTCTTCTTTTTGCCTCTCCTGAGCAATATTTTGATTGCTGTTGTTGCAACTGTTGTTGTTGTTGTTGCTGCTGCTGCTGCTGCTTCTGTTGTTGTTGTTGTTGTTGTTGTTGTTGTTGTTGTTGTTGTTGTTGTTGCTGCTGCTGCTGCTGCTGCTGCTGTTGCTGTTGCTGCTGCTTCTGTTGTTGTTGTTGTTGTTGTTGTTGTTGTTGTTGTTGTTGTTGTTGTTGTTGTTGTTGTTGTTGTTGTTGCTGCTGCTGCTGGCTGCTGCTTCTGTTGTTGTTGTTTGTTGTTGTTGTTGTTGTTGTTGTTGTTGTTGCTGCTGCTGCTGCTGCTTCTGTTGTTGTTGTTGTTGTTGTTGTTGTTGTTGTTGTTGTTGTTGTTGTTGTTGTTGCTGCTGCTGCTGTTGCTGTTGCTGTTGTTGTTGTTGTTGTTGATGATGTTGCTGCTGCTGCTGTGGCCACCATCTGCGTGCCTGGCTGCTCTGGACCTTCGTCAGATCAATACCTGACCTCCTCTGCATCATGGTGGGGAGACGAGGCTGCTGCTGCTGCTGCTTTTGTTTTTACTGTTGCTGTTGCTGCTGGTACTGCTGCTGTTTCCTCAGTTGTTATTCCTGCTTCTGCTGCTGCTGTTACTGTTATTGCTGCTTTCCTTACTGATGCTGCTGTTGCTGTCACTTTTCCTACCATTGCTGCTCCTGATGTTGTTACTTTTGCTGTTCTAGTTTATTCTGCAACTGTTGTTGCTGCTGATGAAGCTGCTACTAATGGTGTTACCACTGCGACTGTTGTTGTTGCTAGTGTTGCTGTTGCTGTTGCTGGTAATGATGTTGTAGTTGCTGCTGCTGTTGCTGGCAATAATAACATATTTGCTGCTGTTGCTGTTTCTGCTTCTACTGCTTTTTCTGCTGTGACTGCTGCTACTGCTGCATTGTGGCTGATGCTGCTTCTGATGCTGCTCTATGGCTGTTGTTGTTGCTGCTGTTGCATAGCTGCTGTGCTGCTTTTATTGCGGTTGTGCCTGCTGATTGCACTATTGTGGTTGCTGCTGTTGTTGCTGTTGCTGCTGCTGTTGATGTTATTACCTGACCACCATCTGCGTGCCGGGCTGGGCAGGACCTTCGTCAGATCAATACCTGACCTCCTCTGCATCATGCTGGGGAGACGAGGCTGCTGCTGCTGCTGTTGTTGTTGCTGCTATTGTTGTTGTTGTTGCTGCTATTGTTGCTGCTGCTGCTGTTGTTGTTGTTGCTGCTATTATTGCTGCTGCTGTTGTTGTTGTTGTTGCTGCTATTATTGCTGCTGCTGTTGTTGCTGCTGCTGTTGTTGCTGCTGTAGCAGATGCTACTGTAGCAGATGCTGCTGTAACAGTTGCTGTTGTAGCACTTACTGCTGTATCAGTTGCTGTTGTAGCATTTGCTGCAGCAGCTGCAGCTGTTGTTGCTGCTTGCTGTTGCTTCTGTTGCTTCTGTTACTGATGCTACTGTTATTTATGATGCTGTTGCTGCTGTTTGTACTGTTACTGATGCTACTGTTATTCCTGCTGCTATTAATGCTGATGTTATTCCTGCTGTTGATCTTGCTGTTACTGATGGTTCTGTTGCTTCTGCTGCTATTGCTGCTACTGCTGTTCCTGCTGTTATTGACTCTGTTGTTCCTGCCGTTGTTGTTGCTGTTGTTACTGTTCCTACTGCTGTTTCTGCTATTCATGCTGCTGCTGTTCTTGTTGCTGCCATTGAAACAGCTGATGTTCCTAGTGCTGCTGCTACGATGCCTCTGTTGTTCTTTCTGTTGTTGCTGCTGCTTCTGCTGTTGTTGCTGCTGTCACTCCTGTATTGCTGCTTTTGATGCTGCTGTTCTTCCTGCATTTGTTGCTGTTGATGTAATAGTTATCCTTCTGTTGCTTCTAGTGCAGCTGGTACTGTTGTTGTTGTTGTAGCCGATATTGTTGCTGTGGTCTTTTATTTTGCAATTGTCATTATCGACGCTGCTGTTGTTTCTCTTGCTACTGTTGTTGCAGCTGTTATCTTCGTCTTTGTTGCTAACAAGGCTGTTATTGTGGTTCCTGTTGCTGTTGCTTTTTTTTACTGTTATCGCCTCGGCTGTTCCTGTTTTTGCTGTTGCTGCTGTTGTTGCAACTATTGTCTATGCTGTATTGTTGCTGTTGTTCTTGTGTGTGTGTGTGTACTCACCTATTTGTGGTTGCAGGGGTCGAGTCTTAGCTCCTGGCCCCGCCTCTTCACCGGTTGTTACTGGGTCCTCTCTCTCCCTGCTCCATGAGGTTTATCATACCTCGTCTTAAAGCTATGTAAGGTTCCTGCCTCCACTACATCACTTGCTAGGCTATTCCACTGCCTGACAACTCTATGACTGAAGAAATACTTCCTAACATCCCTTTGACTCATCTGAGTCTTCAACTTCCAATTGTGACTTCTTGTTTCGGTGTCCCCTCCCTGGAACATCCTGCCTTTGTCCACCTTGTCTATTCCACGCAGTATTTTGTATGTCGCTATCATGTCTCCCCTGACCCTCCTGTCCTCTAGTGTCGTCAGGCCGATTTCCCTTAACCTTTCTTCATAGGACATTCCCTTAGCTCTGGAACTAACCTTGTCGCAAACCTTTGCACTTTCTCTAATTTCTTGACGTGCTTGATCAAGTACGGGTTCCAAACAGGTGCTGCATACTCCAGTATGGAAATGACGTACACGGTGTACAGTGTCTTGAACGATTCCTTACTAAGGTATCGGAACGCTGTTCTTAGGTTTGCTAGGCGCCCATATGCTGCAGCAGTTATCTGGTTGATGTGTGCTTCCGGAGACATGGTCGGTGTTATACTCACCCCAAGATCTTTCTCCTTGTGCGAGGTTTGCAGTCTTTGGCCACCTAGCCTATACTCTGTCTGCGGTCTTGTTTGTCCTTCTCCGATCTTCATGACTTTGTATTTGGAGGGGTTAAATTCGAGAAGCCAGTTGCTGGACCAGGTGTCCAGTCTGTCCAGGTCTCTTTGAAGTCCTGCCTGATCCTCATCTGATTTAATTCTCCTCATTAACTTCACATCATCTGCGAACAGGGACACTTCTGAGTCTAACCCTTCCATAATGTCGTTCACATATACCAAAAATAGCACTGGTCCTAGGACCGACTCCTGTGGCCCCCCGCTCGTCACAGGTGCCCACTGTGATACCTCATCACGTACCATGACTCGTTGTTGTCTCCCTGTCAGGTATTCTCTGATCCATTGCAGTGCCTTTCCTGTTATACGCGCCTGATCCTCTAGCTCTGCACTAATCTCTTGTGAGGAACTGTGTCAAAGGCTTTCTTGCAGTCCAAGAATTTGCAATCAACCCACCCCTCTCTCTCGTGTCTTACTTCTGTTACATTATCATAAAACTCCAGAAGGTTTGTGACACAGGATTTGCCTTCCATGAATCCGTGCTGGTTGGCGTTTATAATCTTGTTCTGTTCCAGGTGCTCCACCACTCTCCTCCTGAAAATCTTCTCCATAACTTTGCATACTATACACGTCAATGACACAGGTCTATAGTTTAGTGCCTCTATTCTGTGTGTGTGTGTGTGTGTGTGTGTGTTGTGTGTGTGTGTGTGTGTGTGTGTGTGTGTGTGTGTGTGTGTGTGTGTGTGTGTGTGTGTATGTGTGTGTGTGTGTGTGTGTGTGTGTGTGTGTGTGTGTGTGTGTGTGTGTGTGTGTATGTGTGTGTGTACTCACCTAATTGTGGTTGCAGGGGTCGAGACTCAGCTCCTGGCCCCGCCTCTTCACTGATCGCTACTGGATCCTCTCTCTCTCTGCTTCCTGAGCTTTGTCATACCTCTTCTTAAAACTATGTATGGTTCCTGCCTCCACTACTTCACTTGCTAGGCTATTCCACTTGCTGACAACTCTATGACTGAAGAAATACTTCCTAACGTCCCTGTGACTCGTCTGAGTCTTCAGCTTCCAGTTGTGACCCCTTGTCCCTGTGTCCCCTCTCTGGAACATCCTATCTCTGTCCACCTTGTCTATTCCCCGCCGTATCTTGTATGTCGTTATCATGTCTCCCCTGACCCTTCTGTCCTCCAGTGTCGTCAGTCCGATTTCCCTTAACCTTTCCTCGTACGACATTCCCTTGAGCTCTGGGACTAGCCTTGTTGCAAACCTTTGTACTTTCTCTAACTTCTTGACGTGCTTGACCAGGTGTGGGTTCCAGACTGGTGCTGCATACTGTGTGTGTGTGTGTGTGTGTGTGTGTGTGTGTGTGTGTGTGTGTGTGTGTGTGTGTGTGTGTGTGTGTGTGTGTGTGTGTGTGTGTGTGTGTGTGTGTGTGTGTGTGTGTGTGTGTATGTGTGTGTGTGTGTGTGTGTGTGTGTGTGTGTGTGTGTGTGTTGTGTGTGTGTTGTGTGTGTGTGTGTGTGTTGTGTGTGTGTGTGTGTGTGTGTATGTGTGTGTGTGTGTATGTGTGTGTGTGTGGTGTGTGTGTGTGTGTGTGTGTGTGTGTGTGTGTGTGTGTGTGTGTATATGTGGTGTGTGTGTGTGTGTGTGTGTGTTGTGTATGTGTATGTGTATGTGTATGTGTATGTGTGCGTTTTGTGTGTGTGTGTGTGTGTGTGTGTGTGTGTGTGTGTGTGTGTGTGTGTGTGTGTGTGTGTGTGTGTATGTGTAACATAAAAGTAATAAAAAGAGAACAAATAAAACTTACATATAGAGGAATAAAGTGGAATAGAGACGAAGCAAAAAAGAGAGAGACAGAGAATGAGAAAGGAAGAAAGAATGAGAGTGAGAGAGGGGAGAAGAGGGAGACTGCAGAAAGGGGAGAGATATGAAGACTGAAAGAGAGGGAAAGAGGGGAGGGAGAGTGAGGGGGAAGACGAAACGAAGAGTGAGGAAGAGGAAGAAAGAGAGAGAGAGATAGTAAGGGAGACACTAAAAGACTTCGCGACAGGAAGGACCCGGACTGGATGGACCTATCTCTTCCGCAGGGACTTCAACACCGGAGAGATGTGGGTGACCTTAAAAGGTCAATGTCACCAAGGTACCACACTTGGCTCCCCTTCAAGTACAGACAGCTAGAATAAAGGTTCTATACCACAAGACATGCAGCAGACAGAAGCTACACTCTGGCCGTACCACAGGAAGCGCACCTTTACCTCAAGAGGTGCAGCTGCACCATAGGACGTGAAGCTGTACCACAGGACGAGCAGCTGTACCACAGGACGTGCAGCTGTACCCTTCTCAAGAACTTCAGTTGAGATCATTCCAGGAATGACTCATGGTTGGAACATCATTCCAGGAATGACTCGTGGCTGGAACATCATTCCAGGAATGACTCCTTGCTGGAACATCATTCCAGGAATGACTCCTTGCTGGAACATCATTCCAGGAATGATTCGTGGCTGGAACGTCATTCCAGGAATGATTCGTGACTGTAACATCATTCAAGGAATGACTCGTGGCTGGAACATCATTCCAGGAATGATCCGTGGCTGGAACATCATCCCAGGAATGCCTCGTGGCTGGAACATCATTCCAGGAATGACTCCTGGCTGGAACATCATCCCAGGAATGACTCGTGGCTGGAACATCATTCCAGGAATGACTCCTCACTGGAACATCATTCCAGGAATGACTCCTGGCTGGAACATCATCCCAGGAATGACTCGTGGCTGGAACATCATTCCAGGAATGACTCGTGGCTGGAACATCATTCCAGGAATGACTCGTGGCTGGAACGTCATTCCAGGAATGATTCGTGGCTGGAACATCATTCCAGGAATGACTCGTGGCTGGAACATCATTCCAGGAATGACTCATGGCTGGAACATCATTCTAGGAACGACTCGTGGCTGGAACATCATTCCAGGAATGACTCGTGGCTGGAACATCATTCCAGGAATGACTCGTGGCTGGAACATCATTCCAGGGATGACTCGTGGCTGGAACATCATTCCAGGAATGACTCGTGGCTGGAACATCATTCTAGGGATGACTCGTTGCTGGAACATCATTCCAGGAATGACTCGTTGCTGGAACATCATTCCAGGAATGACTCGTGGCTGGAACATCATTCTAGGAATGACTCGTGGCTGGAACATCATTCCAGGAATGACTCATGGCTGGAACATCATTCTAGGAACGACTCGTGGCTGGAACATCATTCCAGGAATGACTCGTGGCTGGAACATCATTCCAGGAATGACTCGTGGCTGGAACATCATTCCAGGGATGACTCGTGGCTGGAACATCATTCCAGGAATGACTCGTGGCTGGAACATCATTCTAGGGATGACTCGTTGCTGGAACATCATTCCAGGAATGACTCGTGGCTGGAACATCATTCCAGGAATGACTCGTGGCTGGAACATCATTCCAGGGATGACTCGTGGCTGGAACATCATTCCAGGAATGACTCGTGGCTGGAACATCATTCCAGGAATGACTCGTGGCTGGAACATCATTCCAGGGATGACTCGTTGCTGGAACATCATTCCAGGAATGACTCGTGGCTGGAACATCATTCCAGGGATGACTCGTGGCTGGAACATCATTCCAGAAATGACTCGTGGCTGGAACATCATCCCAGGAATGACTCGTGGCTGGAACATCATTCCAGGGATGACTAGTGGCTGATACATCATTCCAGGGATGACTCGTTGCTGGAGCATCATTCCAGGGATGACTCGTGGCTGGAACATGCTCGTAGAAAGTAACAATATTACTGAAATAAATACAACTGGCCCAGTCAAATCTCTGTCCCACAGCTGCCTCACACTTTATCTCGTTCTTTAAATAACAAAAAGGCACAATACCGTGACTGGAACTTCGTAAATGGTCCAAGTCGGACCGAGACGTCGTCGTGAGTTCCTTTCTCTTATGTGCTACTTTTGTGCTTCCTAGTTATATAAAGTAATAAAGATAATGTCTGGGAAGACTGTTGAACGAACTGTGGTAGATAACGACTTTTATCTTGTAAATGCAGATAGGTACTCTTAACCTAACCATGCAAAAGAAACTAAGTGTAAGGAAAGGAGTGGAGGAGGAGGAGGAGGAAAGGGATAGTGGGTTAGAGGGAGAATAAGGTACTGGGAGGAAGAGAGAGAGAGAGAGAGAGAGAGAGAGAGAGAGAGAGAGAGAGAGAGAGAGAGAGAGAGAGAGAGAGAGAGAGAGAGAGGAAGAGCAGATGCAGGGAGGGCAGGGAAGGATGATGCAGAAGTCAGTATTGATCTGACGGAGGCCCAGTGGGTGCCACCACCCCTGCTGCTGCTGCTGCTGCCCCGCCTCTCTCCTCTCATACAAGTAGATTAGGGAAGAGGGAGCAGGGAGGGAGAGGGAGGAGGGAGGGAGAGGGAGGAGGGAGGGAGAGGAAGCAGGAAGGGAGAGGGAGCAGAGAAGGAGAAGGAGGAAGGGAAAAGTGTAGGAGGGTGAAAGAGTTGAGAGAGAGAGGTGGCAGTGGTGGAGAGCGAGAATGGGAATAGTGAGAGAGATGAGAGTGAGAAACGAGAGTGGGAGAGTGATGGAAGTGAGGGTGAGAATGAGAGAGAATGAGAAAAATATGAATGTGTGAGTGATAGCAAGGAGCGTTGTTTACGTCATCAGCTTTTTCGACCGCTTTTTTTTTGTCAACCAATTACTGTTTTTCTCTGTTGTTCTTTAGATAGTAACTCATATCACGTCAGGTCAGATCAAGATCAGGTCAAGATGAGGTCAGGTTACATCAGGTCAGGTCAGATTACGTCAGGTCAGGTCAGGTATCTGTTCCTTTCCCTAAGACACTTAATATTTACAACCAGGCAACACAGGTCATATCAGGTGATGAATCGGGATTATACGTATTATTATCTCTCTCTCTCTCTCTCTCTCTCTCTCTCTCTCTCTCTCTCTCTCTCTCTCTCTCTCTCTCTCTCTCTCTCCTCTCTCTCTCTCTCTCTCTCTCTCTCTCTTCTCTCTCTCTCTCTCCCCTTCCCTGCATCTTCGTAAGGCTTCCATTCGACTAAGCATCTCGTGGGCAGATAGAATCAAGCCAGGAGTGCCTTAGGGGCGAGATTCTAGCACAATGTCACTGTATTTTGTCCCATTTGACGCCCAGGAAGTGACGTGTCTAACATCACTGACGCTCACTCAGTGACCCAACTTACTTTGTCAGTTCTTATTATTTGTATTTCAATTTATATAATATTTGCTAACGTGCGCATCGAGTTCCACCCACTGAGTCGTGCTCTCGAGTGTTGAGTTTCAGCTCCTGGTCCCTGGTAATGCTTCACATAACAAGGAGCTTACGTTACAAGTTGCTAAATGAGGAATTGTGCAGGTCGAATTGCACAGTCCCTGAAGTGGATGGTATAATTTACATAATATTCAGAACTTTTACGTTTGTTAACACTGTATTTTACTAACCCTTTGTTAACACTGTATTTTACTAACCCTTTGTTACACTGTATAATCTTAATTAGACTGATGGTGTCCTTCCTGTTTCCTGTACCACTAGTCTTACCATTACTATCTCTAAGCCGTCACTGTCTGATACATTTAGATCAATCTCATTAACCAGTTGTTAGTTGTGATATATGGCTAAGAAAACCGACAAGATGAAGAATGAGACACTTATGCAACATATGGGAATATGTATTGAGGAAACGTTTCGCCACACAGTGGCTTCATCAGTCCAATTCTAAGAAGAACGGTGTATAGAGAGGAGGAGTTTGAGGTAATCATTCCCTCAGCCTGGAGTTGATGTGTTCAAGACTGATGGACTGAACACAGCCAGGAACTTATCTCTCTCCTTCACAGTCAGGAGACCTGTCTCTCTCCTCAGGTGAGCCAGCAGACAGGTTATGCCAGGGCACAACACAGGTGAGCCAGCAGACAGGTGATGCCAGGGCACAAAACAGGTGAGCCAGCAGACAGGTGATGCCAGGGCACAACACAGGTGAGCCAGCAGACAGGTGATGCCAGGGCACAACACAGGTGAGCCAGCAGACAGGTGATGCCAGGGCACAACACAGGTGAGCCAGCAGACAGGTTATGCCAGGGCACAACACAGGTGAGCCAGCAGACAGGTGATGCCAGGGCACAAAACAGATGAGCAAGCAGACAGGTGATGCCAGGGCACAACACAGGTGAGCCAGCAGACAGGTGATGCCAGGGCACAACACAGGTGAGCCAGCAGACAAGTTACGCCAGAGCTCAACACCTCCCGACCACCAGCTTCCCGTAACCTAGAAATCTCTTCAAATTCCTCCTCTCTTATACCTTGCTAAAAATGGGTTACCTGAGGCTGGTCTACCCATTGATAAGTTACCAGTTGGGCCCATTCTCTCGCTACACCACACTGACGTTGGAAACTGATCCAGTGGGAAACACTCCTTAAGAATTCAGGATATCTACACCATCACATCCGTAGTTCTCAGTCACATCTCACCACCGCCACAACAAACTCATCCCGTTAACAGTTAGCGGCTAGACACGTGAGCTGATTTGTTATCAACAAATCTACAAATTCTTTACACTTGCTAACTACGTTTGTCGGATCAGTAGTGTGGATCCCCACCACTCACAGTCTGGCTTAGTTATTTAATCACTAATCACTTGTTAATTACCCACTCTCTAATGGGGCTCAGAAGTTCACCTCGTTGAGTTTTCACTGTGCTATATTTTCTGCCACTCAAGCACTCTGTTTTCCCCCAGGAGGCCAGAGTGTATATATTGGAGTAACAGATTACTTAAGATTATAAATGAACTGGAGTGAATACCGGGGTATACCTGGAGTGTAGCTTGAGAGTGTTTCGGGGGTCAACACCCCCGCGGCCAGGTCCATGACCAGGCCTCGTGGTAGATCAGGGTCTAATTAACCAGGCTGCTACTGCCTTCAGCACGTAAACTTACGTACGAACCACAGCCCGGCTGGTCAGGTACTGACTTTAGGTGCCTGTCCAGTTCCCTCTTGAAGACAGCCAGGGGCCTTTGGTTACTAAATCATTATAAATAAATGGGCAGGAGTTTATAGCTTCTTTGTCCTCTTTCTCTTTCTTTTCTGTCCTTCTCTTTCTCCCTTATCCTCCTCTTGCACCTCTATCTTCCTTCTCTTTCTCCTCTGTCATCTTTCTCTCTCCTCATTCTCCAACCATAACATTAAGATCATCTTACATATAAGCCTCGTGTTTAGCCAGCATAGCAACCCAGACACAGGGTACCACTTCGCATCATAATTCCATGGAGGTTCTGACGGGTTCTGAACACGTCCAGCACACAATGGAGGTTCTGACAGGTTCTGAACACATTCAGCACATAATAGACATTCTGGCAGGTTCTGAACACGTCCAGCACATACTGGAGATTCTGACAGGTTTTGAACATGTCCAACACGTAATGGAGGGTCTGAACGCGTTTAGCACATAATAGAGGTTCTGACAGGTTCTGAACACGTCCAGCATATGATAACCAGGGAGGTAGGGAGGAACAGGGGTAACACTCCTTCCAGGTATCCTATGAGATATTCCTCACATGCTGAAGATGTGTTTTCTGATGGTAGTGTGACTTGTCTGAGTACCTCACCCTTTATAATTCCTTGACCTGTACTCCTTGGAACGCAGGCAAGAAAGATACATCATAATTTACACCTGGAAAATCCTAGAGGGACTGGTCCCAAATTTGCATACAAAAATCACTCCCTACGAAAGCAGAAGACTTCGCAGGCGGTGCAACATACTCCCCATGAAAAGTAGGGGCGCCATTAGTACACTAAGAGAGAACAATGTCAGGAGCCCAAGACTGTTAAACAGCCTCCCACCATACATAAGGGGATTACCAATAGAACCCTGACTGTCTACAAGAGAGAGCTAGACAGTCACCTAAAGTCAGTACCTGACCAGCTGGGCTATGGTTCGTACGTTTGAGTGGGTGCGGCCAGCAGTAACAGCCTGGTTGATCAAGCGATAGTCCACCGCGAGGCCTGGTCATGGACCGGGCCGCGGGGCGTTGACCTCCAGAACATCCACCAGCTAGACTCCAGGTAATTAAGTCACTCACCGTCGTTCACGGTCACTCACCATCACCTTGTCCTCACCATCACTCAAGTAATGTAGTTTAGAGCAAAAATTATGTATATCATCGTTAATAAAATATCAAGAATTTCTGTAGTTGTATTGGTATTGAGAGCATCTGGTATATATTAGCTAGGCTTCCATGTTTCTGGGATTCAGTTTGTTTACATTTTATAATTATAGTAATATTCATAAGCAGGGGCTGTATAATCGTATTATTTTTAACCAGATTATATTATGTAGCTCAGAGAAGGTTGCTAGAGTATATTGGTGAATGTAGAGTAATATTTTTATGAGAATTTGGGGGTTTTTAATAACTGATGTGTAAGTTTTGTCAAGACAAGAGCAACTGAGGTTTTCTTTGCTGATTTTTGAAATTGGTGGTTATTTTAATAAAATAATTATATGCTATTAGGATTCTCTGATGCTCATAGTATAATGTTCAATAAAATTTAAAACGTTATAATGTAGGATTAGGGATATAATTAGGATTTTTGTAATGTGGGTATAGACTTTTTGGGGCAAAAGGAATTTTATATTTTTACAAATTTAATTTATATTTATACATATTAAGGATGTTAAAAATATTTTTGTTAATTTAACAATGGTTAAGACGCTAGTAAATAGCTGGTTTACTGTTATTTACAATTTTATGAGTAGAGTAGATGTTTGGGAGGAGGAGGAGGAGGCTGTGAGTGTAGCAGACGACTGTTTTCAGCAGTGAAGAGTCAGACATTCACGTGGAAGGATGTTGCTCTCCACGCTCCTGTTTAAATACTTTTCGGATAGAATTAACCGGATAATTACGAGCCCTGGAGATGCGTGAGAGTGCATGGAAACATCAGTCAAGGAGAAGGATGCTGCAGGCTATGAGATAAGTATGTTATGACTAGTGGTGTAAGACAAGGTGGGGGGAGGGCCCATGTTTCTTGCCTCGGGCGCTTGTAAACTGGTTGTAAGTGTATAGCTACTGATTAATAATTGTAACCTTAATTTTAAAGGGGTGGATGGGTAAGCCAGTGGAAGGCCTCGGTCAGATGACCAAAAGCTCCAGTGGCGGGTCATCATATTAAGACCCGCGTCGGTACACACGTCTGTTTCCTGAAAAATCTTTCCTAACTTCCAGCCTACAAGTAAGATTATTAGAATATAAATATTTTTTATTTCTAGAAATGATAACTATATAAGCCTAATAAATAATATAACGTAGTGTTTGGGAGATTATAAATTACTTTTTTTAACAAGGGTTTCATTTTCTATAATGGGGTTAATTACTTTTATTAACGAAATTTCAGGTTGAGATTATTCATGACTTTACATTGATAGTTAACACTACTTGGCTTATTTTAGGACATTTGGTGGTCCGTATTTATCCTCTAGAAAGTTTATAATAATTTGATCCACGTTCTTTCTTCTTTCCTTTAACCCAACATTACAGTATTTTCCCAACCCGTTACGTCACTCACCATCACATCATCAATCATTTACCATCACTGTCAGTCATCTCACCAATCATTCACCATTACTCACATCACCATCACTCACTAACAACATCACTCACCAACACACCAATAACCATCACTCACCACCCCTCACCATCATACACCACTCATCATCACTCGCCATCACTCGCCATCACTAACCATCACTCACCATTACTCGCCATAGCTCACCACCCATCACCATTACACCACTCACCATCAATCACTATCACTCCCCATTACTCACTATCTCTCACATCAATCACTATCACTAACTCACCGCCCCTCACCATCACTCACTATCACTCACCACCCCTCATCATCACACACACCACTCACCATCAGTCTTTGGTATTACAATAGACTGATCAATACTCCCAGAAAAGTAGTGAAAGTAATTAGTTATATTAATAAAACTTCAAGGGCGTGTGGGCGTGGTAGATATGACGTGTGGGCGTGGTAGATGTGGCGTGTAGGTGTGGTAGATGTGGCGTGTGGGCGTGGTAGATGTGGTTCGTGAGCGTGATAGATTTTCCGTGTGGGCGTGGTAGATGTTCCGTGTGGACGTGGTAAATGTGGGGTGTGGGCGTGGTAGATGTGGCGTGTGGGCGTGGTAGATGTAGTGTGTGGGCTTGGTGTGTGTATGTTATTTGTGGACATGGTGTATGTGTGCGTGTGTGTGCATGCGCGCGTGTGTGTGGGGGAGGTGGGCGTGGGGGTGAGCATAGTGTGTTAGGTGGGCGTGATGGTGTGTGTGTGAAGTAGGTTTGGGTGTGTGTGTGTGTAAGAGGTGGGCGTGGTGAGTGCGGGTGTGAGGTGGACGTGGTGTGTGTGTTTGTGGGTGGGTGGGTGTGAGAGGTGAGGCGTGGGGTAAGTTGGTTTTGGAGTATACACGATCAGCTGTTGTACATAAACAATAATCAGCTGATCACATAAGCAATAATCAGCTGTTTCTCTCTTGCTATTGGGAACGGATCATCATGCTTCCACCACTACTTGTGGTGAATGTGACTCACAGTGGTTTAGCCCTTTAAATAATAGTAGTGGTTATAATAATAATAATTGTCAACAAATTATGTTGAAGGAAAGTTTTGAAGAGATTTAAAACTGAGTAAATAAGTGAATTTTTAATCAGTCAAAATGATAATTATTTACATAAGAATGTAGAGCTAGAGAGAGACAGGGAGAATAGTTACGGGAGACTGGCAAGACGTGGAGGAAGAGATGTTAGAGACAATGTTAGAGAGAATGTAAATGATGAAATGGAGACTTGAACTTCTTTCTTAGGACAAGAATGAAATCTAGTGCAGTCAGGGCACTCAAGTGGTGGTCCACGGACCCTTAGGTAGTGGGAGGCCCCCTAGATGGGCCACTGACCTAGAGGGTTCATGGACCACTAGAAAGAGCCTCACAGTGTCCTTAAATCTGTGTGCAGTAAATAATGATTCTTTTTTCCTAGAGTTTTTACCTGTTACTTTAAAGCAGACATCATCAGTCGAACGGATCAGAGACCGGGCCGCGATCAGCGGACGGAGGATCGAGCCTCCACCACACGGGTTTAACACTTCATGAAGAACAGTGTTCAGTGCTGTTACACTTGAAACCTTTCTTCGTGAAAGAATTTAGTCTTTTGGTCAAATTCTGCTATCAAGATATTGTTCCATTGTAAACAGTAGCGGCGTTATCAGTGTAAACAAGAAGGTAAGAGTGGTATTAAACTAAGAGTAAGTATACCAAGTTAAGGGTGGGTATCCCAAGGTAAAAGTAGGGATACTTTCCTCTATCTTCATTCTCTGTCTTCATCTACATTTTCACTCTTCATCTATATTCTCTCATCTACATTCTTTCTCTCCCACCATCTACACTTTTCCAGAATGGATAAGGAAAACTTTCAGAACATGAGAAATTATGCCACGGGTACCAATACCTGTCACTTGTGCTCTCTTGCCTGGAGTACTGCTCAGTGTTGACGGCCCTATTCAAGATGGTTGAGATAACAGAGTTAGAAAAATACAGAAAGCGTTTGCTGTTCTCATAGAACCAGTGAAGCATTTAAATTACTGGGAATACCTCGAAGAACTGGGAATGGAGATGGCAAGAGAGATAATGTGCATATGGAAGATACTGGATAACCTGGTTCCTAATATGTACGCTACTATAACAACGTACTGGAGTGAAAGGTATGAATGTACCTACCACCATAACAACGTACAGGAGTGAGAGGTGTGGATCCATTGTATGTACTACCATAACAACGTACAGGAGTGATAAATATGGATCTACAAACTACACCAGGAACATATCGGAGAGAGAGATATGGATCTACACACCCTTATACCAATGTACTGGAGTGAGAGATATGTGCAGTGGCAGGCCTACATTTTTGGGGGCCCTGAAGATTGAGCTGTTATGGGAGCCCCTTTGCTACCCCTTCGCATTCAGTAGACCCAAAAATTTTAACCAGTGCGGACTAAAAGTCGCTTCTAGGACCCCTCCTGGAATAGGGGTTCTGAAGCTTATGTTTCGTTAGTTTCACAGTAGATCCGCCCCTGGATATGTGAGAAAATATAAAATAGACACAGTGAAAAGGGCGCCATGTGTGCAATAAGAGAGCAGTGTGTCAGCATCCGTGGTCCAAGACTATTCATCTTGCTACCAGTAGATATTAACCTGCTGCCAGCAAATATTTATCTGCTACCAGCATATATAAACCTGACACCAGCATATATAAACCTGATACCAGCTGCTATTAACCTGCTACCAGCAGATATAAACCTACTACCAGCAGATATTAACCTGCTGCCAGCAGATATCAGCCTGCTACTGGCAGATATCTACCCGCTACCAGCAGATACCAACCTGCTACCAGCAGATATCAGCCTTCTACCAGCAGATATCACCCTGCTATCAGCAGATATCAGTAATGTTGCTGGAACAAGTGTGGAAGTCTTCAAGAGGAAACTGGATCACTTCTTCCGCCAAGTGACAGATCAGTCAGGCTGTGATGAATATGTGAACCAGTGGGCTGCCAGCAGCAACAGCCTGGTTGACC
Source organism: Cherax quadricarinatus (assembly GCF_026875155.1). NCBI lineage: Eukaryota > Metazoa > Arthropoda > Malacostraca > Decapoda > Parastacidae > Cherax > Cherax quadricarinatus. The sequence goes on from NC_069448.1 coordinate 1,335,157, forward strand.
AGGCAACCAGCAGAGAAACCTGGTAAGAACCAGAAAATCTACATTCTCTTTCTCCCTCCACCTACAGTCTCTCCCTACATCTCCACTAACCTCTCCAAAATATTGTCGCCCTTCTCCCAATCTTGATTATTTTACTCTATCTCCACACTCTCCCTCCTTTCCTTCATCTCCGTTTCTCCCACCATCTCTACCTCTCTTCACATTTTCCTCCCCTCCCTTCCTCCTCTCTGTCTCCACTTTCCCTCTCTTCCTAAATCTCCCCATCTCTCCACTCCCTTTTCTCCCTCCATCTCTCCATCTCCACCGTCCATCCCGCCCAGGCTGGTAGGGGTGTGTTATCTAGGGCCTGGTCGGCCTGCGGGCCAAAAATTTGTGAAGTTAATTTTGGTGATGGAACAACAACAAGTAATAGAAGAGAGGCAGAGATGGTACCCGACCACACCCACTCTCTCTCTCTCTCTCTCTCTCTCTCCTCTCTCTCTCTCTCTCTCTCTCTCTGTAATATATATTTGCAGTTTTCTTTCTTAGGAATATTATAACTAAGCGCTAAACCTACCAGAGTCATACAGGTTTTTTTTTATTTAAGAATAAACTTACAGCAGAATGAAACAAACTGGTGTTAACATGGAGACAAGGCAGTCATACAAGAAACAGCTGGCTAAGTACTTTGCAAAAACCAGCTGGACAAGTCTTTTACGAGTACCTGCTGAACAAGCATTTTGCAAGTGATAGCTGTGCATGCATCTTCCAAGAAACAGCTGGACAACCTCTTTGATAGAGCCAGCTAGACAAACACTTTGTAAGAACCAGCTAGGCAAGCACTTTGCAAGAACCAGTTGAACAAGCACTGCAAGAACCAGCTGCGCAAGCACTTTGCAAGAATCAGCTGGACAAGCACTTTGCAAGAACCAGCTGGACACGCACTCGGCAAGTACAAGCTTGTAATATAGCAAGATACTACACTGGAACAATCTGAAGTCAATGGATTTCTGTTTAACAACTGCATCAGGACTATCAGTTGTCAAGTGGCTGAAATATTCACAGCAGAACTGATGGTAACCACAAGTGGAACCACCGGTACACCAGTGTGAAAGGCAGTGCAGTAACACCAGTGAACTGATGGTAACCACAAGTGGAACCACCGGTACACCAGTGTGAAAGGCAGTGCAGTAACACCAGTGAACTGATGGTAACCACAAGTGGAACCACCGTACACCATGTGAAAGGCAGTGCAGTAACACCAGTGAACTGATGGTAACCACAAGTGGAACCACTGGTACACCAGTGTGAAAGGCAGTGCAGTAACACCAGTGAACTGAGGTACCACAAGTGGAACCACTGGTACACCAGTGTGAAAGGCAGTGCAGTAACACCAGTGAACTGATGGTAACACAAGTGGAACCACCGGTACACCAGTGTGAAAGGCAGTGCAGTTACACACAGTGAACTGATGGTAACCACAAGTGGAACCACCGGTACACCATGTGAAAGGCAGTGCAGTAACACCAGTGAACTGATGCGTAACCACAAGTGGAACCACTGGTACCCAGTGTGAAAGGCATGTAGTACAACACCAGTGACACTGATGGTAACCACAAGTGGAACCACTGGTACACCAGTGTGAAAGGCGTGTAGTAACACCAGGAACTGTATGGTAACCACAAGTGGAACCACCGGTACACCAGTATGAAAGGCAGTGCAGTAACACCAGTGAACTGATGGTAACCACAAGTGGAACCACTGGTACACCAGTGTGAAAGGCATGCAGTAACACCAGTGAACTGATGGTAACCACAAGTGGAACCACCCCCGGGACACCAGTATGAAAGGCAGTGCAGTAACACCAGTGAACTGATGGTAACCACAAGTGGAACCACTGGTACACCAGTGTGAAAGGCAGTGCAGTAACACCAGTGAACTGATGGTAACCACAAGTGGAACCACTGGTACAACCATGTGAAAGGCAGTGCAGTAACACCAGTGAACTGATGGTAACCACAAGTGGAACCACTGGTACACCAGTGTGAAAGGCAGTGCAGTAACACCAGTGAACTGATGGTAACCACAAGTGGAACCACTGGTACACCAGTGTGAAAGGCAGTGCAGTAACACCAGTAACTGATGGTAAACCACAAGTGGAACCACTGGTACACCAGTGTGAAAGGCAGTGCAGTAACACCAGTGAACTGATGGTAACCACAAGTGGAACCACCGGTACACCAGTAAAGAAAGGCAGTGCAGTAACACCAGTGAACTGATGGTAACCACAAGTGGAACCACTGGTACACCAGTGTGAAAGGCAGTGCAGTAACACCAGTGAACTGATGGTAACCACAAGTGGAACCACTGGTACACCAGTGTGAAAGGGAGTGTAGTAACACCAGTGAACCCGAAAGGTAACCACAAGTGGAACCACTGGTACACCAGGTGAAAGGCAGTGCAGTAACACCAGTGAACGGATGGTAACCACAAGTGGAACCACTGGTACACCAGTGTGAAAGGCAGTGCAGTAACAAACCCGTGAACTGATGGTAACCCCCAAGTGGAAACCCCCGGGACACCAGTGTGTGAAAGGCCAGTGCAGTAACACCAGTAACTGATGGTAAAACCCCAAGTGGAACCACCGTACACCAGTGTGAAAGGCAGTGGCCCGTAACACCAGTGAACTGATGGTAACCACAAGTGGAACCACCGGGACACCAGTGTGAAAGGCATGCAGTAACACCAGTGAACTGATGGTAACCACAAGTGGAACCACCGGGACAAACCAGTGTGAAAGGCAGTGCAGTAACACCAGTGAAAATGATGGTAACCACAAGTGGAACCACTGGTACACCAGTGTGAAAGGCAGTGCAGTAACACCAGTGAACTGATGGTACCCAAAATGAACCACCGGTACACCAGGTGAAAGGCAATGCAGTAACACCAGTGAACTGATGGTAACCACAAGTGGAACCACTGGAAAAACCAGTGTGAAAGGGAGTGCAGTAACACCATGAACTGATGGTAACCACAAGTGGAACCACCGTTACACCAGTGTTTAAAGGCAGTGCAGTAACACCAGTGAACTGATGGTAACCACAAGTGGAACCACTGGTACACCAGTGTGAAAGGCAGTGCAGTAACACCAGTGAACTGATGGTAACCACAAGTGGAACCACTGGTACACCAGTGTGAAAGGCAGTGCAGTAACACCAGTGAACTGATGGTAACCACAAGTGGAACCACTGGTACACCAGTGTGAAAGGCAGTGCAGTAACACCAGTGAACTGATGGTAACCACAAGTGGAACCACTGGTACACCAGTGTGAAAGGCAGTGCAGTAACACCAGTAGTTAAGATAGTAACAGTACTAATTTAGTAGAAGTAGATGTACACCACGTCTACCATCCACTACCATCTGTAAATTCCATACCAATTTCCGTTATGATATGGTACATATTACCTCGTTGTTTTCATGCCAGCAGTGGCCAGAGGAAGTGGAGAATGGGGAGAGTCTTCTGCTTTCGGCTTTACTATGCTTGTCTCTTGCACCTAGATAATAGTTGGTTATTTAGTTAGAAGCAGGTAGTTCATCTCAGTAGATAGTCTCGGTGTGGACTTCCAAAGTCCTTTGGTATCTTTTTTTTACTCTCTCTCTCTCTCTCTCTCTCTCTCTCTCTCTCTCTCTCTCTCTCTCTCTCTCTCTCTCTCTCTCTCTCTCTCTCTCTGTCTCTCTCTCTCTCTTCTCTCTCTCTCTCTCCTCTCTCGCTCTCTCTCTCTCTCTCTCTCCATCGCTCTCTCTCTCGCTCTCCCTCTGCTCTCTCTCTCTGTCTCTCTCTCTCTCTCCTCTCTCTCTCTCTGCTCTTCTCTCTCTCTCTCTCTCTCTACCTCTCTCTCTGCTCCTCTCTGTCTCTCTCTGTCTCTCTCTGTCTCCTCTTCTCTCTCTGTCTCTCTCTCTCTCTCTCTCTCTCTCTCTCTCGCTCTCTCTCTCTCGCCCCTCTCTCTCTCTTCTCTCTCTCTCTCTCTCTCTCTCTCTCTCTCTCTCTCTCTCCATCCTACGCCCCAGATAATTTGCTGCTTGCAGGAGATGACCACGCCCACTTCTGTGTGGTAGATGAGAGAAAGAGAGAGAGAGAGAGAGAGAGAGAGCATTTAAAATGTCTGGAATAGTAACAGAGGGAGGAGAGAGGAGGGGAGGAGCGGAGAATGGAAGAGAGGGGAAAATGATAATGAATTTGAAGAGGGAGAGAAGGTATAATAGGAAGAGGGAGGGTAATGGAGAAAGGGAGATGATGAGAGGAAGAGGAGAAGACTAGAGAAACAGGAAATGGGTTGAGGGGATGAATAGAGAGGGGGAAGAGAGGGGATGAACTGAAAGTTGTGATATATTAGGAGAGAGAAATTTTGGAGAAGAATGTATATATATTAGAGAGAGAGACACCTTTCTGTGTACATACCCTCAAGGGGGGTTCCTTGACGCTAGTGAGAGGCTCTTGATGTAGAGAATGGCATCTGTGTTCCAGTTCCCTGAATTAAACCTGAATACCTTCCATGTCTTCCCATAGGCGCTGTATAATCCTACGGGTTTAGCGCTTCCCCATGATTATAATAATTGCATATACAGGGATACATACACACCTCTCGGTGTATATATAGGGAGAAATACATCTCTCGGTGTATATAAAGGATACATGCATACCTCTCAGTATATATATATATAGGGAAAAATACACACCTCTTTGTGTATATTCAAGGAGACATACACTCGTCGTTGTGTTTATACAGGGAGATATTCATCTTGTGGACGGTAGCGCAAGAGTATATGGATACACAAAAGGCCTAGGAACTAGGCCTCAAAAGGGTTAAGTTGAGTACATCTGGGTTTAAATCTACAATTTGTCTTACCTGCTGCAAACAAATTTAGGAAATTTGCATAATTTGTCTGGTATCTTATTTTCATCAGTATTACATATCACATAGGTTATTATACTGTCTCTTTGTTCCTCAATAAGCGGACAATAAAGCACATAGTGTTCGAGAGCTAGCCACAGTCTTTGAATTTAGTTTGATCATCATCTGTGAGTCTGCTAAACTGCCAGAAGTACTTATAAGCAAGCTTAAGCCTGGGTATTACAACATCAGTCAGCCTGTGTGTTTGCTAAACTGCCAGAAGTACTTGTAGCCAAGCCTAAGCCAGGCTTACATGTGTAAATAAGCCCAAGAAGAGCCTGGGTGCTATAAACACAGGTAGAGAATGAAAGATCACAAACTGGGTTGGTAGTTTGCGGAAGAAGGGTTGAACGTACACCAGGAGGAGAGAGGGTGGAGGAGGCAGAAGGGGAAGGGTTGGGCAGGTAGAAGGGTAGGGGCTGTTGGAGGCAAGGGAAGAAGGGTGGGGGAGGTGGCAGCAGATGGTATGGGCGTGGGTCAGTCAGTAAGTCTATTTGGGCTTGAGTACATAATACATAAATTATTATAATGTGCTTGAGGGCACGTAGATATTACGAGCTCATAAAATGTACATTATGCTTATCAGTTCGCAAACAGACGAAGTTATTTACAAACATTATCTCAGTCCAAAATCGGATTCGAACCAGCGCACTATGCATCAAAGTACACAGTACTGGTTGTATGGTAAAAGTACTGTGTACTTCGATTCAGAGTGCGCAGCTTTGAGTCCTGCTGTGGACTGAGAGATAATATTAGTATAATGTATATTTCGTACATTTATCCTTGGATAACCCAATATAGTCAAACAATGTGACTTATTACCACTGGTATCCCAGTTACTGTATAATGACTGTGTGAAATAGAATGATGAATTAGACACATATGCAACATTGGGTATTTATATTTTGTAAACGTTTCGCCATCTTTATCCGGCTTTATCCGTACAGTACAGGGACATAAACTGAAGAGTGTAATTGAAGAGGTAATCAGTCCCTCAACCCAGGAGCATCGTAATCTTGAATCTGAAGCACAGGTAAGATAATAGGCTCTTACAGACCGAAGTCAGATAAAGTGCAGCAGATCAATGCATTGTCACAGGTGGGCGGGACCTACCAGTGGAAGTAGGTCATTTCCATGAGTTGGGTCGGAGGTTAGCATGTCGTGAGATGTCCTCAGTACCAGGATTCCATGGTGTTGCTGTAATAGGTGTGGAGGCCTGACTACTACTGTAGGCACCACAAAATTTAAATTACTGACACTGACAAAGTTTGCAACAAGATGTTCTGAATATCGCTGACATTGGTTGCTAACTATTTTTTATATAATAGTTGCATTTCAGTTGTTTTACTTGTCTATTGCATTAAGATTTTCTAGTTGTAATTCATCCTGGTATACATGTTCTCTTGGTCCCAGTTCAAGGATGAATCACACCATGTTATTCTGGATAATTTGTATTCTTTCAGATTTTGTTAGACCAGAGTACCGTGAAGATAAAGAATAGTCTGCGTGACATTGTAAAAGTATGGGAGACAGTGGTCTGCGTTCCTTGAGCTGGTAGGCACTGTGTCTCTCTCTCTGGACGAACTTTAACCTGGGATTTGCGTCTTCTAAGTAAAGTGCTCACTATCAGTTCTCTTGAGGGACTGATTTTCTAATTTTTTTCATTTAGTTGTACTTTTTTTCATTATGTCCTTATATTGCATTGATAAAGTCACTAGATGGTGAACCGTCTACATATAAAGACACCCAGATGTTGCACACGTTTAATTCTTCGTCTTCATTATTGTTGAATGTTTAAAAATCATTTGCGACTGCCGAATGTGTTTAGTGCACCTGGCAGTTTACTGACTGATGATGTTGCAGCAGTTTACTGACTAATGATGTTGCAGCAGTTTGCAGACTAATGATGTTGCAGCAGCTGAATGGTAGTAATTAAAACAACTTGCCCAAGAAAGTTGATTCAGGCAAACTTTGTTTTTAACCTTTAGTTAATGTCAGAACCATCTTCCGGTTCATGGCCATATCAAAAGACTTAGTTGTTGGTCAGAGCTTCTTTAGTGGGCGTGGGTGGTGCCAGATAGTGTTGGGGTGGGTGGTGCCAGATAGTGTGGGGGTGGGTGGTGCCAGATAGTGTGGGGGTGGGTGGTGCCAGATAGTGTGGGGGTGGGTGGTGCCAGATAGTGTGGGGGTGGGTGGTGCCAGATAGTGTGGGGTGGGTGGTGCAGTAGGTGGGTGGGTGGTGCCAGATAGTGTGGGGTGGGTGGTGGTGGAGTGGTGGGGTTGGGGGGTGGTGCCAGATAGTGTGGAGGGTGGGTGGTGCCAGATAGTGTGGGGGGTGTGGTTGGAGTGTGCCAGATAGTGTGGGGGTGGGTGGTGCCAGATAGTGTGGGGTGGGTGGTGCCAGATAGTGTGGGGTGGGTGGTGCCAGATAGTGTGGGGGTGGGTGGTGCCAGATAGTGTGGGGGTGGGTGGTGCCAGATAGTGTGGGGTGGGTGGTGCCAGATAGTGTGGGGGTGGGTGGTGCCAGATAGTGTGGGGTGGGTGGTGCCAGATAGTGTGGGGTGGGTGGTGCCAGATAGTGTGGGGGTGGGTGGTGCCAGATAGTGTGGGGTGGGTGGTGCCAGATAGTGTGGGGGTGGGTGGTGCCAGATAGTGTGGGGGTGGGTGGTGCCAGATAGTGTGGCGTGGGTGGTGCCAGATAGTGTGGGGTGGATGGTGCCAGATAGTGTGGGGGTGGGTGGTGCCAGATAGTGTGGGGGTGGGTGGTGCCAGATAGTGTGAGGGTGGGTGGTGCCAGATAGTGTGGGGGTGGGTGGTGCCAGATAGTGGGGTGGGTGGTGCCAGATAGTGTGGGGGTGGGTGGTGCCAGATAGTGTGGGGGTGGTTGGTGCCAGATAGTGTGGGGGGTGGGTGGTGCCAGATAGTGTGGGGGTGGATGGTGCCAGATAGTGTGGGGGTGGATGGTGCCAGATAGTGTGGGCCTGGGTGGTGCTAGGGAGGGTGTGGGTGTTACCAGATAGTATGGGCGTGAGTGTTGCCAGATAGTGTGGGCGTGGGTAGTGCTAGTGTGGGCCTGGGTTGTGCCTGATAGTGTGGGCCTGGGTGATGCCAAATAGTGTGGGCGTGGGTGGTGCCAGATAGTGTGAGAGTGGTGCCAGATAGTGTGGGTATGGGTTGTACAGATAATGTGGGCGTAGATGGTGCCAGATAATGTGGGTGTAGGTTGTGCCAGATAGTGTGGGTGGTGTTAGATAGCATAAGCGTGGGTGGTGCCAGATAGTGTAGGCGTGGGGGATGCCAGATAGTGTGGGCGCAGATGGTGCCAGATAATGTGGGTGTAGGTGGTGCTAGATAGTGTGGGCGTGGGTGGTGCCAGATAATGTGGGCATGGGTGGTGCCAGATAGTGTGGGCGTGGGTGGTGCCAGATAGTGTGGGCATGGGTGGTGCCAGATAGTGTGGGGGTGGGTAGTGCCAGATAGTGTGGGGGTGGGTGGTGCCAGATAGCGTGGGTGGGGCGGTGCTAGATAGTGTGGGCGTGGGTGGTACCGGATAATGTGGGGGTGGTGGTACCAGATAGTGTGGACGTGGGTGGTGCTAGTGTGGGCGTGGGTGGTGCCAGATAGTGTGGGGGTGGGTGGTGCCAGATGGTGTGGGCGTGGGTGTTGCTAGACAATGTGGGGTTGGGCGGTACCAGATAGTGTGGGCGTGGGTGGTACCAGATAGTTTGGGCGTGGGTGGTACCAGATAGTGTGGGGGTGGGTGGTGCCAGATAGTGTTGATGTGGATGGTGCCAGATAGCGTGGGATGGGTGGTGACAGAGTGTAGGCGTGGGTGGTGCCAGATAGTGTGGGCGTGGGTGGTGTTAGCGTGGGTGGTGTTAGCGTGGGTGGTGCTAGCGTGGGCGTGGGTGATGCCAGATAGTATAGGCGTTGGTGGTGCTAGTGTGGGCGTGGGTGGTGCCAGATAGTATGGGCGTGGGTGGTGCCAGATATTGTGGGCGTGGGTGGTGCCAATAGTGTGAGGGTGGGTGGTGCCAGATAGTGTGGGGTGGGTGGTGCCAGATAGTGTGGGGTGGGTGGTGCCAGATAGTGTGGGGGTGGGTGGTGCCAGATAGTGTGGGGGTGGGTGGTGCCAGATAGTGTGGGGGTGGGTGGTGCCAGATAGTGTGGGGGGGTGGATGGTGCCAGATAGTGTGGGGGTGGATGGTGCCAGATAGTGTGGGCCTGGGTGGTGCTAGGGAGGGTGTGGGTGGTACCAGATAGTATGGACGTGAGTGTTGCCAGATAGTGTGGGCCTGGGTAGTGCTAGTGTGGGCCTGGGTTGTGTCTGATAGTGTGGGCCTGGGTGATGCCAAATAGTGTGGGCGTGGGTGGTGCCAGATAGTGTGAGAGTGGTGCCAGATACTGTGGGTATGGATGGTGCCAGATAATGTGGGTGTAGGTTGTGCCAGATAGTGTGGGTGGTGTTAGATAACATAAGCGTGGGTGGTGCCAGATAGTGTGGGCGTGGGGGATGCCAGATAGTGTGGGCGCAGATGGTGCCAGATAATGTGGGTGTAGGTGGTGCTAGATAGTGTGGGCGTGGGTGGTGCCAGATAATGTGGGCATGGGTGGTGCCAGATAGTGTGGGCGTGGGTGGTGCCAGATAGTGTGGGCATGGGTGGTGCCAGATAGTGTGGGGGTGGGTGGTGCCAGATAGTGTGGGGGTGGGTAGTGCCAGATAGTGTGGGGGTGGGTGGTGCCAGATAGCGTGGGGTGGGCGGTGCTAGATAGTGTGGGCGTGGGTGGTACCGGATAATGTGGGGGTGGTGGTGCCAGATAGTGTGGACGTGGGTGGTGCTAGTGTGGGCGTG
>NC_069448.1:1349941-1387441 GCF_026875155.1 Cherax quadricarinatus
ACAAATGTTACTAGGAATATTTTGATACAAATGTACTAGAAATATTTGTGAAACAAATGTTACTAGGAATATTTGTGAATAAATATGTTACTAGGAAATTTTGTGTTCAAATGTTATAGGAATATGTGAATACAAATGTTACTAGGAATATTTGTGAATAAAATGTTACTAGGAATATTTGTGAATACAAATGTTACTAGGAATATTTGTGAATACAAATGTTACTAGGAATATTTGTGAATACAAATGTTACTAGGAATATTTGTGAATATAAATGTTACTAGGAATATTTGTGAATACAAATGTTACTAGGAATATTTGTGAATACAAATGTTACTAGGAATATTTGTGAATACAATGTTACTAGGAATATTTGTGAATAAAAATGTTACTAGGAATATTTGTGAATACAAATGTTACTAGGAATATTTGTGAATATAAATGTTACTAGGAATATTTGTGAATAAATGTTACGGGTAGTGTGAATAATGTATGTCTGTATTATGTGTATTTGGATGATGGTGATGGTGGGTGAAGATGACGGTGGTGGTGATGATGGTAGTGAAGATGATTTTGATGATGGTGGGTGAAGATGATGGTGGTGGTGATGATGGTGTGTGAAGATGATGGTAGTGGTGATGATGGTGGGTGAAGATGATGGTGGTGGTGGTGATGGTGGGTGAAGATGATGGCGGTGATGATGATGGTGAGTGAAGATGATGTGGTGGTGAAGATGATGGTGATGGTGGGTGAAGATGATGGTGATGGTGGGTGAAGATGATGATGGTGATGATGATGATGGTGGGTGAAGATGATGGTGATGGGTGAAGATGATGGTGGTGATGATGATGATGGTGGATGAAGATGATGGTGGGTGAAGTTGATGGTGGTGGTGATGATGATGATGGTGGGTAAGATGATGGTGGGTGAAAATGATGGTGGTGGTGATGATGGTAGGTGAAGATGATGGTGGTAGTGATGATGGATGAAGATGATGGTGAAGATAGTGGGTGAAGATGATGGTGGTAACGGGAGCATAAAGCCGTGATGGAACATATATACCACCCCATCTTTTATACAGGCGCAGATAAGTATATTTTATTATGTAAACTGGTACACAGAATTTAAAGGATATATTGATGGTACAGTGTTGGGGTATGCAGTATACAAGGTTGGTATGATACATTGCATATACTCATATTATTTGTCAGCAATTACATTACAAATATCACGTCCAACTCCTCAGAGCTGAGAAACATAACCAAGATACAACAACCATTACCCAACTGAACTGCAAAGCTGCGCTACTGCAACAGAAAATTAGCTGGCCTTTCCGAAGTGCGGAAAGAAATACTGTAGAAAGAGAAGAATTTATTGAATTATACAGAAGCCAGGAGAGACATAGGGAGCTGAAAGCAGCTCATGAAATTGAAAGGAATCCAAAATACTTCTCGTATGACAGATCCTGGACAAAAAAACACGTCCAGTATCGGGCCCTCGCTCAAGCAGGATGGACCATACACTGACGACAGCAAATATGTGTGTGAAATACTGAGGTCTCGGTGAACCATTAATCGGACTAAAGATTGACAGTCAGAATAAATATTTGTGGTAAATAGTTAAAAAAAAAAGAAAAATAATTATTTCATTGAAGAGGCTGAAGATCTCCAACTTTTCCGATATAACTCTAACCTCACTCGACGTCTAGTAAGCCGTTGACAACCTTCCCATACACTGCCTCAGACCCAGACTCGTGGAACTACATGTTCATAAAAACTGCAAGAACCCTTTATCAAGTGCCTTAAATAGTCTATGGAGAGGGAGTCTAGACGGAGGTCATCCCACAACCATTAAAAACAGTAGATACAGCGTCACTCCACAAAGGTGGCAGCAGAGCAATAGCAAAAAAGCTAGAGACCATTAGCACTAACCTTCCACATAAAAAATCTTTGTGTTTAAAAAAGCAGGATCGTAAACTATAACTTGACAACCCAGTGCAACATGGGTTTAGAGCAGGTCGCTCCTGCCTCTCCCAGCTACTGTGCCATCACAACACGGTTTTGGGTACACTGGAAGCTAACAGAATGCAGATGTAGTATACACAGACTTTGCAGAAGACTTCGACAAGTGTGGTCATGTAATAGCCCACAAAATGCGTGTAAAATGGATAACCGGAAAAGTGGGCAGATGATGCGTAAACTTTATAACAAATAGAAAAAATAAGAGGTGTAGTAAACAATAAAGTCAGTGGTTGCCAGTGAAAAAAAAAAACTGTTGCCAGGGCAGAGAATTTGCCCCCATGATTTTTCTCACCTGATATCTAATACAGACAGGGATATAAATCATAGCACCATATTGGAGAACACTGCGAATCACCAAGCGAATCTGTGCTCACTAAACATATGATGTTTAGGAGGACAGATTTCAGTTACTTTTGGAAAATTTGAGTAAATAGAAACTAGATCAGAGTATATAACTAAATTTAAGCATTAAAGGACTTAGAAGTGACAGTGACCCATCACAACCGCGAGGAAAAATGATGGGGTAGATAATGATACCAATTTAAACATAGATACCAAGACAATGACAGTCCTTTTTTAAGTCACTTGTGCTCTCTAGGCTGGAATATTGCAGGCGAAATTGCAAATGTAGAGAATCTAAAGAAAAACATAAATAAGTACCTGACCAGCTGGACTGTGGTTTAGAAGTAGGAATGCATGCGGCCAGCAGTAACAGCCTGGTTGATCAAATCTTGATCCACCAAGAATTCTGGTCTTGAACTGGGCCACGGGGGAATTGACCACCCGGAAACATCCTTCAGTGTCCTTCAAGTGTAAAAAAAAAGATAGAGATTATACATTTACAATTTTATTTACAATATCTCCACATTTACCAAAATAATTTTCACTTGATCTCCTCAGTGGTGGGTTCTTGTTCAAGTTGTTTCTGCAACTTACAAAAATGACTTTCAAACTGGATTAACATGACACGATATTGGGAAAGAATGAATTATTCATTCTGTCTGTCTCTGCCTCCCTGTTCCTCTCTCTCCTGTCCCTCCCTCTTTCTCCCTGTCCTCCCTCTCCCTCTCTCTCCGCGTGCGTCCCTGTGTCCATCCCGCATGCGGCGTGAGTGAGGGAAGGTGAGTAGGTGAGGCAGCAGTCCGCTTGTAGCCACCTGAGGGTACGGTTCCCCTCGCTCCGTCACACCTGGTTCACCTGGACGCGGGGTCAACACCTGAGTCTGGCACCTGCCACCCCCTCCCCTCTCTCCCTTCCCCCGCCGCACTCCCCCGCTCCTACCCCCACCCAGCACACCCACAACACCCTCCCCTGTGTCACCCACAGCTATCCACGACACCCAAACATAAGCTAGTGTCTTCCCCACTCACCCAAAGAAGCGATTTCTCTCGATTTCGTGTGCCCAAATCCAAGACAACCCAAACACGGGTTTTCTAACTGTTTTCCCCACCCACCCAGAACCCAAACGCATTTGTGGAACCCCTGTATACAAACCAACCCAGAACAGCCCAAACACAGGATTCCTTCCAAATACGTGTACCCACAACCGGAGGAGCCAAAACACGGGGCACCTAACACATTTGTGTCTTCCCACCCAAACAAGAGCCCGGAAATGGTGTTTCTCTCTTAAAACGTTTGTGTTGGTGTTGTGGCCGCGGAACTGCTGGAGAGTGTTTTAACGTTGGATACATAGTGGTGATGATACATAGATGAATCTAAACTCGGATACGTTGAGGACGGACTGGATATTACTGCCAGCTTGTTGTGAGTGAACTGCTACCAAGGACTGGTACGCTGACTTGTCTACCTGCCCTTAATGGTCCGTTGTTCCAGTGAGAGTGACCTGTCTACCTGCCTTTAACGGCCCGTTGTTCCAGTGTGAGTGACCTGTCTACCTGGTCTTAACGGTTAAGCCCGTTGTTCCAGTGAGAGTGACCTGGCTACCTGCCCTTGAGGGCCCGTTGTTCCAGTGAGAGTGACCTGGCTACCTGCCCTTGAGGGCCCGTTCTGTCCCTGACTCTCATCTAAGAAGACTAACAGAGGAGCGGTCGTTTGTGTTGCTGCATCAGCAGGTGAAGCCACGCTTCACACAGCAGCAGCAGCAACGCTACCTTTTTAAACAGCATCTGAGGGAATTGCAGCAGCTGCTGCTGCAGCACTGGCAAGCTGGAACAGCGGTGTGGGTCGCACCGTCAACATTAGAGCACCACCAGCATCGCCGCCACCGCCATCAACATCACCACCGAAGCCAGTACCATCTACACAACTAGCACCACCAGCTTCACCATCAGCTCCACCACCACTGCCACTATCACCACCACCAGCACCACCAGCTCCATCAGCAGCACTACCACCACCACCAGCCATAGGGTGTGAGGTAAGTGAGCCTGGTATTACCTCCGTGTCGACTGCTCTTCCCTTAGATACACCTGTGGCCAGCGCCTTTATACTCACCGATTTATACTCACCTATTTTGGGTTACGGGGGTTCGAGTCTCTACTCCTGCCTCCGCCTCCGGCTAGAGTGCAGGTGAGCACCTCTACCTGGGCTAGAGTGCAGGTGAGCACCTCTACCTGGGCTAGAGTGTAGGTGAGCACCTCCACCTGAGCTAGAATGCAGGTGAGCACCTCCACCTGAGCTAGAGTGCAGGTGAGCACCTACACCTGAGCTAGAGTGCAGGTGAGCACCTACACCTAGGCTAGAGTGCAGGTGAGCACGTCCACCTGGGCTAGAGTGAAGGAACTCAGTCTTGGGAATATTACCGAACCTTTTATATCACTTTCAATAATTAGTGAAGAAATAATACGTACAGAACCACCAGAGGAAAGTTGTTACCAATCAGAGTGTCTGGATGGCATCTGAGTGCCTGGATGACATCTGAGTGGATGACATCTGAGTGTTTGGATGACATCTGAGTGTTTGGATGACATCTGAGTGTTTGGATGACATCTGAGTGTTTGGATGACATCTGAGTGTTTGGATGACATCTGAGTTTCTGGATGACATCTGAGTGTTTGGATGACATCTGAGTGTCTGGATGACATCTGAGTGTCTGGATGACATCTGAGTGTGTAAATGACATCTGAGTCTACATGACATCTGAGTCTACATGACATTTGAGTGTCTAAATGTCATCTGAGTCTACTTGACTGAGTGTCTAAATGGCATCTGAGTCTACATGGCATCTGAGTGTCTACATGACACATGTGTCCTTCAGTTCTGGACACAAACATGTCATTGTATCCATACCCTCCCTACCAGTACAATGAGTACCATCCATGCAGTGATCATATCTAACCTGACCTCATTTAACGATGCCTGTAACTCGTATCTCTCAGCTCTAGACAACAGAAGTTACTCAAGCCACCTCATGAGCATGACCAGGAGTGGGCTCCACGCTGGTGCAGGGCACTCGAGGAGTGAGCGAGTCAAGTGGCACTCAGTGACTTAATACTCAGCTTATTATTCGCCGCTAAATCCGCGAGGGTTGTGCAGCGTCTGGGGAATGGGAGGCAATCAGTTTTGATGCGAGGAACGGGAGGGCAAGTCCAGTTCTTGGACTCAAGAGCCCGTCATCAGCTTAAAGACACTTGAGGGATGGATGCAAGTCCTGTTGATAAACAACGGTAACTGTTGTATGTATTGTTGATAACACTGTTGCATGTACTGTTGATAATAGTAATTATTGCATATACTGTTGACAAACAACAGTAACTTGCATGTATTGTTGATAACAGTAACTATTGCATGTTCTGTCGATAACGGTAATTGTTTCATGTACCGTTCACAAACGGTAATTGTTGCATGTACTGTTGATAACAGTAACTTGCATGTACTGGTGACAGCAGTAACTGTTGCATGTACTGGTGACAGACAACAATAACTGTTGCATGTACCGTTGATAAACAACAGTAGCTGTTGCAAGTACTGTTGATAAAAACAGTAACTTGCAAGTACTGGTGATAAACAACTGTAACAGTTGCAAGCACTGGTGATAACAGTAACTTGCAAGCACTGGTGATAACAGTAACTTGCAAGTACTGGTGATAACAGTAACTTGCAAGTACTGGTGATAACAGTAACTGTTGCATGAACTGATGCTAAACAACTGTAACTGTTGCATGTACTGGTGATAACAGTAACTTTTGCATATATAGGTGATAAACAACAGTAACTATTGCAGGTACTGGTTATAACAGTAACTGTTGTAAAGTACTAGCGACAAACAACAGCAACTGTTGCAGGTACTGGTGATGAACAACAATATCTGTTGCAGGTACTCGCGATAAACAACAGTAACTGTAGTATATACTAGTGATAAACAACAGTCTCTGTTGCAGGTATTAGTGATAACAATATTTGTTGCAGGTACTCGCGATAAACAACGGTAACTGTTGTAGTTACTGGTGATAAACAACAGTATCTGTTGCAGGTACTCGCGATAAACAACAATAACTGTTGCGGGTACTGGTGATAAGTAACAGTAACTGTTGCAAGTACTGGTGATAACAGTAACTGTTTCATGTATTGGTTATAAACAACAGTAACTGTTGCAGATACTGGTGATAAACTACAGTAACTGTTGCAGGCACTGGTGAAAACAGTAACTGTTGCAGGTTTTGGTGGAAACAGTAACTGTTGCAGATACTGGTGAAAACGGTAACTTGCAGGTACTAGTGAAAACAGTAACTTGCAGGTACTGGTGAAAACAGTAACTTGCAGGTACTGGTGAAAACAGTAACTTGCAGGTACTGGCGAAAACTAACTTGCAGGCATTGGTGAAAACAGTAAGTTACCGTTATTCATCATTGATGAATAACGGTAACTTCCTGTTAGATCATTGTAAACAAACAAAAGTAACTACCTGTTACATCATTGTAACTACCTGTTACGTCATTGTAAACAACAGCAACTTCCTGTTAGATCATTGTAAACAGTAAATACCTGTTAGATAATTGTAAACAAGCAACAGTAACTACCTGTTAGATCATTGTAAGCAAACAGCAGTAACTGCTTGTTAGATCATTGTAAGCAAACAACAGTAACTACCTGTTAGATCATTGTAAGCAAACAACAGTAACTACCTGTTAGATCATTGTAAACAAACAACTGTAACTGCTTGTTAGATCATTGTAAGCAAACAACAGTAACTACCTGTTAGATCATTGTAAACAAACAGCTGTAACTGCTTGTTAGATCATTGTAAGCAAACAACAGTAACTACCTGTTAGATCATTGTAAGCAAACAGCTGTAACTGTTTGTTAGATCATTGTAAGCAAACAACAGTAACTACCTGTTAGATCATTGTAAACAAACAACAATAACTACCTGTTAGATCATTATAAACGACAGTAAATACCTGTTTAGAGCATTGTAGAAGAACGGTAACTACCTGTTATCTTCTATCTGTTGTGTGCTGGAGTCTTACTGTTGGGTCTTGCAGTGTACTCACCCAGTTGTGTTCTGGGGTGGGGAAAGGAGGTTGTCCAAACATAGTTCCTGACCCAGTTGCCTGGGCTGGCTCCCGGGCTCTGTCGTACCTACTCCTGAAGCTGTGGATGGGACAATATCTTCCGCCGCTTCCCGGCTCATTCCCCTTGATTATCACAATGAAACCTAACACGATTAACTCTCCTTTCTCAGGCGATGTGAGACCCGTGCGGGTTTAGATCTTCCCATTATGCTCGGATTGATTTTTCGCAAATTTACGGCAAAAAAAAATTTTCATCCTTCTGATTCGGCAGAGGACACCTTTGCCGAACCGAACAGGCTAAATTTGATTGTTCGGTTTAATCGGCACGACAATATTATTATTATTATTATTATTATTAGTAGTAGTAGTAGTAGTAGTAGTAGTAGTAGTAGTAGTAGTAGTAATATAAATAAAATAATAATAATAATAATAATATTAATGTGTCTCTTAAATTATTCCATCATTCTCAGCTCCTGGACTAATCTTGCTGCAGATATTTGGACCTTCTTTATCTTTAACACGGGTTTCATCTCGATCTTCCGGTCTTCCTTCGGTTCTCGGTTCTACCCTCCCATTGACCGAGATTGTTGGGCCACGTTTCGTTCGGTCCCGAAAGAACAAACAAGCGTAAGAAAACTAACGTTAATAAGCTAGACAGGTCGGTTTCAGGGCTTTGCTAGAAGAGTCAGGTCAGGTCAGGTCAGGTCACGGTGTGTACTGAAAGCATAAACAGCAGCACAAATAGAAGGATAAACAGAAGCAGGCAAGCTTAAACGGAAGCAACTGCGTGACTTGTGTGTAATTTCAACAGCAGGATAACATCTGTTAGGTATCCAAGAAGAGCGAGGAATGGGTGAATTTAGAGCTTTTCTTGTGTTAGAGCTGCTCTTATGTTAGAGCTTTTATGTTGGAGCTTTTCTTTTGTAAGAACTCTTATGTATGTGTAGACTGTAGAGCGTCACTTGTGTTAGAATTTCTCTGTTAGAGCTACTCTTAGGGCTCCTGTGTTAGAGCTCTTGTAGAGACCTTATGTTGCATTAGACCTCTTGCATTAGAGCTCTTCTGCTAGAACGCTTGTGTAGAGCTTCTCTTGTGTTGCAGCTTCTCGTGTTAGAGCTCTTGTATTAAAGCTTCTCTTACATTAAAGCTTCTATTCTATTAGAGCTTCTCTTGTGTTAAAGCTTTTCATGTGCTAGAGCTCTGATGTTAGAGCTTCTCTTGCGTAGACCTCTATAAACTCTCAGGAGGATAGCGAGTCGATGTTTCGCTCACGGCATCGATACACAAGACACGGGATGGCTGGTTGATTGGTGAGGTGTCAAGCCTGTCAACTACACCAGGGTCATTGGGGCTGCATGTCACCATCAGTCAAGAACAATGTAATACCTAAAATAGTGATTCAAGTGAGCTGTCAGTGTCAGCACACTGAGAGATATATACCTCTCAGTGTGTATACACTGTTATATACCTCTCAATGTTTATGCACAGAGATATGCATCTCTGTCAGTGTGTATATACACTGATATACACCTCTTAGTGTGCATACACTGATATGCACATCTCAGTGTATATACTCTTGATATACACTTCTCATTGTATATTCACTGATATACACCTCTCAGTGTAAATCAGTGTATTTTCACTGATGTGCACTTCATTATATATACACTGATATACATATCTCAGTGTGCAGACACTGAGTGATGTGCCCCTCCCAGGTGTACATACACTGAGAGATGTATATCTCAGCGTGCATAAACTGAGATATGCACCTCTCAGCATAAATACATCTCCCAGTATATGTGCATCTCTCAGCATATATGCATCTCTCATCATATATACATCTCTCAGCATATATACACAGAGTGACGTGCAACACATCAGTGCATCTCTCATTCTCTCTCTCTCTCTCTCTCTCTCTCTCTCTCTCTCTCTCTCTCTCTCTCTCTCTCTCTCTCTCTCTCTCTCCCCTACGGGTTTTGAGTAAATTCATGGATTTTGTGTATATACATAGGTTTTGTGTAAATACATTTAAATACATGTTTTTTTGTAAATGCGTGGGGTTTATGTCAATATATTTTCATGTAAATATATGGGTTTTGTGTAAATGCAAAGATTTTGTGTAAATATGATTTGTGTAAAGGAAAGAGTTGTGTCAGTAAATGAGTTTTGTGTAAATGCACGGGTTGTGTAAATACATGAGTTTTGTGAATAGAGGTTGTGTGTAAGTACATGATTTTTTGTAAATACCTTTTGTGTAAAAATGTGAATTTTCAGTACATAAGTTTTGTGTAAATGCGTGTCTACCTGAAGCTTCTCAAGACTAATGTGCATAAAATTCTTCAGGTAGACCCCAAGTAGACTCCAGGTAGACTCAAGACCCCAGGTAGACCTAAGGAAGACCCCAGGTATTCTGAAGGAAACCCCCAGGTAGACTACAGGTAGTGCAAGACAGGTATACAATACCGACAAGATGAAAGTTAAGACACTTGTGCAACATCTGGTTATCTTTACTGTAGACGTTTCGCCATCCAGTGGCTTTATCAATACAGATTCTTGGACATAATTAGAAAACAGAAGAACTATATACAAAAGATGAGGTAAACAGTCCCTCAGTCTTGGAAGTGGTGTTTAGAGCACCGTGGTTGTAGAGATTCTGAAACACAGGGAAGGAGACTGGCGCTTACATAGGCGTCAGTGAATAGGGACGTGTAGCAGACGAGGGCATAGTCACTGGTAGGCGGGATTCCCCAGTGGAAGTAGGTGCCTACCAATGACTGCCCTCGTCTGCTACACATTCCTATTCACTGACGCCTATATAAGCGCCAGTCTCCTTCCCTGTGTTTCAGAATATCTACAACCACGGTGCTGTAAACACCACCTCCAAGGCTGAGGGACTGTTTACCTCATTTTTTGTATATAGTTCTTCTGTTTTCTAATTATGTCCAAGAATCTGTATTGATAAAGCCACTGGATGGCGAAACGTCTACAATAAAGATAACCAGATGTTGCACAAGTGTCTTAACTTTCATCAGACTACAGGTAGACCCTAGGTAGTCTCCAGGTGGATCCCAGGTAGTCTCCAGGTAGATTGAAGGTAGATCCCAGGTAGACATAAGGAAGACCCCAAGTAGACTGAAGGTAGACCCCAGGTAGCCTCCAGGTAGTCTTCAGGTAAACCCCAGGTAGTCTCCAGTCGTTCCGGTTGATGAGTTTCTTTCTCGTCTCCTCAATCATGTTTACAAACATGTGTTCTTTCTTATAGAACAAGATCACTCTCTCCAAGTGGGTAGTGATAGCTTAGGTTTAAAATTTATTCCACTCAGCTCTGGGACTAGTCTCGTTGGAAACCTTTGCAATGTTTCCTGCTTCTCGACATGTTTTATACAATGTGGGCTCTATACTGGCGCTGCATACTCCAAAATGGACTTGACATCGGGCCGTGATAGTCTTCTTGTTGAGATCCTGGGGTTAAATTCTAAAAGTCAGTTCTCAGACTAATACTTCGCCGTGTACAGACCCATTTGTAGTGTTTCCTGGTCTGCTCGTTTTTGTATTCTCATTAGTTTTACGTCGTCTGCAAATAGGGGCACCTCTGACTTGATTTCTTCTGCTAAGTCTTTAACATACACATGAAACAGTACTGGTCCAAGTACTCACCCTTGTGGAACCCCTCTCGTCACACTCGCCCATTTCGATGCCTCCCGGACAATTACTTGCTGTTTCCTACCTTTTTAAGTATTCCTTGATCCTCTGTGACTCCTGTTACTCCTGCCTGTTCCTCTAGCTTTTATCTCATTCTCTTGTGAGGTACTCTATAAAACGTCTTAATACAGTCCACCTATCTCTCTCCCCCACTTGCCTAACCTTTGTTACCTCGTCATAAAACTCTAGAAGATTTATGAGACATTATTTACCATATCAACCCATGCTGGTTGTTGTTTATAATTCCATTCCTTTGCTGCATTACTCTCCTGATAATCTTCTCCACAACTTTAAATATTATGTATGTCAATAACACTGTCTTGTAGTTTACTGCTAACTTTGTGTCCTCTTTCTTTTTAAATATTGAGACTACATTTGCTGTTTTCCAGACCTCTGGCAGCTGATTTGCTTCGGTTGACTTGTTGAATATCACTGCTAGTGGGTTACACAGTTCCGCTGTCTCTCAGAACCCACGAAGATGTTGTCTGGTCCCATTACCTTCCAGATATCTGTCTTATTCAGTAGTTTCTTCACCTCTCCTCCCGGTGTGTGTGTGTGTACTACTTAGCCGTTTGTGGTTGCGAGGGTCGAGTCACTGCTCCTAGCCCCGCCTATTCTGTGTGTGTGTATGTGTGTGTGTGTGTATGTGTATGTGTGTGTGTGTGGGTGTGTGTGTGTGTGTGTGTGTGTGTGTGTGTGTGTGTGTGTGTGTGTGTGTGTGTGTGTGTGTACTCACCTATTTGTACTCACCTATTTGTGGTTGCAGGGGTCGAGTCTTAGCTCCTGGCCCCGCCTCTTCATCGGTTGCTACTGGGTCCTCTCTCTCCCCGCTCCATGAGCTTTATCAAACCTCGTCTTAAAACTATGTATGGTTCCTGCCTCCACTACATCACTTTCTAGGCTATTCCACTGCCTGACAACTCTATGACTGAAGAAATACTTCCTAATATCTCTCTGACTCATCTATGTCTTCAACTTCCAATTGTGAACTCTTGTTTCTGTGTCCCCTCCCTGGAACATCCTGTCTTTGTCCACCTTGTCTATTCCGCGCAGTATTTTATATGTCGTTATCATGTCTCCCCTGACCCTCCTGTGCTCTAGTGTCGTCAGGCCGATTTCCCTTAACCTTTCTTCATAAGACATTCCCCTTAGCTTTGGAACTAACCTTGTCGCAAACCTTTGCACTTTCTCTAGTTTCTTGACGTGCTTTATCAAGTGTGGGTTCCAAACAGGTGCTGCATACTCCAGTGAATCCATGCTGGTTGGCGTTTATACTCTTGTTCCGTTCCAGGTGCTCCACCACTCTCCTCCTGATAATCTTCTGCATAACTTTGCATACTATACACGTCAGTGACACAGGTCTATAGTTTAGTGCCTCTTTTCTGTCTCCTTTTTTAAAAATGGGAACTACATTTTCCGTCTTCCGTACCTCAGGTAGTTGCCCAGTTTCCAGGGACGTGTTGAAGATTGTGGTAAGTGGCACACACAACATATCCGCTCCCTCTCTAAGGACCCACGGGGAGATGTCCGGTCCCATTGCCTTTGAAGTATCGATGTCCCTTAGCAGTTTCTTCACCTCCTCCTCATCTGTATGTATGTCATCCAACACTTGTTGGTATATTCCTTGCTGGTGTCCCCATCTGGTCTGTCCCCCGAGAGGCCTTCCTGTCTCCACTGTAAATACTTCCTTAAATCTCATGTTGAGCTCCTCACATACCTCTTGATCGTTTCTTGTGAGTTCTCCACCTTCTTCCCTCAGCCTTATCACCTGGTTTTTGACTTGTCTTCCTCCTAATGTGGCTATACAGCAGTTTCGGGTCAGACTTGACTTTCGATGCTATGTCGTTTTCATACTGTCGCTGGGCCTCCCTCCTTATCTGTGCCTACTCGTTTCTGGCTCTTTTACTAATCTCCTTATTTTCCTGGGTCCTTTGCCTCCTGTACCTTTTCCATTCTCTGGTGCACTTAGTTTTTGTCTCCCTACACCTTCGGGTAAACCAAGGACTCGCTTTGGTCTTCCTATTATTTCTGTTTCCCTTGGGAACAAACCTTTCCTCTGCCTCCTTGCACTTTGTTGCTACATATTCCATCATCTCGTTTACTGATTTTCCTACCAGGTCTCTGTCCCTCTGAACCTCCTGCAGGAAGTTCGTCATACCCATGTAGTCTCCCCTTTTGTAGTTTGGCTTTTCCCATTCAGTTCCTGTTACCTTCTCCACTTATAACTACTATATAATCAAAACTCAGAACCACGTGATCGCTAGCTCCAAGGGGCCTCTCGTAAGTGATGTCTTCAATGTCTGAACTGCTCAGGGTGAACACAAGATCCAATGTGTGTGTGTGTGTGTGTGTACTCACCTAGTTCTCACCTAGTTGAGGTTGCGGGGGTCGAGTCCGAGCTCCTGGGCCCGCCTCTTCACTGATCGCTACTAGGTCACTCTCTCTGAACCGTGAGCTTTATCATACCTCTGCTTAAAGCTATGTATGGATCCTGCCTCCACTACATCGCTTCCCAAACTATTCCACTTACTGACTACTCTGTGGCTGAAGAAATACTTCCTAACATCCCTGTGATTCATCTGTGTCTTCAACTTCCAACTGTGTCCCCTTGTTACTGTGTCCAAGCTCTGGAACATCCTGTCTTTGTCCACCTTGTCAATTCCTCTCAGTATTTTGTATGTCGTTATCATGTCCCTCCTATCTCTCCTGTCCTCCAGTGTCGTCAGGTTGATTTCCCTTAACCTCTCCTCGTAGGACATACCTCTTAGCTCTGGGACTAGTCTTGTTGCAAACCTTTGCACTTTCTCTAGTTTCTTTACGTGCTTGGCTAGGTGTGGGTTCCAAACTGGTGCCGCATACTCCAATATGGGCCTAACATACACGGTGTACAGAATCCTGAACGATTCCTTATTACGATGTCGGAATGCTGTTCTGAGGTTTGCTAGGCGCCCATATGCTGCAGCAGTTATTTGATTGATGTGTGTGTGTGTGTGTGTGTGTGTGTGTGTGTGTGTGTGTGTGTGTGTACTCACCTAATGTGGTTTCAGTGGTCGAGACAACTCCTGCCCCCACCTCTTCACTGAACGCTACTAGGTCCTCTCTCTCCCTGCTCCATGAGCTTTATCATACCTCATCTTAAAGCTGTGTATGTTTCTTGCCTCACTACCTCAATTGCTAGACTGTTCCACTTCCTGACTGCTCTATGACTGAAGAAATACTTCCTAATGTCCCTTTGACTCATCTGAGTCTTCAACTTCCAAGTGTGACTCCTTGTTTCTGTGTCCCCTCTCTGGAACATCCTGTCTCTGTCCACCATATCTATTCCACGCAGTATTTTGTATGTCGTTATCATGTCTCCCCTATCCCTCCTGTCCTCCAATGTCAGGCCGATTTCCCTTAACCTTTCTTCGTAGGACATTCCCCTTAGTTCTGGAACTAACCTTGTCGCAAACCTTTGCACTTTCTCTAATTTCTTGATGTGCTTGATCAAGTGTGGGTTCCAGACTGGTGCTGCATACTCCAGTATGGGCCTGACGTACACGGTGTACAGTGTCTTGAACGATTCCTTACTAAGGTATCGGAACGCTGTTCTCAGGTTTGCCAGGCGCCCATATGCTGCAGCAGTTATCTGGTTGATGTGTGCTTCCGGAGACGTGCTCGGTGTTATACTCACTCCAAGATCTTTCTCCTTGGGCGAGGTTTGCAGTCTTTGGCCACCTAGCCTGTACTCTGTCTGCGGTCTTCTTTGCCCTTCCCCGATCTTCATGACTTTGCATTTGGCGGAGTTAAATTCGAGAAGCCAGTTGCTGGACCAGGTGTCCAGCCTGTCCAGGTTTCTTTGAAGTCCAGCTTGATCCTCATCTGATTTAATTCTCCTCATTAACTTCACATCATCTGCGAACAGGGACACTTCTGAGTATATCCCTTCCATCATGTCATTCACATATTCCAAAAATAGCACTGGTCCTAGGATCGTCCCCTGTGGGACCCCGCTCGCCACAGGCGCCCACTGTGATACCTCATCACGTACCATGACCAATTGTTGCCTCCCTGTCAGGTATTCTCCGATCCATTGCAGTACCCTTCCTGTTATACGTGCCTGATCCTCTAGCTTCTGTACTCATCTCTCGTGAGGAACTGTGCCGAAGGCCTTCTTGCAGTCCAAGAAGATGCAATCAACCCACCCCTCTCTCTCGTGTCTTACTTCTGTTACTTTATCATAAAGCTCCAGAAGGTTCGTGACACAAGATTTGCCTTCCATGAATCCGTGGAGTTTATATTCTTGTTCCGTTCCAGGTGCTCCACCACTCTCCTCCTGATAATCTTCTCCATGACTTTGCATACTGTACACGTCAGTGACACTGGTCTATAGTTTACAGCCTCTTTTCTGTCTGCTTTTTTTAAAAATGGGTACTACATTTGCCGTCTTCCATACCTCCGGTAGTTGCCCAGTTTCAAGGGATGTGTTGAAGATTGTGGTTAGTGGCACACACAGCATTTCTGCTCCCTCTCTAAGGACCCACGGGGAGATGTCCGTTCCCATTGCCTTTGAGGTATCAAGGTCCCTCAGCAGCTTCTTCACCTCCCCCTCAGTTGCGTGTGTCATCCAACACTTGTTGGCATATTCCTTGTTGGTGTCCCCCTCTGTTCTGTCTTCCCAGAGACCTTCCTGTCTCCACTGTATATACTTCTTTAAATCTCGTGGTGAGCTCCTCACATACCTCTTGATCGTTACTTGTGAGTTCCCCACCTTCTTTCCTCAGCCTGATCACCTGGTCTTTGACTGTTGTCTACCTCCTGATGTGTACTCACCTAGTTGTACTCACCTAGTTGAGGTTGCGGGGGTTGAGTCCGAGCTCCTGGCCCCGCCTCTTCACTGATCGCTACGTGCGTGCGTGTGTGTGTGTGTGTGTGTGTGTGTGTGTGTGTGTGTGTGTGTGTGTGTGTGTGTGTGTGTGTATGTACAATCTGTTTGTTATTGCAAGTAGTTAAGCCTCAGCTCCTGAATCTTAACTTCTGTTATCCAGTTCACTCCCTTCTATCGTGATGGACCTCACCATACCCTTTCTTAAAACTCCGCATGGTATCTGTCTCCACCCGTTCTTCATCCTGGTCACTGCACTTTCTCACTGCCCACAGGCTAAAAAGAATATTTCATGACATCCCCCTATCCCTGACATTTATCTGTATGTATATTTCCGTTGTGACTTCATTAAAAGCCTTATTAGCGTTTATACTATCACTGAAGAATAAATAAGGAATAGTGGAGATTCGAACCACAGTTCACTAATCTCGAGACACTAACATACAGCAGTTCAACACGAAGATCCCAACTGTTTTGTGATATGAGCAGAGTAGCGTACTGGTGCCAAGCAGACAAGAGCAGAGGTACCAAGCAGACAAGAGCAGAGGTACCAAGCAGACAAGAGCAGAAGTACCAGGCAGACAAGAGCAGAGTACCAAGCAGACAAGAGCAGAGTACCAAGCAGACAAGAGTAGAGGCATCAAGCAGACAAGAGTAGAGGCATCAAGCAGACAAGAGTAGAGGCATCAAGCAGACAAGAGCAGAGTACCAAGCAGACAAGAGCAGAGTACCAAGCAGACAAGAGTAGAGGCATCAAGCAGACAAGAGTAGAGGCATCAAGCAGACAAGAGCAGAGTACCAAGCAGACATGAGCAGAGGCACCAAGCAGACATGAACAGAGGTACCAAGCAGACATAAGCAGAGTACCAAGCAGACAAGAGCAGTATCAAGCAGACATGAGCAGAGGTACCAAGCAGACATGAGCAGAGGTGCCAGGCAGACACGAGCAGAAGTACCAAGCAGACAAGAGCAGAGGTGCCAGGTGGGCAGGCAATCTTACCGTCACTACCTCCACCAGAGCTAAAGTTTTTTCTCTCAAACTTTGATCAGTGACTGGCGGTGCGGTGGAGAAGCGCCCTTGGTGTGACGGTTCTGGTCCAGTTAGCAAAATGTCGGTTAGCAGAGAGGGAGGCTGGCAGACACGTCACGGCTGATTGGTCAGATGCTGGCCTGACTCCGCCCCCCCTCACACCACCCGCCCTCCCCATTGGTCGCCCACCCACCCCCTCTCCCACGAGATGAAGTGATGCTGCAACGCTATTGGCCCAGCTTCCAGGGGATGAGGAGATGCAGCCTCCAATGGGAAGCTGGATGGAGGAGCTGCTCCCGGAGCCGGCTTTAGTTCCCTTCCATCAGTCACTGGGGAGGGTGACCAGCGAACAGTGACACGTACAAGCAACAGCGATGTTTCGCTCACGTAAGAGCTGTATCAACTTGAACAATAAACAGTAACACAAGCATTATTTTGAAACACTTCTTGCTCACAGAAGAACTAACCCTACTTGATAAAGCTTCAGCGTGAACGAAATGTCTAAGCTTTTTATATAAATGGTTAAACATTTCGCCCAGTTTTACCCTAAAAATGGAATTTTGATAGCAGGATTGAAAGTTACGATAATTTATGGGAGCTTTCCGTGTTGTTCATCGTGCCCGAATTTGTACCACAGCATCTACACTGAATTAGTGACAGAAGCGATGAACAGTGGGTAGTGAACCAGATGCTTGATGTAGAGTGCCTCCATGTGGTGGAGTGCTTGATGTAGAGTGCCTCCATGTGGTGGAGTGCTTGATGTAGAGTGCCTCCATGTGGTGGAGTGCTTGATGTAGAGTGCCTCCATGTGGTGGAGAGTGCATGATGTGGAGTGCCTCCATGTGGTGGAGAGTGCATGATGTAGAGTGCCTTTATGTGGTGGAGAGTGACACCATATGATGAAGAGTGCCTGATGTAGAGTGACATCATGTGATGGGGAGTGCCTGATGTAGCGACATCATGTGATGTAGAGTGCCATCTAGTTTTTGGGTGGTGAGTACCTGAGAGAGCGAGGAGAGAGAGAGAGGAGAGGAAATTCCACTGAGATGCGGTGAAGTGGGGAGATAGCGCTGATAGTAGTGTGGAGAGTGAGAGAGGGGGAGAGAATGGGGCTAGCTGGGGAAGTGGTGAGGAGAGAGAGAGAGAGAGGAGAGTGGTGGGGAGACTTCTTAACACAGTTTAGTATACACACGCAGCTTACTGCTGCTCCTGGTTCTTCCCTCGTCTCCACCACCTCTGCTTGTTCCTCCTCCTCCTCATCCTATACCTCCTCCTGTAGACGTCGGCTTCATCCTCTTCCCCCCGTGGCTGGGGGAGAGGCGAGGCTGTCAGGTGATGGCTGGCAGGAGATAAGACGTAAGGATAACACAGATAACGTCTCCAGACTCACACTTGCTGTTCACCTTCACTCAACACTACTGATATACCACACCTCTCTTCCGGTTCAATCAGCTTATACCACATAGTTCACAAGTTTACACCACTTAGTTCACAAGTTTACACCACTTAGTTCACTAGTTTACACCACTTAGTTCACTAGTTTACACCACTTAGTTCACTTGTTTCACTAGTTTACACCACTTAGTTCACTAGTTTACACCACTTAGTTCACTAGTTTACACCACTTAGTTCACTAGTTTACACCACTTAGTTCACTTGTTTCACTAGTTTACACCACTTAGTTCACTTGGTTCATTAGTTCACACTACTCAGTTCAAGAAGTTCACACTACTCAGTTCATGAAGTTCACACTACTCAGTTCATGAAGTTCACACTACTCAGTTCAAGAAGTTCACACCACTCAGTTCATGAAGTTCACACTACTCAGTTCAAGAAGTTCACACCACTCAGTTCATGAAGTTCACACTACTCAGTTCAAGAAGTTCACACCACTCAGTTCATGAAGTTCACACTACTCAGTTCATGAAGTTCACACTACTCAGTTCATGAAGTTCACACCACTCAGTTCATGAAGTTCACACTACTCAGTTCAAGAAGTTCACACTACTCAGTTCATGAAGTTCACACCACTCAGTTCATGAAGTTCACACCACTCAGTTCATGAAGTTCACACTACTCAGTTCATGAAGTTCACACTACTCAGTTCATGAAGTTCACACCACTCAGTTCATGAAGTTCACAACTACTCAGTTCATGAAGTTCACACTACTCAGTTCATGAAGTTCACACCACTCAGTTCATGAAGTTCACATACTCAGTTCATGAAGTTCACACTACTCAGTTCATGAAGTTCACACTACTCAGTTCATGAAGTTCACACCACTCAGTTCATGAAGTTCACACTACTCAGTTCATGAGTTCACACTACTCAGTTCATGAAGTTCACACTACTCAGTTCATGAAGTTCACACTACTCAGTTCATGAGTTCACACCACTCAGTTCATGAAGTTCACACTACTCAGTTCATGAAGTTCACACTACTCAGTTCATGAAGTTCACACTACTCAGTTCATGAAGTTCACACTACTCAGTTCATGAAGTTCACATACTCTGTTCATGAAGTTCACACTAATCAGTTCATGAAGTTCACACCACTCAGTTCATGAAGTTCACACTACCAGTTCATGAAGTTACACTACTCAGTTCATGAAGTTCACCCACTCAGTTCATGAATTCACACTACTCAGTTCAAGAAGTTCACATACTCAGTTCATGAAGTTCACACCACTCAGTTCATGAAGTTCACACCACTCAGTTCATGAAGTTCACACTCAGTTCATGAAGTTCACACTACTCAGTTCATGAAGTTCACACCACTCAGTTCATGAAGTTCACACTACTCAGTTCATGAAGTTCACACTACTCAGTTCATGAAGTTCACACTACTCAGTTCATGAAGTTCACACTACTCAGTTCATGAAGTTCACACCACTCAGTTCATGAAGTTCACACTACTCAGTTCAAGAAGTTCACACTACTCAGTTCATGAAGTTCACACCACTCAGTTCATGAAGTTCACACTACTCAGTTCATGAAGTTCACACTACTCAGTTCATGAAGTTCACACCACTCAGTTCATGAAGTTCACACTACTCAGTTCATGAAGTTCACACTACTCAGTTCAAGAAGTTCACACCACTCAGTTCATGAAGTTCACAGCACTCAGTTCATGAAGTTCACACCACTCAGTTCATGAAGTTCACACTACTCAGTTCAAGAAGTTCACACTACTCAGTTCATGAAGTTCACACTACTCAGTTCAAGAAGTTCACACCACTCAGTTCATGAAGTTCACACCACTCAGTTCATGAAGTTCACACCACTCAGTTCATGAAGTTCACACTACTCAGTTCAAGAAGTTCACACTACTCAGTTCATGAAGTTCACACTACTCAGTTCAAGAAGTTCACACTACTCAGTTCATGAAGTTCACACTACTCAGTTCAAGAAGTTCACACCACTCAGTTCATGAAGTTCACACTACTCAGTTCATGAAGTTCACACTACTCAGTTCAAGAAGTTCACACTACTCAGTTCATGAAGTTCACACTACTAGTTCATGAAGTTCACATACTCAGTTCATGAAGTTCACACTACTCAGTTCAAGAAGTTCACACTACTCAGTTCAAGAAGTTAATGACTGTCGTACACTTCTCAGCCTCAGATTATAATCGGAACACAACACTGGCCAGTTAATGGTCACTGAAAATGATCTTCATTGACCATATCTAAGTGTTGCCCTCGTGTCTTATTTACCAATAATCACTAAGGCAATGGCTAGGATAATTTATAAAATGCTCTACGATGTATCCTGAAAGATTCAGAGAAGTAGTCTTCTACATCACCAACGGTGGAGTGTGTAATTTAAGTATGTAGGGTTCACTATTTTACGTGTTAAAAAGTGTGAAATCTCGGTTGACGTTAAATCACATTAAGTATATGTGAGTGTAGAAAAATAGTTTAAAGAACCAGCAAGTTGATGAATTAGACAGATGTGCAACACTTGAGTATCTTTATTGTGGAAACGTTTCGCCCACCAGTGGCTTCATCAGGCTAATACAAAGAAGAATGGTGAATGAACATCAAAATGGTATACAATACCGACAGGTTGGTAGGTAAGACACATAGGTAACAGTTAGGCAACTTTATTCCAAAACGTTTCGCCTACACAGTAGGCTTCTTCAGTCGAATACAGAAAGTAGGCAGGAACAGTAGAAATGTGAAGACGATGTAATCAGTCCATCACCCTTGAAGTCGTAGAATTTGAGGTTGTCAGTCCCTCAGCCTGGAGAAGTTCAGTTCCATAGTCAGGAACTATCTGAAGATCAAGCGACAGTGCGGAGACTTAAATACTGTCGGAAGGAGAGGTGCAGAGTAGTAGTAGTAGTGAGAATGTAGCCACTGAGAGGTCAAGTCCCTCTCAGATCCAACAGTTCTCACTTGAAAGGGTTGTCCAAGGTGTTTTCTGTACCAAGAGGCCAAGTGTTGCAGTATCTGACAAGATGAACATCAAAATGGTATATAATACCGACAGGCATTGTATACCATGTAGGAAGTCCATCACCCTTCACAGGAAGGGTGATGGACTAATTACATCGTCTTCACATCTCTACTGTTCCTGCCTACTTTCTGTATTCGACTGAAGAAGCCTACTGTGTAGGCGAAACGTTTTGGAATAAAGTTGCCTAACTGTTGCCTATGTGTCTTACCTACCAAGAATGGTGAATGCCAGAATGGATGATTACTTAATTACCTCACACTCCACCTCATCTTCCCCATTCTTCTTTATAATAGACTAATGAAGTCACTGTGTGGCCAAGCGTTTTCATAATTAAAATACTCAAGTGTTGCCTATGTGTTTAATTCATCATATTTGAGTGTACCTCTTCTGAATGGTTTTAATATTAAACGTCTGATGCATCTTGCGGCCAGGACACAACCCATTAAATTTAGTTTGTGTGCGGGCAGTTGCAGTTGTTGGAATCCATGCATTAACTGGAGAATGCATTTTCTGATCGGCTTCAGATTTTCACCCCTGGTATGTTTTCCATAAAATAATGTTGGCGTTGTTAGATTTCTTCAGCAGTTATTTTTTTTTCATAACGTAGTGACTGAAATTTGTCTGCGTTGAATGTCATGTTATTTTCTTCGGCCCACTGCAAAACTTGGTTCATATCCACCTAGAAATGTTACTATTTCTTCAGTGAATATATTTTCATGCAGACTTTAACATTTTAGGTAAAAGGACACAAGTGCAACTAATGTGACATTTTGGTGTGGCAACGTTTCGCTCTCCAGGAGCTTTATCAAGCCGTTACCTAACATATTGTCGGTAATACTACCAACATTAATACACGACTTTAATATTGTCTGCAAAGGAAGATACGGTGCTTTGATTATTGTCCCTGTCTCTGTCGGATACGAGGATAATGAGAATGAAGATGAGGAACAAGTTAAGAGTGCTTGTCTACTGGACAATCCTTCCTGGCTGTTCAGCAGTAGGTGCACTAGTAGCGAGGCAGCAGGTAGCAGAGAAGGGTAATGCCAAACAAAACTGGCTTTTGCGGTCTCTTTGCTGTGGGAACACGAAGTCAAGCGTGGTGGATGTGATCAGCCAGGACAAGGTCACGAGAGAGGGAGGTGTGAGCAGGTCGAAGGTCAGTAACTGACTGAGTGGTGACTCAGGCAGGCGTGTGTTCAGGTACTCTCAGTTCCACGATCACAACACCTCAGTACTGCCACGTAATATACAAACGAGGAGTTAAAACACGAGTGGGTAATGGGTAAGAGTAATAGGTCTTTATCATTCATTAGTGAAGGTAATGGGTCTTGATCATTCATTAGTGAAGGTAAAGGGTCTTGATCATTCATTAGTGAAGGTAATGGGTCTTGATCATTCATTAGTGAAGGTAATGGGTCTTGATCATTCATTAGTGAAGGTAATGGGTCTTGATCATTCATTAGTGAAGGTAATGGGTCTTGATCATTCATTAGTGAAGGTAATGGGTCTTGATCATTCATTAGTGAAGGTAATGGGTCTTGATCATTCATTAGTGAAGTAATGGGTCTTGATCATTCATTAGTGAAGGTAATGGGTCTTGATCATTCATTAGTGAAGGTAATGGGTCTTGATCATTCATTAGTGAAGGTAATGGGTCTTGACCATTCATTAGTGAAGGTAATGGGTCTTGATCATTCATTAGTGAAGGTAATGGGTCTTGATCATTAGTGAAGGTAATGGGTCTTGATCATTCATTAGTGAAGGTAATGGGTCTTGATCATTCATTAGTGAAGGTAATGGGTCTTGATCATTCATTAGTGAAGGTAATGGGTCTTGATCATTCATTAGTGAAGGTAATGGGTCTTGATCATTCATTAGTGAAGGTAATGGGTCTTGATCATTCATTAGTGAAGGTAATGAGTCATGATCACTCAGTGAGGGTAATGGGTCTTGATCGTTCATTAGTGAGGGTAATGGGTCTTGATCATTCATTAGTGAGGGTAATGGGTCTTGATCATTCATTAGTGATGGTAATTGATCTTGATCATTCATTTGTGAGGGTAATGGGTCTTGATCGTTCATTAGTGATGGTAATGGGTCTTGATCATTCATTAGTGAAGGTAATTAATCTTGATCATTAGTGAAGGTAATGGGTCTTGATCATTCATTAGTGAAGGTAATTAATTTTGATCATTAGTGAAGGTAATTGATCTTGATCATTCATTAGTGAAGGTAATGGGTCTTGATCATTCATTAGTGAAGGTAATGGGTCTTGATCATTCATTAGTGAAGGTAATGGATCTTGATCGTTCATTAGTGAAGGTAATTGATCTTGATCATTCATTAGTGAAGGTAATTGATCTTGATCATTCATTAGTGAAGGTAATTGATCTGATCATTCTTTGAAGGTATTATCTTGATCATTCGTTAGTGAAGGTAATGATCTTGATCGTTCATTAGTGAAGGTAATGATCTTGATCGTTCATTAGTGAAGGTAATTGATCTTGATCATTCATTAGTGAAGGTAATGATCTTGATCGTTCATTAGTGAAGGTAATGGGTCTTGATTATTCATTAGCTCCACTATTTCTAGGCTTAATGTGTATTTCTTACAGAGATTCAACAGCTTATTTATGTGAGAATTTTCGCCTGAGTTACCTCCTGGGATTATGTCTGTTATAACATTATTTTCTACATTCTTCCATTTTAAATGTCTTGAATTGAAATCAGCGAACTCGATCGCTAGTGCACTCAGCTCACACACTGAGGTCCGAAGATCGAATCCCCGGTACGGCTGGAAAACATTGGGACGTGTTTCCTTAAGACACCTGCTGTCCATGTTCACCCATTAGCATAAAATGGGTACCTGGGTGTTAGTCGACTGGTGTGGGTCGCATCCTGGGACAAAACTGACATAATTTGCCCGAAATGCTCCGCATAACAAGCGGCTTTCTATATGTATGTCATTGATGTCAGCTAGGACTGTATACCTTGTACATGTACTTGTAGAAACAAAGATAATAATAATAATAATATTATTATTATTATTATTATTATTATTATTGTTGTTGTTATAAGAGGTTCGGGTCTGGGGTTGGAAGATTTACCAGACAGTTTTCAGTTTTTAATAGATGTTCCTTGAAATGTTGGGAAGTTGCATCTGGCAGCTTATATACAACCACAATGACCAGATTTTGGTTCTTAGTCTTTACTGCCAAAACTTCAACTACAGTAGAACCCCGGTGTTTGAAATTGTTAGATAAAAGGACACAAGTGCAACTAATGTGACATTTTACTCTGGCAACATTTCGCTTCCAGGAGCTTTATCAAGCCGCTACATAATATATTGTCGTAATTCTACCAACGTGAAATTAATTGGTTCGTAGGTGGTGTTCGAACTGCTAAAAGTTCGATACCCGAAACAGTATTTCCAGGCTTTCATTATCAGCCTCACACAGTGGAGAATGTTGAACTGACTCTTCCAAAAGTTTCTGAGAGTTAGGTCAGTGTCAGAGGTCACTTCAAGGCACTTTTTACAGCTGAATTTTAAACAAGTCAGCGTGTTCGGACTCCAGTAAAACGTTCAAAGATCGGTTCATTTTTTTTCTGAACAAAATTGTTCGAACTCAAATTTGTTCGAGGTCCGGTACGTTCGAACACCGAGGTTCCACTCTACATCGTTTCTGGTGTTTAGTAAATATGTGCAGGTAAGTGACTGACGTACCGGCCAACTCCTTCGTCCCTTCCTTGTTGCCTGTTTTTCCTGTCGCGTCTAAATAAGTTGTACCCTGTTATCCACATTTCGTTGTCAAAGTGGTCTTTTGTGTGGTCTCCGTGAAAGTCGCGAAAATCGCATATGACTCTTATCAGGATACTGATGAAAGGTATTTTATTGTTGGTGGATGGCTTAATTGAGGCCTTGTAGATTTGTAAATTCAAATAATGTAGTAATAATGGCTTGCTGGAGGTTTTTTTTTTGTTTTGTTGACACTCATATCTATGGTTTTGGAGTGCGGGCCACCGAATGTGCCTCTGCTCCAACAAGGCTCTGAGGTGGTTGAATGTTTTTGTCATTTCTTACCATTTTTCCTGCTTTCTGGCACTGAAAAATTTCCTGCTGCTGAGTGGTTGTTACTACCATGGTTCCCCTCAAGGAAGGTTCCTTGATGTTGGTGAGGGGCTCTTGATTTAGGGAATTGGAGCTGTGCTCCAGTTCCCCAAATTAAGCCTGAATGCCTTCCACATCCCCCCCTAGGCGCTGTATAATCCTCCGGGTTTAGCGCTTCCCCCTTGATTATAATAATAATACTACCATGGTTTGTTTCCCAGGGTTTGTGGGCTCTGTACCTCCTTGTCCCTTCAAGTGGCAGGGCAGTTTCTGGTGTAGCATTTGTTTTTCATGGATGTATGTATAACACATTTTAGAGTGAAAAAGTTATAGGAGGTCACTTTTTTTTATGGTTAAAAGTACAAGTCCCATTCGTTTTCTCCACATATTCCATGCCTGCTGATACCCCATGCATAGAATTTGCAGTCCTGATTTCTGTTGGCTTGAAATTTGGAGGGCTGGATTTCTGATTGGTACAAGTTCTAGATCCACACTAGCACTGTCTTCAGCAACCGTACCAGGATCACCGGTACAAGCTATTTCTAGAACTGCGCCAACAGAAACAGAATCCGAGCCAGCTGAGGTACTGATACGCATTTCCAGAGCTGTCCCAGCTTCTTCAGTAACACCGGAACACAATCAGCAGCTGGCACACTGTATCGCATTACGGCACAGGTCCAGCAACAACAACAGCTGTGACACTATTCTGCGTATCTAAGTGTTCTCTACTTCTGTGAACTCTACTTGTGTCTCTTTCCCTCTGATTATACCGTGGAATTGAACTCATTGGATCTCTGTGTTATGTTGTGTTTCCTACTTGTCATTATCTGTATAAGGGTTTTTGATACCGTTTTATTTCGCCTCTGTGCTCTCTTTAATATTTGTCTCATCTCTTTACTCTCCCATGTATACCACTGGTCTTATATACCGTCAAGTATGTATACCACTGGTCTTATATACCGTCAAGTATGTATACCACTGGTCTTATATACCGTCAAGTATGTATACCACTGGTCTTATATACCGTCAAGTATGTATACCACTGGTCTTATATACCGTCAAGTATGTATACCACTGGTCTTATATACCGTCAAGTATGTATACCACTGGTCTTATATACCGTCAAGTATGTATACCACTGGTCTTATATACCGTCAAGTATGTATACCACTGGTCTTATATACCGTCAAGTATGTATACCACTGGTCTTATATACCGTCAAGTATGTATACCACTGGTCTTATATACCGTCAAGTATGTATACCACTGGTCTTATATACCGTCAAGTATGTATACCACTGGTCTTATATACCGTCAAGTATGTATACCACTGGTCTTATATACCGTCAAGTATGTATACCCTGGTCTTATATACCTCAAGTATGTATACCACTGGTCTTTATACCGTCAAGTATGTATACCACTGGTCTTATATACCGTCAAGTATGTATACCACTGGTCTTATATACCGTCAAGTATGTATACCACTGGTCTTATATACCGTCAAGTATGTATACCACTGGTCTTATATACCGTCAAGTATGTATACCACTGGTCTTATATACCGTCAAGTATGTATACCACTGGTCTTATATACCGTCAAGTATGTATACCACTGGTCTTATATACCGTCAAGTATGTATACCACTGGTCTTATATACCGTCAAGTATGTATACCACTGGTCTTATATACTGACAAGTATGTATACCATGTATACCGATAGTCTAATATACCGTCAAGTATGTTAGTGAAACAAAGCATGCGATTTATGGCACTGAGAAGACGTTTCGCCCACCAGGAACTTCATCACGACAGTAACAATCCTAACAGTAATTAGTGTGGGTGACTAGTCACGGTCATCAGGGTGAGTAACTGGTCACAGTAATTAGTATGGGTAACTGGTCACAGTCATCAGTGTGGGTAACTGGTCACAGTCATCATTACTGAAGCTGTGGGTAACTGGTCACAGTCATCAGTGTGGGTAACTGGTCACAGTCATCAGTGTGGGTAACTGGTCACAGTCATTAGTGTGGGTAACTGGTCACAGTCATCAATGTGGGTAACTGGTCACAGTCATCGTGTGGGTAACTGGTCACAGTCTCGTCATATAGTGTGGGTAACTGGTCACAGTCATAAGTGTGGGTAACTGGTCACAGTCATTAGTGTGGATAACTGGTCACAGTCATCAATGTGGGTAACTGGTCACAATCAATGTGGGTAACTGGTCACAGTCATCAGTGTGGGTAACTGGTCACAATCATCAGTGTGGGTCACCGGTCAGTCATCGGTGTGGGTAACTGGTCACAATCAGTGTGGGTCACCGGTCACAGTCATCGGTGTGGGTAACTGGTCACAGTCATCAGTGTGGGTCACCGGTCACAGTCATCAGTGTGGGTCACCGGTCAGTCATCAGTGTGGGTCACCGGTCAGAGTCATCAGTGTGGGTCACCGGTCAGTCATCAGTGTGGGTCACCGGTCAGTCATCGTGTGGGTAACTGGTCACAATCATCAGTGTGGGTCACCGGTCACAGTCATCGGTGTGGGTAACTGGTCACAATCATCAGTGTGGGTCACCGGTCACAGTCATCGGTGTGGGTAACTGGTCACAATCATCAGTGTGGGTCACCGGTCACAGTCATCGGTGTGGTACGTCACACATCTGTGGTCACGTCACATCATCGTGTGGGTAGGTCAAGTCTCAGGTGGCACAGTCATCAGTGTGGGTCACCGGTCACAGTCATCAGTGTGGGTCACCGGTCACAATCATCAGTGTGGGTCACCGGTCACAGTCATCAGTGTGGGTCACCGGTCACAGTCATCAGTGTGGGTCACCGGTCACAGTCATCAGTGTGTGTCACCGGTCACAGTCATCAGGAAGAACAAGAAGCTACAACACCGTGACTGGAACAACACCGTGACTGGAACAACACCGTGACTGGAACAACACCATTACTGGAACAACACCGTGACTGGAACAACACCGTGACTGGAACAACGCCGTTACTGGAACAACACCGTGACTGGAACAACCGTGACTGGAACAACACGTGATGAACAACACCATGACTGGAACAACACCGTGACTGGAACATCACCGTGACTGGAACAACACCGTGACTGGAACAACACCGTGACTGGAACAACACCGTGACTGGAACAACACCGTGACTGGAACAACACCGTGACTGGAACAACACCGTGACTGGAACAACA
Source organism: Cherax quadricarinatus (assembly GCF_026875155.1). Classification (NCBI taxonomy): domain Eukaryota; kingdom Metazoa; phylum Arthropoda; class Malacostraca; order Decapoda; family Parastacidae; genus Cherax; species Cherax quadricarinatus. Next base: position 1,378,821 of record NC_069448.1, read on the forward strand.
CCATGACTGGAACAACACCGTGACTGGAACAACACCGTGACTGGAACAACACCGTGACTGGAACAACACCGTGACTGGAACACCATGACTGGAACAACACCGTGACTGGAACAACACCGTGACTGGAACACCATGACTGGAACAACACCGTGACTGGAACAACACCGTGACTGGAACAACACCGTGACTGGAACAACACCGTGACTGGAACAACACCGTGACTGGAACACCATGACTGGAACAACACCGTGACTGGAACAACACCGTGACTGGAACACCATGACTGGAACAACACCGTGACTGGAACAACACCGTGACTGGAACAACACCGTGACTGGAACAACACCGTGACTGGAACAACACCGTGACTGGAACACCATGACTGGAACAACACCGTGACTGGAACAACACCATGACTGGAACAACACCGTGACTGGAACAACACCGTGACTGGAACAACACCGTGACTGGAACAACACCGTGACTGGAACAACACCATGACTGGAACAACACCATGACTGGAACAACACCGTGACTGAAACAACACCGTGACTGGAACAACACCGTGACTGGAACAATACACAAATAACTCTCACACAGAAACTCTGACGACGTTTCTGTGTAGCTTGTTAACGGACCGAAACATCGCTATAAGTTTCTTTCTCCTAGAGTGAAGGACCTCAGTCATTAGAGTGACTGAGTGATGAAACAAAGGTGTTGTTCCAGTCTGTAATGACCTTCAACTGGACCTTAATGCCCCTCAAGGAAGGTTCCTTGACGTTGGTGAGGGGCTCTTGATCTAGGGAATTGGATCTGTGCTCCAGTTCCCTGAATTAAGCCTGGATGCCTTTCACATCCCCCCCCCCCGTACAGGCGCTGCATAATCCTACGGGTTTAGCGCTCCCCCTTGGTTATAATAATAATGACGCGTTAATTGCCTCTCAGGTGGATAATAACCAGCAGTTAATTACTCAAGGACGTGTGAGATTAATACGTGTATGATACCCTAGGATGATGTTAACTGTGTCAGCCTCGACTGATAAGGTGACTGGAACTGTTAAATCATGTTAACTGTGTCATGGACGGTTAATGACGTGCTAGAAATGTTTAATCATGTTAAACGTGACATAGATCCGTAAACTGTGTAACAGTAGCGTTCATTGAGGCCAATCTGTAAAATGAATTTCTTGTTAAATTATCTAGCATGAAAAACACGTGTTAAATATAGCATGTAGCATATATCATGCTATATATACCGTGTTAAATATATCATGTTGAATATATCGTTTTTAAATATATCGTGTTACATATGTATAATGTATCATGTCAAGTATATCGTGTTAAATCATGTTTAGTATATCATGTCAAGTGTATCATGTTAAATCATGTTTAGTACATGTCAAGTATATCATGTTAAATAAATTACGTTTAGTATATCATGTTAAATAAATTACGTTTAGTATATCATGTTAAATATATCATTTCAAGTATATCGTGTTAAATCATGTTTAGTATATATATGTTAAATATATCATGTCAAGTATATCATGTCAAATAAATCATGTTTAGTATATGTTAAATATGTCAAGGATATCATGTTAAATAAATCATGTTTCGAATATCATGTTAAATATATCATGTTAAATGCAGTTTATGACTCGTAAATCGAGTGTTTCACGTCTTTAATATTCTTAAGATGCAAGTTAAATATCTTCCTTCTACCTTCGTCTTCTCTCCTCCCTTACCCTTGCGGGACCCCCCCCCCCCCTCCACCTCCCTCCAACACCATGGAACAGATGTGATGTCTATAACACCTGACTTTTATAGGTAAGACACACGTGCAACCGTTAGGTATCTTTATTCCGAAACGTTTCCCCTACACAGTAGGCTTGTTCAGGCTTCTCAGGATTGGACTAAAGAAGCCTACTGTGCCGGAGAAACGTTTCAGAGTAAAGATACCTAACTGTTGCACATGTGTCGGTATTGTACACCATTTTCATATTCACTCCTGTCTTTGTCTTGTACAGGTGACGGTCACCCGCCCCTCGGCTCGCCGCGCCAGACGGAAGGTAAGTGTGTGTGTGTGTGAGACAGGGAGAGACAGTCACAGTGAGAGAGAGAGACAGTGAGAGAGAGAGAAACTGAATACTAGGAAACGCACTCAGTATGACAGTTTAACACTAGTAACAATTGGCTACGCAGCAGTGTTCATGAGTTATCAGTTATCAGTGTTCATGAGTGATTATTGCTCATGACTTATCAGTGTTCATGAGTTATCAGCCATTAGTGTTTGTAAGTTATAAGTCATCACTGTTCATTAGTTATCAGTATACGTACCTTTTGGGGCAGGGTTCACCACAACCTCCAGGGCAGGGTTCACCACAACCTCCAGGGCAGGGTTCACCACAACCTCCAGGGCAGGGTTCACCACAACCTCCAGGGCAGGGTTCACCACAATCTCCAGGACAGGGTTCACAACCTCCAGGGTAGGGTTCACCACAACCTCCAGGGCAGGGTTCACCACAACCTCCAGGGCAGGGTTCACCACAACCTCCAGGGCAGGGTTCACCACAACCTCCAGGGCAGGGTTCACCACAACCTCCAGGGCAGGGTTCACCACAGCCTCCAGGGCAGGGTTCACCACAACCTCCTGGGCAGGGTTCACCACAACGTCCGGTGCAGGGTTCACCACAACCTCTGGGGCAGGGTTCACCACAACCTCCAAGGCAGGGTTCACCACAACCTCCTGGGCAGGGTTCACCACAACGTCCGGTGCAGGGTTCACCACAACCTCCAAGTCAGGGTTCACCACAACCTCCAGGGCAGGGTTCACCACAACCTCCTGGGCAGGGTTCACCACAACGTCCGGTGCAGGGTTCACCACAACCTCCGGGGCAGGGTTCACCACAACCTCCGGGGCAGGGTTCACCACAACCTCCGGGGCAGGGTTCACCCACATCAGACAGAGGATGTTGATATTTTCTGGACAAATGACTAAGCAGCACCAGCATCATCACCAGCGTCACTAGCACCACCAACACCACCAGCAGCAGCACCACCAAGAGCAGCCCCGGCACCACCAACACCATCAGCAGCAGCAGCAGCAACCACCACCACTACCACCAACAGCACCACGAACGCCAGCAACACCACCACCACTAACACCGCCACCACTAACACCGCCACCACTAACACCACCACCACTAACACCACCACCACTAACACCACCACCACTAACACCACCACCACTAACACCACCACCAACAGCAGGTATACATGAATGAGTGTGAGAGGTGAACATAGATGGCGCGCGTGTAGCTACTCTGGCTGGCCTGTGTGACTTCCACTCCGTCACACACATCATTAACTTCCAGTCCCTTCTGGGTTTAGCGCTTAGTTGTGATTGTAATAATAATAACCTCCACTTCTCCCTCACACAACATTATCACACCAGTGACAGACGTTCACATGTTAACGTTTTTGTCTTTCTCCCGCTACATCTTTGCTAGACGTACTCCAGACTTATTTATAATTTGCTTTTTTTTTTTAATGAACCCAAGCCAGTGAAAATAATTGCTTTGTCTTCATTGAGTTATCTTAGGTAATTTAGGTGTATGTTATTATGTGAGACAATTGTGGAAATGTAATATATCTGAATAAAGTTAATGAATGTAGTTTTTGATGACTAGGCAAGTGTTCCTAGTCATCAAAAACTGAGAAACGTTTCGCCCATGCAGCAAGATGTGTCAGTCTTATACTGAGGCATGAGAACGGAGATGTTTATCATAGAGCCAGTGGAAAAAGTGAGATGCAGCAGTTGAAGATGTGCTCACATGTGGGCGGTACTTGCTAGTGAGAGCAGGTCAGGCTCATAAGGTTCGCTAGAGATTTAGCAATCAAGTTGTAGAAAACATTTTCTGTTGCTGTGTCAGCTAGGCTTCATTAAATCATAGGTACAGGGATGATCTACTTCCATTTGTGAGTCCCATCCACATGTGACCACGTCTTCAACTGCTGCATTTCTCCACTTCTTCCACTGGCTCCAGTAAAAAAGTCTCCATCCTCGTGTCTGAATACTAGGCTGATAAAGCCTTCTGTGCTGGCGACACCTCTAGTTAGTCATCTACTTGTCGGTGTTAAACCTTAAGTCGCATTCGTAAATTTACAGGAAGCATTGTGGAAGTAACGCTGCAACATAAAGTATCTCCTACAACCTGTAATTATCGAACTTGTGGTTCCCAATTACTCAAGCAGTGATGTATTGTGTGCTAGGCGAGATGTATGTACCAGTCTCCTGACTCCTGTTGCCCCTGGTCACCTAGCAATAAATAGGCACCTAGGAATTAGTCATCTGTGTGGGTGGCATCGGGGGGAAGAGAACCTGAACACCATTAAATATAGGAATTACTTCGTCACAAGTATAGCTCTTAAGATATATAGTTACTCTTTAATACATCACATATTTCCTATCCGTTCGCACCGCTAAGACGTTACTAGCTGAATGATGACGTACAATCTTATAAATATTACACAATTCATCAAGCACAGCATTACACAGATTTGGGCGGAATATTACAGATTTGGGTGTAGTATTACAGATTTGGGTGTATTATTACAGATTTGGGTGTGGTATTACAGATTTGGGTGTGGTATTACAGATTTGGGTGTGGTATTGCAGTTTTGGGTGTGATATTACAGATTTGGGTGTGGTATAATAGATTTGGGTGTAGTTTGCAGACAAAATTGTCTCTTTGAACACCCTTGTGAACATTTCTGCAGTTTAATTTGCAGTAGTTGCCAAGTTGCCGTAGCAAAAGGACCTTTGTTCATTACCTTGGAGTAACGTCCGGAGTCAACAAGTCAATAGAAAACTCATTCCAGCTTCATAGGTATCAGGATAAACTAGAATGGAGTTGGGTTCTCGTATATTTTCCCATATACAAGATACATTTTTCACAACGTTATCGTACTTAGAGATAGCAGTTGCCACTAGAATTTTAGCTGAGCCTGTTTTACAGAATGATCGTGTACTGCTGGAGCTACAGCTGGGATGTAGTAAATTACCTGCACAGTTTTATTTATTAACATCATAGGAATTACCAGCTGATGGACTTGAGGTAGAGGTTTCAACTCTTGTTCCGTAACTAAGTTCTTTACTGGTACTGGTGACTTTACTGGCAACGACTTATCTTCCTTAATCAGAGACTTAATCACACAAGACCATATCGGATTGTTTCGATGAGTTCCCTTCACGTCTTCTGTAAAAGGAGAGTCGTCTAAAATCGTACTAGCGTGAGGAAATATTAAATCAATGATCACGTTCTGATTGCCATGCAAGTGTAATATTTAACGCTTGAATAATCAGCGAGCATGTCAACCTACCCATAGATTGCTTATTTTGCAGTGAAGAAATCAGTGGCATGTGAAGACAAGGCTGGACACTGGCAGACGATGTCGTGGAAATGCTGCAAAGCTCTAATGTTTCCTGCTCTCTCACACTATAGTTCTCAGCCTCAGTAAAGACTTTACCGGTATATGCAATGCGATTTATACCTATCGTCTGTGTTTTGAGCTAGGATGACGCCTGCCCTAGTGACTGGCATATATCACCAAAAAGAAAGGTTTCTTAAAACAGGAAATTAAGAGCTGGAACAGAAGTTGGCTATGACTTTAGTGTTCGAAATGTTCTTTCTTTACTGAAGGTCCCGTTGAAAACAGCATTTTTTGAACAATTCTGCCAAAGGAGCTGCAATAGATGAAAATTTTCTAATAAAGGATCAGCGAAATCCCACTAAACCCACAAATAATTTTATGGCTTCAGCAGTCAGTGACTGAAAAAAATCAGGGATGGCAACTACTTTAGTCATTCATAACTTCTCTAGGAGTGACAGAGCAACCAAGAAATTTTATCTGACTTTAAAAAATTACCTCTGTGATAGCTTTATCATCAAATCAGCATCAGCTTGTTTTCCCAGTACTAAGTCCACTCTCTTAAGATGAGTCTGCCCATCTCTTGACCTTTTGTTTAAAATAAAAATAATAATAAAAATTTTTAAATAAAAATCTCAGCAAAAAGATCTAAACCTTTAAGTACGTTTCCAAGAGAAATTTCCCTTTATGAGCTCCCAAAGATGATCGTCGTAAGAAAACGAAAATGTGACGAAGCATTGCGAAATTTTTAAGGTCATTTAAGGAAATGGTACTGGCCTGGGGGGGTTTGAGAGGGTTAAAAACATTTCAACTCATAACGCCATGGGGGAGAGGCCTTGTTTAGACGGGAAAAAAAAATTTAAGGGTTAAAAAGCACTTTTTTTTCCTAAAAATGTTCAACAGTCATTTGAAAAACGGGAACCCCGGAAAATGTTCTGCGATCTTTTTGTAACATTTAAAATTGGAATTCATATGGGGGGTTTTGGGTTGAAGTTTTAAAAACTGTCCAAGTAGGTTTATTTCTGAAAAATAAAGATCCCCTTTGGGGTTGCAGTGTTGACAGCGAATTTTAAAAAAGGTAAAAAATTTACCGCCATTTTTGAAAGGTAAACCCCATAGGGCAACTTTTATTTATCTTTATTTCAAAAACGTTTCGCCTACAAAGTGACTTCTTAAATCGAGAACGGGAAAAGTTTTTAGAAGCAGAAAGCCTTGAAAACGATGTAATCATTCCATCCCCCTTAAAATTTTGAGGTGGTCATCCCTCAGTCGGAAAAGGGAGTAATTTCCCCAAGTCTGAAACAAAAGGGAGTTGAAGTGAAAAGGATGGGCCTTATTTTACCGCCATGGGGGTAAATTTTTGTTTCCAACTAGGGAAAAAATTTCTCTTCCCCGGGGCCTGAGGGACTGCCCACCCCAAACCTTAAAGGGGTAAAGGACTGATTACATCGTTTTCTATCCTTTTTCTTCTTTTAAACTTTTTTTGTATCGACTGAAAAGTCTACTGTGTGGGAAATTTTTCAAAAAATAAAGATACCTAACTGATTGCAAAAGTGTCTTCCCAAACATTTTTAAAAATGTATTGAAAAGCCCCCCTTTTGGGGAAAAAGACAGTAAAGGAGTGAATGATAAATAATTTTGTTTTTTTGGGGAAACCCTCCCTTGGGGGGAGACGGCCCGATGTTTTAAAAAAATTTTAAAAAATATAAAAATATATAATTTATAAAAATATATAAAATATATTTATAATTTTTATAAAAAAATTTAAAAATTAAAAATTAAAAATATATATATAAATATATATAAAAATTTTTAAAAAAAATAAATTATTATATAAAAATTTTAAAATATATATAAATTAAAAATAATATTATATATTAATTTTAATAATTATAAAATAAAAAATTTTTATATATTTATAAATATTAAGGTAGTGGGTTTGGGGGACAGAACCCCCCAAGGGAGGTACTCCCCGCCTGCAAGGAGTGTAAAAAAAAAAGGGCCTGAAATTTTTTAAAAACTTTGATGGTAGGTTTTGGGGGTGTCTTTTGTCTGTCCTAAAAAACCCCAAGTTTTCAGGTACGCCTTGCTACTTCTACTTCACTTAGGTCACACTACACATAAAATTTTAAAACGTTTTTTTTAAACACACTCATCGGGTTTTTTTTCTTTTTTTTTATCTTAATGTTTTTGGGTCTTATTACTTTTCCTTTTAATCCAGGGGGAAAGTGGAATAAAAAATCTTTCCCCCCGTAACCCTTGGTTGTTGAAAAGTCACAAAAAATTTCCCGGGAAAAAATTTGGGCTTTTTCCCCCTTTTCCTGTAAAATTACTAAAAAGAAAAAGAAGAAGAAAATTGCCCAAAGGGGGAAGTTAAAATGTGCGGGATGTTTGAAAAAGATAAGAAAAGATGATTGGGGATGTTATGAATGAAAAGGGAAACGGATTTTCCTGGTTTAAAATTTGAAAAAAAAGCTAAAGGGGTTGGGGGGGAAGTTTAAAGGGAGGGGAAAAATGGGGATTAGGTCAGGGGTTTCCCTTTTTGGGGTTTTTAGACCAAAAAAAAGGAAGAAAAGAAAAATTTTAAAAGGGGATAACTATGGCGGGAAAAGAGGGACTAAAAATTAATTAAATTAAAAAAAATTATTTTGGAGTAAAATAAAGTTTGGAAATTTTTAAAAGTGGGTTATAGTAAGATGTATGCAGGGGGGAAAAGAAAAAGTGTAGGGGGGAAGAGGGGAGATTCTGGGAAATGTTAAAGTGAAGCGGGGGGATTTTTTAAATCAAGTGGGGGTTAATGGGTTGGGGTTTTTCAATCCCAAAGTGGGAAAAATGTTATGGGGGAAAAGTAGTGGTAAAAATTGGGGGGGCCAAAGGGGGTTAATTAAAGGGGGAAATTTTTAAATTTTAGCAATGTGAAAAGAAAAAATTTGGGTAATAAGTAATAATTTTTAGGGAAAAAGAGGAAAAATAAATATCCCAAAGGTTTGTTTGAAGAAAGTTAATAAAAAGTATTTTTGGTTAGATTCGTTTTGGGTTTGGTTTAAAAGGTTGAGGGGTTGGCCCCAGGTTCCCTTTTTTATAGGGGGGCAATGATATGTGGGAAACTTTAAATTTAGTTGTACAAAGTTAGAGAAAGAGGTAAGGGGAAAAGGGGGAAGGAAGGTGGAAACAAAAAGTAAGAGGGAGGT
>NC_069448.1:1394941-1691619 GCF_026875155.1 Cherax quadricarinatus
AAAAAAAAAAAGGTTTTTTTTTTAAAAAAAAAAAAAATTTTTAAAAAGCAAACAAATTTAAAAAAAAGGGGGTTTTTTTAAAAAACAAAAAAATTAATTTCCCCCCCAAAATTAAAATTTAAAAAAAAACCCCAAAAATCCAAAAAAGGGCCCCCCCCCCCCAAAAAAAAAAAACCAAAAAACCAAAAATGAAATTTAAACCCCAAAAAAAAAAAAAAATTAAAAACCAAACCCAAAAAAAAACCCAAAAAAAACAAAAAAAAAAAAAAAAAGGGAAAAACCTTGGGGCCAAAAAAAAAAAAACCCCCCCAAAAAAACCCCCAAAAAAAAAAAAAAAAAATTAAAGGGTAAAAACCCAAAAAAAAACCCCAAAAAAAAAAAAAAAAAAAAACAAAAAAAAATTTTCTTTTTTTAAAAAAAAAAAAAAAAAAAAAATTTTTTGGGGAAAATTTTTTTTTTAAATTAAAAAAAAAAAAAAAAACTTTTCCCCCCAAAAACCAAAATAAATTTTAAAAAAACCCCCCCAAAAAAAATAAATTTAAAAAGGAAAAAAGGGAAAAAAAAACCCAAAAAAAAAGGGAAAAATTTTCCCCAAAAAAACTGAAAATTTTTAAAAAAAAAAAAAAAATTTTAAAATTTCCAAAAAAAAAACCAAAAAAAAAAAAATTTTTTTTCCCCAAAAAAAAAGGTTTTAAAAAAACCCCCTTTTTTTTTCCCCCCCCAAAAAATTTTTTGGTTTTTTTTTTTTGGGGGGGCCCCCCCCCAAGGGTTTTGGTTTGGGGGGGTTTTAAAATTTTTTAAAAATTTGGGTGTTTTTTAAAAAAAGGGGGTTTTTTAAAGGGGGGGAAGGGGGTTTTGGGGTTTTTTAGGGGTTTAATTTGGGGGGTTTGGGGTTTTAAAAAGGGGGGGGGGGGGAAAAAATTTTGGGGGGGTTTTTTTGGTTTTTAAGGGGTTTTTGGGGTTTAAGGGGAAAAAAACGGGGGGGGGGAAAAGGGGGGGGGGTTTAAAAAGGGGGGGGGGGGCCCCCCGTGGGGGTTTTTTTTTTTCTCTACCAGAGCCAAACATGACGTGATAAATCCTCCAGAGTAAACAGCGTGATAAATTTTACACAGAGCCAAAAAATGACGTGATAAATCTCTAACGAGTCAAACATGACGTGATAAATCTCTACACAGAGCCAAACATGACGTGATAAATCTCTACACAGAGTCAAACATGACGTGATAAATCTCTACACAGAGCCAAACATGACTTGATAAATCTCTACACAGAGCCAAACATGACGTGATAAATCTCTACACAGAGCCAAACATGACGTGATAAATCTCTACACAGCCAAACATGACTTGATAAATCTACACAGAGCCAAACATGACGTGATAAATCTCTACACAGAGTCAAACATGACGTGATAATCTCTACACAGAGCCAAACATGACGTGATAAATCTCTACACAGAGTCAAACATGACGTGATAAATCTCTACACAGAGCCAAACATGACGTGATAAATCTCTACACAGAGCCAAACATGACGTGATAAATCTCTACACAGAGTCAAACATGACGTGATAATCTCTACACAGAGCCAAACATGACGTGATAAATCTCTACACAGAGTCAAACATGACGTGATAAATCTCTACACAGAGCCAAACATGACGTGATAAATCTCTACACAGAGTCAAACATGACGTGATAATCTCTACACAGAGCCAAACATGACGTGATAAATCTCTACACAGAGCCAAACATGACGTGATAAATCTCTACACAGAGTCAAACATGATTTGATAAATCTACACAGAGCCAAACATGACGTGATAAAGCTCTACACAGACCCAAACATGACGTGATAAAGTTTCACAGAGCCAATTATGGTTTGATAAAGCTCTACACAGAGCGAAATGTTCCCCTTTGCTAGTCTACAACCTGATTTGCAGTTTGTCGCCATTGCCATTTCGCCCAGCGATGTCTTGGTATGGACGTGAGGCGCTCTCAGTGTATTATGCAGTGAAGAACTGTTTGGATGATGTGTAAAAATTTTTACTTCGACGTGAAGATGTGTATGTTATGCAAGATGGTACTCAGTGTGGTGGTATGAGAGGTATGATTCAGTGTGGTGGTATGAGAGGTATCGTTCAGTGTGATGGTATGAGAGGTATGATTCAGTGTGGTGGTATGAGAGGTATGATTCAGTGTGGTGGTATGAGAGGTATCATTCAGTGTGGTGGTATGAGAGGTATGATTCAGTGTGGTGGTATGAGAGGTATGATTCAGTGTGGTGGTATGAGAGGTATGATTCAGTGTGGTGGTATGAGAGGTATCATTCAGTGTGATGGTATGAGAGGTATCATTCAGTGTGATGGTATGAGAGGTATCATTCATATGGTGGTATGAGAGGTATGATTCAGTTGTGGTTGGTATGAGAGGTATGATTCAGTGTGGTGGTATGAGAGGTATGATTCAGTGTGGTGGTATGAGAGGTATCATTCAGTGTGGTGGTATGAGAGGTATGATTCAGTGTGGTGGTATGAGAGGTATGATTCAGTGTGGTGGTATGAGAGGTATGATTCAGTGTGGTGGTAGAGAGGTATCATTCAGTGTGATGGTATGAGAGGTATCATTCAGTGTGATGGTATGAGAGGTATCATTCAATATGGTGGTATGAGAGGTATGATTCAGTGTGGTGGTATGAGAGGTATCATTCAGTGTGATGGTATGAGAGGTATCATTCAGTGTGATGGTATGGGAGGTATCATTCAGTGTGGTGGTATGAGAGGTATCATTCAGTGTGATGGTATGAGAGGTATCATTCAATATGGTGGTATGAGAGGTATGATTCAGTGTGGTGGTATGAGAGGTATCATTCAGTGTGATGGTAATGAGAGGTATCATTCAGTGTGATGGTATGGGAGGTATCATTCAGTGTGGTGGTATGAGAGGTATCATTCAGTGTGATGGTATGAGAGGTATCATTCAGTGTGATGGTATGAGAGGTATCATTCAATATGGTGGTATGAGAGGTATGATTCAGTGTGGTGGTATGGAGGTATGATTCAGTGTGGTGGTATGAGAGGTATCATCCAGTGTGATGGTATGAGAGGTATCATTCAGTGTGATGGTATGGGAGGTATCATTCAGTGTGGTGGTATGAGAGGTATGATTCAGTGTGGTGGTATGAGAGGTATCATTCAGTGTGATGGTATGAGAGGTATCATTCAATATGGTGGTATGAGAGGTATGATTCAGTGTGGTGGTATGGGAGGTATGATTCAGTGTGGTGGTATGAGAGGTATCATTCAGTGTGATGGTATGAAGGTATCATTCAGTGTGATGGTATGGGAGGTATCATTCAGTGTGGTGGTATGAGAGGTATGATTCAGTGTGGTGGTATGAGAGGTATCATTCAGTGTGATGGTATGAGAGGTATCATTCAGTGTGGTGGTATGAGAGGTATGATTCAGTGTGGGTGGTAGAGAGGTTATCATTCAATATGGTGGTATGAGAGGTATGATTCCAGTGTGGTGGTATGAGAGGTATCATTCAATATGGTGGTATGAGAGGTATGTTTTCAGTGTGGTGGTATGAAGGTATCTTCAGTGTAAATGGTATGGGAGGTATCATTCAGTGTGATGGTATGAGAGGTATGATTCAGTGTGGTGGTATGAGAAGTATCATTCATTATGGTGGTATGAGAGGTATGATGTGAGAGCAGTGACACGGGTTGCTAAAATTGTTTGGTCATGTAGAAAGCATGTAGGAAGGTAGGATGAACGTATGAAGCTGAGATGGTTGGAAGGAAACGTGAGGGGCGTCTGAAGACGTGATGGAAAGCTGACTTAAAAGGCCTACTGAGCGATGGAGGTTGAACATTCTTTAGGCATGCGTCATATTGTTATTATAGTTCATGAAATGCTATTTCATGTGTGTCATTCAACACCAGGAGTGGTGGAGGCTTGATCCACCATCCATGTATGTGTCATTCAACACCAGGAGTGGTGGAGGCTTGATCCACCATCCATGTGTGTGTCATTCAACACCAGGAGTGGTGGAGGCTTGTTGCACCATCCATGTGTGTGTCATTCAACACCAGGAGTGGTGGAGGCTTGATCCACCATCCATGTATGTGTCATTCAACACCAGGAGTGGTGGAGGCTTGTTTGCACCATTCCATGTGTGTGTCATTCAACACCAGGAGTGGTGGAGGCTTGTTGCAACCATCCATGTGTGTGTCTTTCAACACCAGGAGTGGTGGAGGCTTGTTGCACCTCCATGTGTGTGTCATTCAACACCAGGAGTGGTGGAGGCTTGTTGAAACCATCCATGTGTGTGTAAATTCAACACCAGGAGTGGTGGAGGCTTGTTGCACCTCCATGTGTGTGTCATTCAACACCAGGAGTGGTGGAGGCTTGTTGCACCATCCATGTGTGTGTCATTCAACACCAGGAGTGGTGGAGGCTTGTTGCACCATCCATGTATGTGTCATTCAACACCAGGAGTGGGGGGCTGTGACTTTGTGCACCATCCATGTGTGTGTATCAACACCAGGAGTGGTGGAGGCTTGTTCCCACCATCCATGTGTGTGTCATTCAAAAACCAGGAGTGGTGGGTTTGGGTTGCACCATCCATGTATGTGTCATTCAACACCAGGAGTGGTGGGGGCCCTTGTTCCCACCATCCATGTGTGTGTCATTCAACACCAGGAGTGGTGGAGGCTTGTTGCACCATCCATGTATGTGTCATTCAACACCAGGAGTGGTGGAGGCTTGATCCACCATCCATGTATGTGTCATTCAACACCAGGAGTGGTGGAGGCTTGATCCACCATCCATGTGTGTGTCATTCAACACCAGGAGTGGTGGAGGCTTGATCCACCATCCATGTGTGTGTCATTCAACACCAGGAGTGGTGGAGGCTTGTTGCACCATCCATGTGTGTGTCATTCAACACCAGGAGTGGTGGAGGCTTGTTGCACCATCCATGTGTGTGTCATTCAACACCAGGAGTGGTGGAGGCTTGTTGCACCATCCATGTGTGTGTCATTCAACACCAGGAGTGGTGGAGGCTTGATGCACCATCCATGTGTGTGTCATTCAACACCAGGAGTGGTGGAGGGTTGATCCACCATCCATGTGTGTCATTCAACACCAGGAGTGGTGGAGGCTTGATGCACCATCCATGTGTGTGTCATTCAACACCAGGAGTGGTGGAGGCTTGTTGCACCATCCATGTATGTGCCCATTCAACACCGGGAGTGGTGGAGGCTTGATCCACCATCCTGTGTGTGATCTCAACACCGGAGTGGTGGAGGCTTGTTGCACCATCCATGTGTGTGTCATTCAACACCAGGAGTGTGGAGGCTTGATCCACCATCCAGGGTATGTGTCTTCAACACCAGAGTGGTGGAGCTTTGATCCCCATCCATGTATGTGTCTTTCCCAACACCAGGAGTGTGGAGGCTTGATCCACCATCCATGTGTGGGGTCATTCAACACCAGGAGTGGTGGAGGCTTGATCCACCATCCATGTGTGTGTCATTCAACACCAGGAGTGGTGGAGGCTTGATCCACCATCCATGTGGTGTCATTCAAAAACCGGGAGTGGGGGAGGCTTGTTGCACCATCCATGTATGTGTCATTCAACACCAGGAGTGGTGGAGGCTTGATCCCCAATCCATGTGTGTGTCATTCAACACCAGGAGTGGTGGAGGCTTGATCCACCATCCATGTGTGGGGTCATTCAACACCAGGAGTGTGGAGGCTTGTTGCACCATCCATGTATGTGCCCATTCAACACCAGGAGTGGTGGAGGCTTTTTTGCACCATCCATGTGTGTGTCATTCAAAAACCAGGAGTGGTGGAGGCTTGTTGCACCATCCATGTATGTGCATTCAAAACCAGGAGTGGTGGGGGCTTGATGCACCATCCGTATGTGTCATTCAACACCAGGAGTGGTGGAGGCTTGTTGCACCATCCATGTGTGTGTCATTCAACCCCGGGAGGGGGTGGAGGCTTGTTGCAACCATTCCATGTGTGTGTCATTCAACACCAGGAGTGGGGAGGCTTGATCCACCATCCATGTATGTGTCATTCAACAACACAGGCGGGGTGGAGGCCTTGTTGCACCCATCCATGTGTGTGTCATTCAACAACCAGGAGTGGTGGGGCTTGTTGCACCATCCATGTATGTGTCATTCAACCAAAAGGAGTGGTGGAGCTTGTTGCACCATCCATGTGTGGGGCCCATTCAACACCAGGAGTGGTGGAGGCTTGTTGCACCATCCATGTGTGTGTCATTCAACACCGGGAGTGTGGAGGCTTGTTGCACCATCCATTTTGTGTGTCATTCAAAAACCAGGAGTGGTGGAGGTTTTGTTGGAAACCATCCATGTATGTGTCATTCAACACCAGGAGTGGTGGAGGCTTGATCCACCATCCATTTTGTGTGTCATTCAACACCAGGAGTGGTGGAGGCTTGTTGCAACCATCCATGTGTGTTCATTCAACACCAGGAGTGGTGGAGGCTTGTTTTGCCCCCATCCATGTGTGTGTCATTCAACACCAGAGGGGTTTGGAGGCTTGTTGCAACCATCCATGTATGTGTCATTCAACACCAGGAGTGGTGGAGGCTTGTTGCACCATCCATGTATGTGTCATTCAACACCAGGAGTGGTGGAGGCTTGTTGCACCATCCATGTGTGTGTCATTCAACACCAGGAGTGGTGGAGGCTTGTTGCACCATCCATGTATGTGTCATTCAACACCAGGAGTGGTGGAGGCTTGATGCACCATCCATGTATGTGTCATTCAACACCAGGAGTGGTGGAGGCTTGTTGCACCATCCATGTATGTGTCATTCAACACCAGGAGTGGTGGAGGCTTGTTGCACCATCCATGTATGTGTCATTCAACACCAGGAGTGGTGGAGGCTTGATCCACCATCCATGTGTGTGTCATTCAACACCAGGAGTGGTGGAGGCTTGATCCACCATCCATGTGTGTGTCATTCAACACCAGGAGTGGTGGAGGGTTGATGCACCATCCATGTGTGTCATTCAACACAAGAAGTGGTGAAGGCTTGATCCTCAGTCCGCAAATCGTCAGTGAGACACGGATCTCAGGTAGTTAGGCTTCTTGCATGTGACATTGGCAAATTGTAATGCCTGGAGTGTAGTTATTGCCATGGTTTGATCTGCTGGTGGAATATACGTTATGTAATTGATCTGAAGGGATTCAGGGAAACCGTCTTGAGGCGGAGGTTTGCACACTAGAATCCACGGATCCTTTCTTATATAATATATATATATATATATTATATATATATAATATATATATATATATAATATATATATATATTAAATTGCCGAATTTTAAGAAAGTAAAAGGTTTGAAAATAATCGAACTCTAGAGTAATCCTCTCGACTCCAGGGCAGTAGTTCCCAACCTTTCCCAGGTCATTTCCCACTTTTGTCAGAAAATCTATGCGTAGTAATTTCTTCACCCGCCCTCTTCCTCTCCCCACTTGAGCCTCATTCTTAAACATAGTGTTATCATTGATTTATGTAAGGTAAAATAAAAATAAACTTTCGCAATAATGATTTATATTAGTGAGAAACAACACTTAAAGAAACAACACTATGAAGGAAATGGATAACTCAGAAAATTAAAATTAATTCAAAGATAGTGAGAGCACTTGATAATTACATTTCCAACACAAATACTGCCATTGCAACACTCTTACGAACTGTGTCAATACCATTGCTGCAGTTGATGCCTGTGTGACGCAGCTCAGTGTGATCCCTGCACCTGTTTTCTTGCTACTAGGAGTGCTGCTGTGGGTATGTTGTTGACAGGAACACCCCCCTTAGATCACACTCAACCTGGAGCTGTTTTGGGTTTTCCACTTTTCCTTTTTTTGTCAAGTCCGGGAATAAATGGAGCACATTTTTCCCCCCAAGAAGTTATTTGGGACTAGGGGGTTTTAAAATTGGCCTTTGCTGGGGGGTTTTTGTGTTTGGGGTTCTAGAAATTCTTCCGGAAAGCTTCGGGGGGGCGTCACCCAACATTAATCTGAAGGGATTCCTTGCAGGCCGGGTAATTTGATTGATATGTATTTCTGGAAAGTAAAAACCGAACACTTCAAATGAGAGAGTTAAGGTGTTTCCGTGATCTCTGTCTTGAGCCCCGATTTAATTTGGAAATCTTCTCTTTTTTGACTTCAAAAAGTGGTGGAACTGGGTCATATATCTTTTTCCCCCCAGGGATCAAATTAAAGAAAAGATTAAAATTGATATTTTTTTGCATGATGGATCGGTTTACTGGCGTTCCTTTTGTTTCGGGTTTGACTCATTTAGGCTTCTAGAATGTTTACCGTTTCCCCAAAAAATGTGCCTGAAACTTCTGCTAGTTTATTTTGGGGAAAAGTAACTCGCCCCTTTTTTTTGGTTTGCTCGGGGAAATTTCCCTTCACTTTTTTACAAAACCCCCTAAAAGGGAGGGGAGTATTTTTTGCCCCCTTCACAGTCGGGAAAATACTTGCGGGTTTGGAACAATAAGCTTGGTTTTGGGACTTTCCCTTTTTTTAAAACAACTTAAAAACAAAAAAAGGCCCTGTATTAAAGGGATGACCTTTTGAAAAATTTTCCTTTTTTGGGATAAGTTCTGGGGCTGAGGAAAGGGGTTTTAAAGTAAGACGTCTCTAGGGAATCATCCCCGGGCTTTTTCCCAGCCCGAAAGGCATTCTTATTTTTGGACAAGAAAAAAGGGGTCCAGAAAAAGTTTTCCAGCATTGGGGGCGCCATCTGTAAAAAACCCTGATTAAAACCCCTCCAGGGTCGTTTTTTATAAAAGGGACTTTTAAATTACTTAAAAACCCCAATTTTCTCTCTTTTTAAATTTAGTGGTCAGTGGACGACAAAAAAGGAAGTCCTCTTTGATTGCTTGACCATCGCATATGGGCAGTCACGGGAAGCTGAAAAAATTAAAGTTTGGGCCCATGTCAGTTGTCTTTCTAATTGAAGGGCCCCTGAGCCTTTGATAAACCCCCCAAAAAAACCCCCCTTGGAAACCCTTTTGGATCTTCAGGATTGGGGAAAGCATGCCCTCTGTCGTGATATGAATGTGTTATTAGAGAACGGGATTTTAAACTTTTTTGTTAAAGGGCACAGTGTGGGAAAGTTTTTTCACCCCAGCGAAAAACGGGGGACGATCAGTTTTTTAAAAATGAAAGGGGTTTTTTTGAAAATACCTTTGGGTTTTATAGGCAAAAAACGATAACAGGGGGTGGCTTGTGTGGTGGTGCCTTGGGAGGTAGGAGGAACACTGCCATCATGTGGGGGGAAAGTGTGGGGGTTTGACCTTGGGGGTAGGATGGATACATCCCTTCTTTGGGGGGTGGCATGTTTGGGGGTGCCCTTTAGGGGTAAAATGGATGGATACACCCCAAATAAATGTGGGGGGCATGTGTGGTGGGACCTTGGGATGTAGGATGGTTTACACTGCCATCATGGGGTTTGGGCATTTGGTGGGGGCCCTTTGGGGGAGTGTGGGGATGGATACACTGCCATAATGTGGTGGCATGGTGGGTGGTGACCTTGGGAGGGGTAGGTTTAAATACACTCCCACTTTTTGGTTTGGCATGTGTGGTGGTGCCCTTTGGGGAGTTTTAGGAGGGATACACCCCAACATGTGGGTGGAAATGTGTGGTGGGGGCCCTTGGGAGGTGGGATGGATAAAACTGAAAAAGTGGTGGAAATGTGTGGTGGTGCCCTTTTGGGAGTTTTAGGGGGTACACTCCCCATCATGTGGTGGAAATGTGGGGTTGGGGGACCTTGGGAGTTTTGGATGGATTTCACTCCATATTTTGGGGCATGTTTTGGGGGTGCCCCTTGGGATTTTTTGGAAATGGATACACGGGGCCCCATATGGGTGGGCATGTGGGGTGGGTGAACCTTGGGAGTGTAGGAGGGAACACTCCCAATCATTTTGGGGGCATGTGTTGGGGGCCCGGGGGAAAGTGTGGGGATGGATAAAATTTGCCACATGGGGTTTGGCCCATGTGTGGTGGTGGACCTTGGGATTTTGGAGGGATACACTCCCCACATGGGGTTTGGGAATGTGGGGTGGTAACCCTTGGGGAGTGTAGGAGGGGATCCTGCCACCCATGTGGGGGGCAGTGTGGGGGCCCTTGGGGAAGTGTAGGAGGGGATACACTGCCATCATGTGGTGGAATTTTTTTGGTGGTGCCCTTTGGGAGTGTAGGAGGGAAATACACTCCCATAAATGTGGTGGCATGTTTTGGGGGTAAATTTGGGGAGTGTAGGATGGATACACTGCCATAAATGGGGGTGGATGTTTTGGTGGGGGCCCTTTTGGGGGTAGGATGGATACACTCCCTTCATGTGGTGGTTTGTGTGGTGGTGACCTTGGGAGTGTGGGTTGGATACACTGCCATCATTGGGGGGGCATGTGTTGGGGGGTGCCTTGGGAGTGTGGGTTGGTTTACCCCCCATCATGTGGTGGCAGGTGGGGGGTGCCTTGGGAGTGTGGGAAAATACCCCTCCCCATCATGTGGTGGTGCCCTTGGGGGGGTTTTGGATGGAAAAACATTTCCAAATAAATGTGGTGGTGACCTTGGGAGTGTGGGATGGTACACTGCCACCCTGTGGGGCATGTGTGGGGGGTGCCCTTTGGGGGGTTTTGGGATGGATCCACTCCCAAACATTTGGGGCATGTGTGGTGGTGCCCTTGGGGAGGGGTGGGATGGATACCCTGCCATCAGTGGTGGCTTGTGTGGGGGGAAAACCTTGGGGAGTGTGGGAAGGATCCCCCTCCCCATCCAGGGGGGGGCAGGGTGTGGGGGTGCCCTTTGGGGAGTGTGGTTTGGTTTAACATGCCATCATGTGGTGGTGCCCTTTGGGAGTGTAGGAGGATACACGGGCCAAACATGTGGTGGGCCCTTGGGAGTGTAGGATGGATCCCCTGCCATAAATGTGGTGGTAAAATTGGGATTTGTGGGAAAGGATACCTGCCATAAAGGGTTTGGTGCCTTTTGGGAGTGTAGGATGGTTAAAACTGCCATATGTGGTGGTGACCTTGGATTGTAGGATGGTTTAACACGCTATCATGTGGTGGTGACCTTGGGAGTGTGGGAAAGGGAAAACACTCCCAAACTTTGGGTGGTGGGGGTTGGGGAACCTTTGGGGATTTTGGGTTAAGGGGTTAATAACACGCCATCATGGGGTTGGTTGTGGGTGGTGACCTTGGGGTGTGGGATGGATACACTCCCCTCATGTGGTGGCTTGTGTGGTGGTACCTTGGGAGTGGGGATGGTTTACATTTGCCTCTTTTGGGTTTGGCATGTGTGG
The DNA here is from genome assembly GCF_026875155.1 of Cherax quadricarinatus. Lineage (NCBI taxonomy): Eukaryota > Metazoa > Arthropoda > Malacostraca > Decapoda > Parastacidae > Cherax > Cherax quadricarinatus. The sequence continues at coordinate 1,406,309 of NC_069448.1, forward strand.
TGGTGCCCTTGGGATGTAGGATGGTTTACACTGCCATCATGTGGTGGCATGTGGGTTGGTGCCCTTGGGGTGTAGGATGGATACCGGCCCATCAGGGTGGTGGTGATTTGGGGAGTTTTGGTTTGGATACACTCCCCATCATTTGGTGGGCCTTGGGAGTGAAAGGAAAGGAAAACATTCCATCTGTGGTGGGCCCTTGGGGAGTGGGGATGGATACACTCCCAAATCATGGGGTTTGGTGCCTTTGGGGGGTGTGGGAATGGATACACTCATAGTGGGGGGAATTTGGGGGAGTGTGGGGAGGTTTAAACACGGGCCATCATTTGGTGGGACCTTGGGGAGTGGGAGGGAAACAATGCCATAATGTTTGGTGACCTTGGGAGTGTGGATGGAAAACACTCCCATCTTTGGTTGGTTGTGCCCTTTGGGGAGTGGGGGAGGGATACACTGCCATCTTGTGGTGGAGCCCTTTGGGAGGGGTAGGAGGGATAACACTGAATCATGGGGTTTGGTGACCTTGGGAGTGTGGGAATGGATACCCTCCCAATCTTGTGGGTGGTGCCCCCGGGGGAGTGGGGAGGGGATACACCCAAAATTTCCCATTTGTGGTGGTGCCCTTTGGGGTGTGGGAAATGGATACACTTGCCATCATGTGGTGGCATGTTGGGGGTTAAACCTTGGGGTGTGGGGATGGAAAAACGGGGCCATCTTTGTGGTGGCAGGGTGTGGGGGTTTACCTTGGGGATGTAGGAGGGGTTTAACATTTCCCCATTTTCATGGGGTGGGGGGTTCCTTGGGAGTGTGGGAATGGATTCCCCTGCCACCCTGTGGGGGTAAACCTTGGGAGTGTAGGAGGGGATCCACTGCCATAATGGGTGGTGCCCTTGGGAGTGTGGGATGGATAACTCCCATCATGGGGGGTTTGCCCTTTGGGGAGTGTAGGTTGGATCCCACTGCACCCATGTGGGGGTGGCCCTTTTGGGAGTGTAGGATGGATACACTGCCATCATGGGTGGTGCCTTGGGGAGGAAAGGATGGTACACGGGCCATCATGGGTGGGGGCCTTTGGGAGTGGAGGTTGGATAAAACCGCCATCATGTGGTGGATTTTTGGGGGGGTGTTGGATTTTTTCCCTTTCCTTTAATGGGTGGAGTGGGGGTGGTGCCCCTTGGGAGTTGGGGAAGGGATACACTGCCATAAATTTTGGTGAAATTTTGTGGGGGGTGACCTTGGGAGTGTAAAATGGATACACTCCCATCATTTGGGTGGGGGGCCCTTGGGAGTGTAGGATGGTTTTCCCCTGCAATTTTGGGGTGGTGCCCTTTGGGGGTGAAAAAAAAACACTCAAAACCCCCCCGGGATGTAGGATGGAAAAACCTCCCCACATGGGGGGTGCCCTTGGGGGAGTTTAAAGGATGGAAAAACACTGCCATAAAGGGGTGGCATGGGGTGGTGGTGACCTTGGGGGTTTTGGTTTGGTTTCACTGTTTTTCATGTGGTGGGAATGTGGGGGTGGTGACCTTGGGGTGTAGGTTTGGATACCATTTCCCCATAAATTTTTTGTGGTGGCGTGTGGTGGTAAACCTTGGGAGAGTAGGATGGATACACTGCTATCTTTGTGGTGGTGACCTTGGGGGTGAAAGGAGGGAAATACACGGGCATCATGTGGTGGTGCCTTTGGGAGTGTGGGATGGGTACACTCCCAATCATGGGTGGTGCCCTTGGGGTGTGGGATGGTTTAAAATGCCATCATGTGGGGGTTGCCCCTTGGGAGTGTAGGATGGATACACTCCCATAAAGTGGTGGTGCCCTTTGGGGGGAAAGTGTGGGAAAGGTTACACTGCCATCATGTTTTGGGCCCTTGGGATTGTGGATGGAAAACACTCCCTCATGTGGTGGGACCTTGGGAGTTGGGAAGGATACACTCCCAAATCTGGGGTGGCATGTGGGTGGGACCTTGGAAGGGGGTGGGAAAGGGAACACTCCCCTATGTGGTGGCATGTGTGGTGGTGCCCTTGGGGGTGTAGGAGGGGATCCCCTGCCATCATGTGGTGGGACCTTGGGATTTTGGAGGGGATCCATTTGCCACCCTGTGGTGGTGCCCTTTGGGGAGTGTAGGATGGATACACCCCCTTTTCATGTGGGGGTTTGCCCCTTTGGGGATTTGGGAGGATAAAACCCCAAACATGTGGTGGGACCTTGGGAGTGTGGGAAGGATCCCACAGCCACCCAGGGGTGGCATGGTGGGGGTGCCCTTGGGAGTGTAGGATGGATACACTGCCATAATGGGGGTGGCATGTGGGGGGGTAAACCCCTTGGGAGTGTAGGATGGATACCTGCCATTTTGGGGTTTGCCCATGTGTGGTGGTGACCTTGGGTTGTGGGAAATGGATACACTCCCCTCTTTTGGTGGATGTGGGGGGGTGCCCTTTGGGGAGTGTGGGGGGTTACACTGCCATAATTTGGTGGCATTTTGTGGTGGAAAAACCGGGAGTTTTGGATGGTTTTACACTCCCCTTTGTGGTGGCATGTTGGTGGTGCCCTTGGAGTGTAGGATGGAAACACTGCCATCATGTGGGGGCTTTGTGTGGGGGGCCCTTTGGGGGAGTGTGGGAAAGGATAAAATCCCCTCTTGTGGGGGGCATGTTTGGGGTGGTGGACCTTGGGGTGTGGGAAAGGGGATACACTGCCATCATGTGGTGGCGGTGGGGGTTGCCCTTGGGAGTGGGTGGATGGATACCCCTGCATTCATGGGGGTGGCTGTGTGGTGGTGACCTTGGGAGTGTGGGAAAGGATACACTGCCATCTGTGGTGGAAATGTGTGGTGGTGCCCTTGGGAGTGTAGGATGGATACACTCCCCACCCCTTTGGGTGGAAAGTGGGGTTTTTTTCCCTTTGGGGAGTTTTGGATGGATACCGCCATCATGGGTTGGCATGGGGTGGTGGTCCCTTGGGAGTGAGGATGGATACACTGCCATCATGTGTGGAAAGTGTGGTGGTGCCCTTTGGGGAAGTGTAGGAAAGGATCCCACTGCCATCATGGGGTTTGGCATTTTGTGGTGGTGCCCTTTGGGAGTTTTTGGATGGATAAACTGCCATCATGGGGTTTGGCATGTGGGGGTGGTGACCTTGGGAGTGTAGGTTGGATCCCACTGCCATCTACCCTCGTTTTTAAAAACCATTAAATTTCCATTAAAAAAATTTTACAAAACCCTTTTTGGGGTGCCCTGAAGTGAAGGTTTCCCATTTTTGTCATTTATCTGTGAGGTAGTTTCCCCCTATACAGTCCCTTTTGAGGTAGCAATACCCTTTTTACAGTCCCTGTGAGGTAGAAATACCCTAGTACAGTACCTGTGAGTACCCATTACCCATCAGTACCTGTAAAGGTAGTTTTTACCCTATCAAGTCCCTTGGGGTTGAAAATACCCTAGTTCAGTCCCCTTGAGGTAGAAAATACCCCAGTACAGTCCCTGTGGGGTAGAAAACCCCCTTTGTAAAAAGGAACCCTGTGGGGTTAACCAAATCCCTTTGTCCCGGAAACCTGTGAGGTTAGCAATACCCTTACAGTACCTGTAGGAAACCCTACCCTATTCAGTCCCGTGGGGTTTGAAATCCCCTAGTACGTACCGGGAAGGTAACAATACCTATTCAGTACCTGTAAAATTTGCAGTACCCTAGTACGTACCTGAGGGTAGAAAAAAACCCAGTCCCTTTACCTGTGAGGTAGAAGTACCCTAGACGCCCTGTGGGGTTTGAAAACCCCCTGTACAGACCTGTAGGTAAAAATTTACCCTAGTACAGTAATGTGACGTAGAAGTACCCTAAAACAGTACCTGGGGAGGTAGAAATACCCTATCCAGTCCCTGTGAGGTAGCAAAACCCTAGTACAGAAAAACCCTGTGACGAAGCAGTACCCAAGTCCCAGTACCTGGGGGGTAAAAATACCCTAGCTCCCAGAAACCTATGAGGTAGATTTCCCCTAGTAAAAAGTCCCCCCTGTGGGGTTTAGCAAAAACCCCTAGAAAGGGAACCCCCAATGAGGTAAGCAAAAACCCCTAGTAAAAAGTCCGGGTGAGGTAGCAAATACCCTAAACCCGTCCCCTTTGAGGTAGCGGGTTACCCCCCCCCCCTAAAAATGGGAAACCTTTTAGGTAGAAAAAACCCAAATTTTTACAGTCCCCTGTGAAGGGGAACAAAACCCCCTACGGGGGTTTACCTGAGGGTTTGAAATCCCCAAAGGGCCCCCCAGTCCCTTGGGGTTTCCCCCCAAACCCCCAAAATACAGTACCCTTGTGGGGTTTTGGGAAAAATTACCCTTATTTCGGGAAATGTGGGGTAGAAAACTAACCCCAAAAAAAAAGAAAAACCCAAAGTCCCTGTGGGGGAACCAAGTCCCCTGGGTAAAAAGTCCCCCCCTTTTTGGGGTGAGCAACCCCCCTTTAAAACCCCTCCCCCTGTGGGGTGCATCCCTAGCCTACAGTACCTGTAAAGGTAAAAAAAAATCCCCCAAATACGTCCCTGTGGTGAAAAGCGGGCTAGACGGGTCCCCCTTGTTTGGGAGGAAAGCAAATTCCCCCTTTGATCTTATTTAAGGGGTGCCCCCCTATAAAATCCCCCCGGACCTTTGGCAAACCCTTTTAACCATTTTATCTGTGAGGCCCCCCCAAAAACCCAAATATTCCCCGGGGTCCCCCCCAACCTTGTTCCCCAAGGGGTCCCCCCCCCTTGCCCGGTTCCCCCCCCAATTCAAGGGTCCCCCCCTGTACGTAAAAAAAGGTGCTTTTACCCTAAGCAGCCCCCCCGATGAAAAGAAACCCCCTAGGACCGTTCCCCCTTTGGATTGTGGTTACCCAAAAAACCCAAAAACTGAATCCCCTTTGTACCTTTTGGGGTAAATCCCCCCCCTAAATCCAGTCCCGTGGGGTTTTAAGCCAAAAAACCCAATTGTACAGTAAACCTGTGAGGAAACCCCAGAAAACCCTGGAAAAAGTCCCTTTAGGTACCCTTTAAACCCCTAAGTCCCCCCCCCCTTTTGACAAAGCAATAAAACTTTTAAAAATCCCCTTTTGGAGAGGGGAAAAAACCCCCCAAAAGTACAGTCCCTGTGAGGTAGCGAAAAAAAACCCTAGTACAGTACCTGTGGTGTAAAAAAACCCCAATTTTAAAACCCCTTGTCCCAGAAACCTGTGCCCGTACCCCAAAAACCCCCTAGTTCAGCCCCCTGTGCTGTGAAATTCCCCCCTGGGAACAGTACCTTTGAGGGTACCCAAAGAAAACCCCCCGGGAAAACGGGTACCTGTAAATTAGCAAAAACCCTTGAAGACCTGTGGGGGGGTTCCCAAAATTTACCCTGTACAGCCCCTTAGGAAGGAAGCAAAAAAACCCCTCGTACAGTGCCTGTAGGTGCAATGCCCTAGTACAGTACCTCTGAGGTAGCAATACCCTAGTACAGTACCTGTGAGGTAGCAATACCCTAGTACAGTACCTGTGAGGTAGCAATACCCTAGTACAGTACCTGTGAGGTAGCAATACCCTAGTACAGTACCTGTGAGGTAGCAATACCCTAGTACAGTACCTGTGAGGTAGCGATACCCTAGTACAGTACCTGTGAGGTAGCAATACCCTAGTACAGTACCTGTGAGGTAGCAAATACCTAGTACAAGTACCTGTGGAGGTAAGCAATACCCTGGGTAGTACCTGTGAGGTAGCAATCCCCCTAGTACAGTACCTGTGGGTAGCGATACCCTAGTACAGTACCTGTGAGGTAGCAATACCCTAGTACAGTACCTGTGAGGTAGCAATACCCTAGTACAGTACCTGTGAGGTAGCAATACCCTAGTACAGTACCTGTGAGGTAGCAATACCCTAGTACAGTACCTGTGAGGTAGCGATACCCTAGTACAGTACCTGTGAGGTAGCAATACCCTAGTACAGTACCTGTGAGGTAGCAATACCCTAGTACAGTAAAGCCTATCGACCACACTAAGATCGTTAATCCTGCAGGTAAAATTTTGCCCGCCTGACTAGAATGTTTTAGTCCCTAAAACAGGAATTGAATTCAACTCAGCATACATATACTGACAGCATACATATACTGACAGCATACATATACTGACAGCATACGTATACTGACAGCATACATATATTGACAGCATACATATATTGACAAATGTATACTGACGGCATACATTCACTGACAGATGTATACTGACGGCATACATTCACTGACAGATGTATACTGACGGCATACATTCACTGACAGATGTATACTGACAGCATACATATACTGACAAAATGTATACTGACAGCATATACCGACAAATGTATACTGACAGCATACATATACTGATAAATGTATACTGACAGCATACATATACTGACAGATATACACCTCTCTATGTTTGCGGTGTCTTACTGAGAGGATACAGCAAGTAACCACGTGATGTTGGTGTCCCTCGTGATGACTCAGTCGATAACTGAGAAACAGAAGCTGAAAACGACGTCCTTGTGATGATGCATTGTAGCTACTCTAACAAGGGAAGGTAACTGGGTTCAATGTACCGGTCTGTTTTTAAAATTTTCGGATGTTAACTCATGCGAATGATTTTCAAAAATAGGAATAAAATATGGAAACTCAATTAAAAGCGATTACTGTATCTCCCAGGTGATTACTCTATATCCCAGGTGATTACTGTATCTCCCAGGAGATTACTGTATCTCCCAGGTGATTACTGCATCTCCCAGGTGATTATTGCATCTCCCAGGTGATTACTGCATCTCCCAGTGATTACAGATATCTCTCTATGATTATCTCCAGGTGTTTACTGAGATCCCAGTGAGTTAACGCTCTCCAGCGATTACTGTATCCCCGGCATACTGTATCTCCAGGTGATTACTGTATCACAGGTGATTACTGTTCTTCCAGTGATTACTGTATCCATGTGATTACTGTATCTCCAGGTGATACTGCATCTACAGGTGTTACTGCACTCAGGTGTACTGATCTCTCAGGAATACTGTATTCCAGGTGATTACTGCATCCCCAGGTGATTACTGCACTCCCAGTGATTACTGTATCTCCAGTGTTTACGTATCCCCAGGTGATTACTGTATCTCCCAGGTGATTACTGCATCTCCCAGGTGATTACTGTATCTCCCAGGTAATTACTGCATCTCCCAGGTGATTACTGTATCTCCCAGGTAATTACTGCGTCTCCCAGGTGATTACTGTATCTCTCAGGAATGCATCTCCAGGTGATTACTGTATCTCCCAGGTGATTACTGTATCTCCCAGGTGATTACTGTATCTCCCAGGTGATTACTGTATCTCCCAGGTGATTACTGTATCTCCCAAGTGATTACTGTATCTCCCAGGTGATTACTGTCTCCAGGATTGTCTCCCAGGTGATTACTGTATCTCCCAGGTGATTACTGTATCACCCAGGTGATTACTGTATCACCCAGGTGATTACTGTATCTCCCAGGTGATTACTGTATCTCTCAGGTGATTACTGTATCTCCCAGGATTGCTCCCAGGTATTACTGTATCTCCCAGGTGATTACTGTATCTCCCAGGTGATTACTGTATCTCTCAGGTGATTACTGTATCTCCCAGGTGATTGTCTCCCAGGTGATTACTGTATCTCCCAGGTGATTACTGTATCTCCCAGGTAATTACTGCATCTCCCAGGTGATTACTGTATCTCCCAGGTAATTACTGCATCTCCCAGGTGATTACTGTATCTCGCAGGTGATTACTGCATCTCCCAGGTAATTACTGTATCTCCCAGGTGATTACTGTATCTCCCAGGTGATTACTGTATCTCCCAGGTGATTACTGTATCTCCCAAGTGATTACTGTATCTCCCAGGTGATTACTGTATCTCCCAGGTGATTGTCTCCCAGGTGATTACTGTATCTCCCAGGTGATTACTGTATATCTCAGGTGATTACTGTATCTCCCAGGTGATTGTCTCCCAGGTGATTACTGTATCTCCCAGGTGATTACTGTATCACCCAGGTGATTACTGTATCTCCCAGGTGATTACTGTATCTCTCAGGTGATTACTGTATCTCCCAGGTGATTGTCTCCCAGGTGATTACTGTATCTCCCAGGTGATTACTGTATCTCCCAGGTGATTACGTATCTCCATGTTACACATCTCCCAGGTGATTACTGTATCTCCCAGGTGATTACTGTATCTCCCAGGTGATTACTGTATCTCTCAGGTGATTACTGTATCTCCCAGGTGATTGTCTCCCAGGTGATTACTGTATCTCCCAGGTGATTACTGTATCTCCCAGGTGATTACTGTATCACCCAGGTGATTACTGTATCTCCCAGGTGATTACTGTATATCTCGCAGGTGATTACTGTATCGCTCAGGTGATTACTGTATCTCGCAGGTGATTACTGTATCACCCAGGTGATTACTGTATCTCCCAGGTGATTACTGACATCACCCAGGTGATTACTGTATCTCCCAGGTGATTACTGTATCTCCCAGGTGATTACTGTATCTCCCAGGTGATTACTGTATCTCCAGGTGATTACTGTATCTCCCAGGTGATTACTGTATCTCCCAGGTGATTACTGTATCTCCCAGATGATTACTGTATCCCCAGGTGATTACTGTATCTCCCAGGTGATTACTTACATCTCCCAGGTGATTACTGTATCTCCCAGGTGATTACTGTATCTCCAGGTGATTACTGTATCTCCCAGGTGATTACTGTATCTCCCAGGTGATTACTGTATCACCCAGGTGATTACTGTATCTCCCAGGTGATTACTGTATCTCCCAGATGATTACTGTATCTCCCAGGTGATTACTGTATCACCCAGGTGATTACTGTATCTCCCAGGTGATTACTGTATCTCCCAGGTGATTACTGTATCTCCCAGGTGATTACTGTATCTCCCAGGTGATTACTGTATCTCCCAGGTGATTACTGTATCTCCCAGGTGATTACTGTATCTCCCAGGTGATTACTGTATCTCCCAGGTGATTACTGTATCTCCCAGGTGATTACTGCATCTCCCAGGTGATTACTACATCTCCCAGGTGATTACTGTATCACCCAGGTGATTAACATTCCAGCGTTACTGTATCACCAGGTGATTACGTACATCTCCCAGGTGATTACTGTATCACCCAGGTGATTATTTACATCTCCCAGGTGATTACTGTATCTCCCAGGTGATTACTACATCTCCCAGGTGATTACTGTATCACCCAGGTGATTACTACATCTCCCAGGTGATTACTGTATCTCCCAGGTGATTACTGTATCTCCCAGGTGATTACTGTATCACCCAGGTGATTACTACATCTCCCAGGTGATTACTGTATCTCCCAGGTGATTACTACATCTCCCAGGTGATTACTGTATCACCCAGGTGATTACTATCATCTCCCAGGTGATTACTGTATCACCCAGGTGATTACTATCTCCCAGGTGATTACTGTATCTCCCAGGTGATTACTACATCTCCCAGGTGATTACTGTATCTCCCAGGTGATTACTACATCTCCCAGGTGATTACTGTATCTCCCAGGTGATTACTACATCTCCCAGGTGATTACTGAAATCTCCCAGGTGATTACTCATCACCCAGGTGATTACTGAATCTCCCAGGTGATTACTACATCTCCCAGGTGATTACTGTATCACCCAGGTGATTACTACATCTCCCAGGTGATTACTGTATCTCCCAGGTGATTACTACATCTCCCAGGTGATTACTGTATCACCCAGGTGATTACTACATCTCCCAGGTGATTACTGTATCACCCAGGTGATTACTACATCTCCCAGGTGATTACTGTATCTCCCAGGTGATTACTACATCTCCCAGGTGATTACTGTATCCCAGGTGATTACTACATCTCCCAGGTGATTACTGTATCTCCCAGGTGATTACTGTATCTCCCAGGTGATTACTGTATCTCCCAGGTGATTACTACATCTCCCAGGTGATTACTGTATCTCCCAGGTGATTACTACATCTCCCAGGTGATTACTACATCTCCCAGGTGATTACTGTATCTCCCAGGTGATTACTGTATCTCCCAGGTGATTACTACATCTCCCAGGTGATTACTGTATCTCCCAGGTGATTACTACATCTCCCAGGTGATTACTACATCTCCCAGGTGATTACTGTATCTCCCAGGTGATTACTACGTCTCCCAGGCGATTACTGTATCACCCAGGTGATTACTACATCTCCCAGGTGATTACTGTATCTCCCAGGTGATTACTACATCTCCCAGGTGATTACTGTATCTCCCAGGTGATTACTACATCTCCCTGGTCATTAAAATAGTGAGAATGTTTATAATTAGGATAAAGCCAAAAACTCTGAGGCAGAACAGAGCATCTGACTCAGTGAACTAGATCTGATTTTCAAGTGTCTCTTCGGAGTCAGGACGGAGAGGAGAGAGAGAGAGAGAGAGAGAGAGAGACTGTCTGGAGAAGAATGTCTCGTCTCTCCAGAGCTAGTATCTCGTCTCTCCACGTCCTCTGTGAGACAGTTTCTTCAGGGCGGCCCACATTGCTGGCTTGTCTCTCTATCTTTGTCTGACGCTTGCACTCCACCCACGCATCTTATCTCTCTCTCTCTCTCTCTCTCTCTCTCTAGTTTTACCAGAGTTGAGCACAAAACTCCTGTCTTTATTTACAAGTTAAGCGGTGTTGCTCATCTCAGCTCATATCTCAATCGTCTTACATTTAAAACAATAAAGAACTGGATAATATTGGAATCAGCTGTGAGATTTTACTGACCATTGACATAATTAATAAACTGGTAATATTACACACACACTGTACATATTACACTAACACATCACTTATATTACTAAACATACAACTTACAATTACACACACACACACATACACACACAACACAACACACACATCACATACACACACACCACACACACACACACACACACACACACAACACACACACACACACACCATACACACACATACACACACATACAAACATACACACACATACACACACACAACACATACACATACACACACACACATACACACACACACACACACACACACACACACACACACACACACACACACACACACACACACACACACACACACACACATATATTGTGTGTGTGTGTGGTCGTGGGTGCACGCACGTACAGGGCCGTGAAGATATGTTTATATATATCAAAGAACACGAAATTGAACCGTTAATGTTTTTCCGCTGATAACCAATTTATCAGGTGACTAAGATGATAACTAATAAGGATAACATGCGGGCAGATAACAGCAAGGCTGACGCTCACGTCACAAGCACTATACTGGGTTGGTCATGCTGCTGAGACTTGTGCACCAATGATGAGTGCTGTACAGCAGTGATGAGTACTGTGTTGCACTGCTTAATACTATACAATAATGATGCACTGTGCAGTAATGGTGAATCACTGTGCAGCAGTGGTAAGCACTATGCAACACCACTGTGCACCAGTCAGCACACACACACACACACACACACACACACACACACACACACTACGACATACGTCAGACCCATCTTGCAGTAGACAGCACTAGTGTGTAACCTGACAAAGCATATCAAGAAACTGGAGGATGTACGAATCTCCTTAACTAGTCCAAGAGCTAATGAAAATAAACCATCACGTACATTTAAGGTTAGAAGCACCAGGAGAGCCATCATAACGACATACAAAATACACAGAGGTCTTGTTAGAGTGGACTGGGATGGTCTATTGGAGAGGTTGGATTTGGGAACACAATCATATTTTTAAGTTATAAAAATGTATATTAGATGCAGGAATATAAAAAAATATTTCTTCGGTCTCTGGGATGTTGGAAATTGTAATTTCCTGACGCCATACACAAATTTAAGAATAATTATGAATTATGAAAAAATTAGGGCCCAAGAGGCCAACAGCGAGGAAACCCTGTCAGAGAGGTGTGAGGCGAGGGTGCGGCTAGGAGGCAAGCCTCGACCCTCGCCACCACAAACTGGTAAGTACACACACATGCAAAAACATGCAGACACAATCGTCCACAAACACACCTGATAAGAAGATATCTCCGGCCAACGCTGTATTATCTGCCTAAATCAGATCCGGGAACGAGAGAGCAGCAGGTGTGCCACCTACAACACACCTGTGCTCGCCTCTCCTCATTACCCTCTCTCTCTCTCTCTCTCTCTCTCTCTCTCTCTCTCTCTCTCTCTCTCTCTCTCTCTCTCTCTCTCTCCTCTCTCTCTCTCTCTCTCTCTCTCTCTCTCTCTCTCTCTCAAGAAATGTTTCGTTACTTACATCTGTTCATCGTCAGTGAAATGTGTTATTTTCATGTTGATTTTTGACAGACTTAATGCAGCAGTTTGCCGGGATTCCTTGGTGAACCATCCTTACTTGGTCAGCCATTCTTGCTTGGTGAACCATCCTTGCTTGGTGAGCCATTCTTGCTTGGTGAACCATCCTTACTTGGTGAGCCATTCTTGCTTGGTGAACCATCCTTACTTGGTGAGCCATTCTTGCTTGGTGAACCATCCTTACTTGGTGAGCCATTCTTGCTTGGTGAACCAAACTTGCTTGGTCAGCCATTCTTGCTTGGTGAACATCCTTGTTTGGTGAACCATTCTTGCTTGGTGAACCATCCTTACTTGGTGAGCCATTCTTGCTTGGTGAACATCCTTGTTTGGTGAACCATTCTTGCTCGGTGAACCATCCTTACTTGGTGAGCCATTCTTGCTTGGTGAACATCCTTGTTTGGTGAACCATCCTTGCTTGGTGAGCCATTCTTGCTTAGTGAACATCCTTGTTTGGTGAACCATTCTTGCTTGGTGAACCATCCTTGTTTGGTGAACCATTCTTGCTTGGTGAACAATCCTTGTTTGGTGAGCCATTCTTGCTTGGTGAACCATCCTTACTTGGTGAGCCATTCTTGTTTGAACATCCTTGTTTGGTGAACCATTCTTGCTTGGTGAACCATCCTTGCTTGGTGAGCCATTCTTGTTTGGTGAACCATCCTTACTTGGTGAGCCATTCTTGCTTGGTGAACATCCTTGTTTGGTGAACCATTCTTGCTTGGTGAACCATCCTTGCTTGGTGAGCCATTCTTGCTTGGTGAACATCCCTTGTGTTTGGTGAACCATCCTTGCTTGGTGAGCCATTCTTGCTTAGTGAACCATCCTTGCTTGGTGAACCATTCTTCTTGGTGAACCATCCTTGTTTGGTGAACCATTCTTGCTTGGTGAACCATCCTTGTTTGGTGAGCCATTCTTGCTTAGTGAACCATCCTTACTTGGTGAGCCATTCTTGCTTGGTGAACATCCTTGTTTGGTGAACCATTCTTACTTGGTGAACCATCCTTGCTTGGTGAACCATTCTTGTTTGGTGAACCATCCTTACTTGGTGAGCCATTCTTGCTTGGTGAACATCCTTGTGTGGTGAACCATTCTTGCTTGGTGAACCATCCTTGCTTGGTGAGCCATTCTTGCTTGGTGAACCATCCTTGCTTGGTGAACCATCCTTGCTTGGTGAGCCATTCTTGCTTGGTGAACCATCCTTGCTTGGTGAGCCATTCTTGCTTGGTGAACCATCCTTGCTTGGTGAACCATTCTTCCTTGGTGAACATCCTTGTTTGGTGAACCATTCTTGCTTGGTGAACCATCCTTGCTTGGTGAACCATCCTTGCTTTTTGAACCATCCTTACCTTTGGTGAGCCTTCTTGCTTGGTGAACCCATCCTTATTTGGTGAACCATTCTTGACTTGGTGAACCATCCTTGCTTGGTGAACCATTTCTTGTTGGTTGGAACCATCCTTGCTTGGTGAACCATTCTTGCTTGTGAACCATCCTTTGCATTCTGGTTTGGAGCCATTCTTCCTTGGTGAACCATCCTTGTTTGGTGAACCATTCTTGCTTGGTGAACCATCCTTGTTTGGTGAACCATCCTTGCTTGTTGAACCATTCTTGCTTGGTGAGCCATCCTTAGTAGCGAACCTTCTTTGCTTGGTGAACCATCCTTACTTGTTGAGCCATTCTTGCTTGGTGAGCCATTCTTGCTTGGTGAACCATCCTTGTGTGGTGAGCCATTCTTGCTTGGTGAACCATCCTTGTTTGTATGCGAACCATCCTTGTTTGGTGAAACTGCACATCCTTGCTTGGTAACCATCCTTGTTTGATGAGCCATCCTTGCTTGGTGAACCATCCTTGCTTGTGAACCATCCTTGTTTGGTGAGCCATTCTTGCTTGGTGAACCATCCTTGTTTGGTGAACCATCCTTGCTTGGTAAACCATCCTTGTTTGGTGAGAAATTCTTGCTTGGTGAACCATCCTTGCTTGGTGAACCATCCTTGTTTGATGAGCCATTTTTGCTTGGTGAGCCATCCTTGCTTGTGAACCATCCTTGTTTGGTGAACCATCCTTGCTTGTTGAACCATCCTTCCTTGGTGAGCCATCCTTGTTTGGTGAACCATTCTTTCTTGGTGAACCATCCTTGCTTGGTGAACCGTTCTTGCTTGGTGAACCATCCTTGCTTGGTGAACCATGCTTGCTTGGTGAACCATCCTTGCTTGGTGAACCATTCTTGCTTGGTGAACCATCCATATTTGGTGAACCATCCTTGCTTGGTGAACCATCCCTAGTGAACCATCCTTGCTAAATGATGAACAAAAGGGCACAATACCATGACTGGAACAATGTAGTTAATGGCTCAAGTCGGACCGAAACGTCGTCAAAAGTTTCTTTCTGCTAGTGCGGGTTATTTCCGTGAATAATGATATGTACTTCCTTCTTCTTCACTCTTGTTGTTACCTGCTGCTTTACTGTTGTCCTCCTTCTGGTGTGGCTGTATATCACCTTTGATTTACATTTGGTTTTCCATGCTACGTTATTATCATATTGTTGTTTAGTCTTACTCATGCGCATTCGTTTCTGCTTCTTCTGTTCGTTTCTTTATTTTCCTACTTTCTAGAAGTATTTTTTCTGGGCTTTTGCGCATTTAGTTATTGCCTCTCTGAGCCTCTGGTTGAAGCGGGAACTCACTCTTACTGTTGCTTCTTTTGCTCCTGGGTATAAATTTCTTCTCTGCCTCCCTGCACTTTTCACCTATATACTCCCATCATCTCATTCACTGTCTTTCCTTCTGTTCCTTTTTCCACTGCACTTCATTCAGGAATTGTCTCATGGCTATATCATCTCCTCTTCTGAAAGTCTGGTTTCTCCCTCTCTTCCTGTACTGCTTTTCTCTCCAGATTTAATTCCACAAGGTATTAAAAACTCAATATTCACTGGTCACTAGCACTGTGGTGCCTTTCATATTCTATGTCCTTAATATCGGAATAATTTAAGTGAGGAGTACAAGGTTCAGCCTTGTTGCTTCACCTCTCTCTCTCTCTCTCTCTCTCTCTCTCTCTCTCTGGTTGTGTCCCTCACATGTTTATGCAGAGTTTTCCATCGCCACCGCCAGTATCTTGGACATCCACATATCTGGTCCCGTGTGGTTGTGGTTCTCCAAGTCTGTTTATCCAATGTTTGAAGTCCTCCCATGAAACTAGGTTGCATTTCCTTGGCCCCTTCCACATATCGTGTCCACCATCTCTCTGTTGTCTTGGTCTCCGGCTGCTTTCACTGTCTTCAGACCTCTGGTCTTGCGTGTGCATTCTATTTACTGATGAGCTTTTCCTCTGTTTATTCCTCTCATCTCTTTTCACTGGTTTCTAATCAGCAGCATTACTCCCCCTTCTCTGTTTCTCTGTCTTCCGCATGACTTAGATCCTGGAACGATCACGCTGTTACATTCTGTGCTTGTTCAGTGTGAGGTGCTCACTGTGAAGCTTGGTCACTGTGAGTGCTTGTCACTGTGATGCTGTGTCACTTGAGTGTTTTCCTTGTGTTATTCCTCTCATCTCTTTTCACTGGTTTCTAATCAGCAGCATTACTCCTCCTTCTCTGTTTCTTCTGTTCTTCCTCATGATCTGAGATCCTGCCCGGACGATCACAGCTGTTATCAGTTCTGTGAGTCTTGTGTCAGTGTGAGTGTTGCGTCACTGTGAGTGCTGTGTCACTGTGAGTGCTGTGTCACTGTGAATGCTGTGTCACTGTGAGTGTTGTGTCACTTAGTGTGTTCATGTGAGTGTTGTGTCACTGTGAGTGTTGTTCACTGTGAGTGTTGTGTCACTGTGAGTGTTGTGTCACTGTGAGTGTTGTGTCACTGTGAGTGTTGTGTCACTGTGAGTGTTGTGTCACTGTGAGTGTTGTGTCACTGTGAGTGTTGTGTCACTGTGAGTGTTGTGTCACTGTGAGTGTTGTGTCACTGTGAGTGTTGTGTCACTGTGAGTGTTGTGTCACTGTGAGTGTTTGTGTCACTGTAGTGTTGTGTCACTGTGAGTGTTGTGTCACTGTGAGTGTTGTGTCACTATGAGTGTGTGTTCACTGTGAGTGTTGTGTCACTGTGATGTGTTCATGTGTGTGTTCACTGTGAGTGTTGTGTCACTAGTGTGCAGTGCTGTGTCACTGTGAGTGTTGTGTCACTGTGTGTTGTATCTGTGAGTGTTGTTCATGTGTTGTGTCACTGTGAGTGTTGTGTCACTATGAGTGTTGTGTCACTGTGAGTGTTGTGTCACTGTGAGTGTTGTGTCACTATTAGTGTTGTGTCACTGTGAGTGTTGTGTCACTGTGAGTGTTGTGTCACTGTGAGTGTTGTGTCACTGAGTGTTGTGTCACTGTGAGTGTTGTGTCACTGTGATGTTGTCATAGTGTGTGTCACTTGAGTGTTGTGTCACTGTGAGTGTTGTGTCACTAAGTGTTGTGTCACTGTGAGTGCTGTGTCACTGTGAATGGAGTGCTGTGTCACTGTGAGTGTTGTGTCACTGTGAGTGTTGTGTCACTGAGTGTTGTGTCACTGTGGATGTGTGTCACTGTGAGTGTTGTGTCTGTGTACTATGTGAGTGTGTGTCACTGTGAGTTGTTGTTGTCACTAGTGTGTGTCATGTTTGTTGTCACTGTGAGTGTTGTGTCACTGTGAGTGTTGTGTCACTGAGTTTGTGTCACTGTGAGTGTGTTGTGTCGTCACTGATGAGTGTTGTGGCCCACTGTAGTGTTGTGTCACTGTGTAGTGTGTGTCACTGTGAGTGTTGTTGTCACTATAGTGTTGTGTCACTGTGAGTGTGTGTCACTGTGATGAGTGTGTGTTCACTGTGAGTGTTGTGCACTGTGAGTGCTGTGTCACTGTGAGTGTTGTGTCACTGTGAGTGTTGTGTCACTAAGTGTTGTGTCACTGTGAGTGCTGTGTCACTGTGAATGGAGTGCTGTGTCACTGTGAGTGTTGTGTCACTGTGAGTGTTGTGTCACTGTGAGTGTTGTGTCACTGTGAGTGTTGTGTCACTGTGAGTGTTGTGTCACTGTGAGTGTTGTGTCACTGTGAGTGTTGTGTCACTGTGAGTGCTGTGTCACTGTGAGTGTTGTGTCACTAGTTTGTGCTGGTGTTTCACTGTGAGTGTTGTGTCACTGTGAGTGTTGTGTCACTGTGAGTGTTGTGTCACTGTGAGTGTTGTGTCACTGTGAGTGTTGTGTCACTGTGAGTGTTGTATCAATGTGAGTGTTGTGTCACTGTGAGTGTTGTGTCACTGTGAGTGTTGTGTCACTGTGAGTGTTGTGTCACTGTGAGTGTTGTGTCACTAAGTGTTGTGTCACTGTGAGTGTTGTGTCACTGTGAGTGTTGTGTCACTGTGAGTGTTGTGTCACTGTGAGTGTTGTGTCACTGTGAATGTTGTGTCACTATTAGTGCTGTGTCACTGTGAGTGTTGTGTCACTGTGAGTGTTGTGTCACTGTGAGTGTTGTGTCACTGTGAGTGTTGTGTCACTGTGAGTGTTGTGTCACTGTGAGTGTTGTGTCACTGTGAGTGTTGTGTCACTGTGAGTGTTGTGTCACTGTGAGTGTTGTGTCACTGTGAGTGTTGTGTCACTGTGAGTGTTGTGTCACTGTGAGTGTGTTGTCACTGATAGTGTTGTGTCACTGTGAGTGTTGTGTCACTGTGAGTGTTGTGTCACTATGTGAGTGTTGTTCACTGTGAGTGTTGTGTCACTGTGAGTGTTGTGTCACTGTGAGTGTTGTGTCACTGTGAGTGTTGTGTCACTGTGAGTGTTGTTCACTGGTGTTTGAGTGTTGTATCACTGTGAGTGTTGTGTCACTGTGAGTGTTGTGTCACTGTGAGTGTTGTGTCACTGTGAGTGTTGTATCACTGTGAGTGTTGTGTCACTGTGAGTGTTGTGTCACTGTGAGTGTTGTGTCACTGTGAGTGTTTGTTTCAATGTGAGTGTTGTGTCACTGTGAGTGTTGTGTCACTGAGTGTTGTGTCACTGTGAGTGTTGTGTCACTGTGAGTGTTGTGTCACTATTAGTGTTGTATCATGTGAGTGTTGTGTCACTGGAGTGTTGTGTCACTGTGAATGTTGTGTCACTAGTTGAGTGTTGTGTCACTGTGAGTGTTGTGTCACTGTGAGTGTTGTGTCACTGTGAGTGTTGTGTCACTGTGAGTGTTGTGTCACTGTGAGTGTTGTGTCACTGTGAGTGTTGTGTCACTGTGAGTGTTGTGTCACTGTGAGTGTTGTATCACTGTGAGTGTTGTGTCACTGTGAATGTTGTGTCACTGTGAGTGTTGTGTCACTGATTAGTGTGTGTCACTGTGATGTGTGTCACTGTGAGTGTTGTGTCACTGTGAGTGTTGTGTCACTGTGAGTGTTGTGTCACTGTGAGTGTGTGTCACTGTGAGTGTGTGTCACTGTGATGTTGTGTCACTATTGTGTGTGTCACTGTGAGTGTTGTGTCACTGTGAGTGTTGTGTCACTGTGAGTGTTGTTCACTGTGAGTGCTGTGTCACTGGAGTGTTGTGTCACTGTGAGTGTTGTGTCACTGTGAGTGTTGTTCACTGTGAATGTTGTGTCCTATAGTGCTGTGTCACTGGTGTGTGTGTCACTGTGAGTGTTGTGTCACTGTGAGTGTTGTGTCACTGTGAGTGTTGTGTCACTGTGAGTGTTGTGTCACTGTGAGTGTTGTATCACTGTGAGTGTTGTGTCACTGTGAGTGTTGTGTCACTATTAGTGCTGTGTCACTGTGAGTGTTGTGTCACTGTGAGTGTTGTTCACTGTGAGTGTTATGTCACTTAGTGCTGTGTCACTGTGGGTGTTGTCACTGTGAGTGTTGTGTCACTGTTATTGTTGTCTCTACTCTTCTTGAATTCGTCACTCTTGTTTATCTCATGTTTTTCTTAACCTGGGCTCTAGTATACGGGTGTGTACTCACCTAGTTGTACCCACCTAGTTGTGGTTGCAGGGGTCGAGTTCATAGCTCCTGCCCCCGCTTCTTCACTGGTCGCTACTGCACTCTTCCTGCTCCATGAGCTTTATAATACCTCTTCCTAAAGCTGTGTATGGATCCTGCCTCCACTACATCACTTCCCAGACTATTTCACTTCCTGACAACTCTATGACTAGAGAAATACTTCCTAACATCCCTGTGATTCCTCTGAGTTTTAAACTCCCAACTGTGACCCCTTGTTGCTGTGTCCCATCTCTGGAACATCCTGTCTCTGTCCACCTTCTCGATTCCTCTCAGTATTTTATATGTCGTTATCATATTCCCCCTATCTCTCCCGTCCTCCAGTGTCGTCAGGTCGATTTCCCCTAACCTCTCCTCCTCCGGGACTAGTCTTGTTGCAAACCTTTGCACTTTCTCTAGTTTCCTTACGTGCTTGGCTAGGTGTGGGTTCCAAACTGGTGCTGCATGCTCTAATGTGGGCCTAACGTACACGGTGAACATGGTCTTGAACGATTCCTTACTGAGATGTCGGATTGCTGTTCTTAAGTTTGCTAGGCGCCCATATGCTGCAGCAGTATATTGTTGATGTGCGCCTCAGGAGATGTACCCGGTGTTATACTCACCACAAGATCCTCTTCCTTGAGTGAGGTTTGTAGTCTCTGGCCCCCCTAGACTGTACTCTGTCTGCGGTCTTCTTGTGAGGAACTTTGTCGAAGGCCTTCTTGCAGTCCAAGAAAATGCAGTCTGTCCACCCCTCTCTCTAGTGTCTTACTTCTGTCACCTCGTGTGTGTGTGTGAGTGTACTCGCCTAGTTCTCACCTAGTTGTGGTTGCAGGGGTCGAGTCATAGCTCCTGGCCCCGCCTCTTTACTGGCCGCTACTGGGTCACTCTCCCCGCACCATGAGCTTTATCATACCTCTGCTTAAAGCTGTGGCTGGATCCTGCCTCCACTACATCGCTTCCCAAACTGTTCCACTTCCTGACTACTCTGTGACTGAAGAAATGCTTCCTAACATCCCTGTGATTCATCTGTGTCTTCAATTTCCAGCTGTGTCCCCTTGTTGCTGTGTCCCATTTCTGGAACATTCTGTCTCTGTTCATCTTGTCAATTCCTCTAAATATTTTATATGTCGTTATCATGTCCCCCCTATCTCTCCTGTCCTGTGTCGTCAGGTCCATTTCCCTTAACCTCTCCTCGTGGGACATACCCCTTAGCTCTGGGACTAGTCTTGTCACAAACTTTTGCACTTTCTCTAGTTTCTTTACGTGCTTGGTTAGATGTGGGTTCCAAACTGGTGCCGCACATTCCAATATGGGCCCAACGTACACAGTGTACAGGGTCCTGAATGATTCCTTATTAAGATGGCGGAATGCTGTTCTTAGGTTTGCTAGGCGCCCATATGCTGCAGCAGTTATTGGGTTGATGTGCGCCTCAGGAGATGTGCCTGGTGTTATACTTACCCCAAGATCTTTATCCTTGAGTGAGGTTTGTAGTCTCTGACCCCCTAGACTGTACTCCGTCTGCGGCCTTCTTTGCCCTTCCCCAATCTTCATGACTTTGCACTTGGTGGGGTTGAACTCCAGGAGCCAATTGCTGGACCAGGCCTGCATCCTGTCCAGATCCCTTTGTAGTTCTTCCTGGCCCTCGTCCGATTGAATTCTTCTCATCAACTTCACATCATCTGCAAACAGGGACACTTCGGAATCTGTTCCTTCTGTCATGTCTTTCACAAATACCAGAAACAGCACCGTTCCTAGGACTGACCCCTGTGGAACCCCACTCGTCACAGATGCCCACCCTGACACCTCGCCACGTACCATGACTCACTGCTGTCTTCCTGACAGGTATTCCCTGTTATCCTTGCCTGGTCCTCCAGTTTTTGTACTAATCTCTTGTGTGTGTGTGTGTGTGTGTGTGTGTGTGTGTGTGTGTGTTCTAGCTGCACCTGGGGTTCACATCAGCGAACTTTATCCATCACGACTGATCATGTTTGGATTTGAGCTGGGAGAGGGAGGGATCACTCTCTTATCGGCAAGTGTGACCAACATGTGTTCATTTTCTGAGTAAGAGGAGGGTGTGTTGGATGGGGTGAGAGGGAGGAGTGTGGGAGAGTAGTGGATGGGGTGAGAGGGAGAGTTGTGGGCGGGGTGAAAGTTAACAGTGTGGGGGAAATTGTGGGTGCGGTGCTTGCGACATTTGGACTGCTTGTCATAACAGCACCAAATATATCAACCGTAAACATAACAGCAGCAAATATAACAGAAGTAAACACAACAGCAATAAACATAACAGCAGTCAACATAACAGCAGTCAACATAACAGCACCGTCACATAGCACTGCCACACACCGCCACATAGCACCGTCACAGAGCACTGCCACACAACACCGCCACACAACACCGCCACACAACACCGCCACATATCACCGCCACATATCACCGTAACACACTACCGTCACACAGCATTATCACATAGCACCGTCACACACCACACCACCGTCAGAGCACCACCACCACACAAAACCGTCGCACACCGTCACAGCAAAGTCACACACCGTTATATAGCATCGTCACACAGTACCGTCACATAGCACTGTCACACAGCCCCGTCATACAGCACCGTCACATAGCATCGTCACACAACACCGTCACATAGTACCGTCACATAGCACCGTCACATACTTGTGCAAGAAAATGGAAGTTCTTGCGAGATTCAGCATTCAGCTTAACCACATCCTGCAAAACCAGCACCAGCAGCTGGTCATCCTGTCAAACCTCCAGCTGGTCATGACATGAAACCTACAGCTGGTGATGGTGTGAAGCCTCTCTCTCTCTCTCTCTCTCTCTCTCTCTCTCTCTCTCTCTCTCTCTCTCTCTCTCTCTCTCTCTCTCTCTCTCTCTCTCTCGTGACAGCTAGGGTGGAGGGAGTGCTGTGGTTATAGGGAGGAGTCAGCATTAGGGAAGATGGATGGATATGGCCGGATAGATGGTGTGGTGGTTGCTGGGTGGCCGGATAGATGGTGTGGTGGTTGCTGGGTGGCCGGATAGATGGTGTGGTGGTTGCTGGGTGGCCGGATAGATGGTGTGGTGGTTGCTGGGTGGCCGGATAGATGGTATGGTGGCTGCTGGGTGGCCGCATAGATGGTGTGGTGGTTGCTGGTGGCCGGATAGATGGTGTGGTGGTTGCTGGGTGGCCGGATAGATGGTGTGGTGGTTGCTGGGTGGCCGGATAGATGGTGTGGTGGTTGCTGGGTGGCCGGATAGATGGTGTGGTGGTTGCTGGGTGGCCGGATAGATGGTGTGGTGGTTGCTGGTGGCCGTATAGATGGTATGGTGGTTGCTGGTGGCCGGATAGATGGTGTGGTGGTTGCTGGGTGGCCGGATAGATGGTGTGGTGGTTGCTGGTGGCCGGATAGATGGTATGGTGGTTGCTGGTGGCCGGATAGATGGTGTGGTGGTTGCTGGGTGGCCGGATAGATGGTGTGGTGGTTGCTGGGTGGCCGGATAGATGGTGTGGTGGTTGCTGGTGGCCGGATAGATGGTATGGTGGTTGCTGGTGGCCGGATAGATGGTGTGGTGGTTGCTGGGTGGCCGGATAGATGGTGTGGTGGTTGCTGGGTGGCCGGATAGCATGAATTATAATATTTCAAACTGTTACATACCTTTTCCATCTTCTCCCTTCCATTCTCTCCCTTTCATTCTCTCCCTTCAATTTTCTTCCTTCAATTTTCTCTCATCCTCCCCCTTCAACCATCTCCTTTCCATTATCTCCCTTCCATCATCTCCCTTTCATCATCCCCTTTCCAGTATCTCCCATTTTCTCTCTTCTATTATCTCCCATCCTCTCCCTCAACCCCTCCCTTACATTATCTCCCATCCTCTCCCTTCAGCCCCTCCCTTACATTATCTCCCATCCTCTCCCTTCAACCCCTCCCTTACATTATCTCCCATCCTCTCCCTTTCCTCCTCTTTATCTGCGTCATCAGTAATCCTTTCCACCTTTCTCTTTTATTTAAAACATCATCGCTCTATCTCAAGCAACATTGAGTCCTGGTTACCTGGAGGTTACCTGAAGGTTACCTGGAGGCTATTCCGGGGATCAACGCCCCCGCGGCCCGGTCCATGACCAGGCCTCCCGATGGATCAGGGCCTGATCAACTAGGCTGTTACTGCTGCGCACGCGTCCAACGTACGAGCCACAGCCTGATCCGCACAATATTCTACACGTACTTCTTTACTCTTACATTATCACTGAATGTTCCTGAGCCTACCTGGTGGGTGGTCGGGTCAACGCCGCGGCCAGTCATTGACAGGCCTCGCGGTGGATCAGGCTGATCACCAGGTGTTACTGTTGACCGAGTAGTCCAGGTACGAACTACAGCCTGGCTGATCGGGTACTGGCTTTAGGTATCTGTCCAGCTCCTTCTTGAAGACAGCCAGGGGTCTATTGGTAATTCCCCTTATCCCTATTAGGAGGCTGTTGAACAGTCTTGGGCCCCAGACATTTATTGTACTTGCTCTTAGTGTACTGATGGCGCCCCTACTTTTCATTGGGAATATGTTGCACCGTTTGCCCAGTCTTTTGCTTTCGTAGGGAGTGATTTCTGTGTGCAGATTTAGGACCAGTCGCTCTAGGGTTTTCCAGGTGTAGATTATGACGTATCTCTCTCGCCTGCGCTTCAGTGAGTACAAGTCAAGTGCTTCCAACGTTTCCAGTACTTAACGTGTTTGACGAAACTTATATGTGCAATAAAGGTTCTCTGTACATTCTGTAGATCTGCAATTTCGCCTGCTTTGAATGTTGCTCATGTTTACTGAACGCTGTTCAAGTTGACTTACTTCATGGGATGTTCAGGCTTCAGTAGCTTCCATGGTTACTAACTGAGGCTTTTCACTCTCTTCGTGGCAGACTGCAGTGCCAAACATACCATGGCTGGAAGGCACCAGCAGGACTGTTATGGTGGCAGACTGCAGTGCCAAACATACCAAGGCTGGAAGGCACCAGCAGGACTGTTATGGTGGCAGACTGCAGTGCCAAACATACCAAGGCTGGAAGGCACCAGCAGGACTGTTATGGTGGCAGACTGCAGTGCACAACAAATTACATGAGCTGGAAGAACCAGCAGACTGTTATGGTGGCAGACTGCAGTGCCAAATCATACCATGGCTGGAAGGGCACCAGGCGACTGTTATGTGGCAGACTGCAAGTGGCCAAAATACCAAGGCTGGAAGGCACCAGCAGGACTGTTATGGTGGCAGACTGCAGTGCTGGAAGGCACTAGCAAGATTACTTATGTAAATATCTGGTTCGAAAAGCCTACAGGTTAATGAATTAAGACACCTGTAGAACACTTCGGTATCTTTATTGTGGAAATGTTTGGCCAACCAGTGGCGTCTTTATATGCAGAGAAGAATGGTTGAAGATCATAAGGAGTTTGAGGTAATCAGTCCCTTAGCCTGGAGTTGATGTAATCAGTCCATCAGTCTTGAAAAGAGTGCAGCATATGCGCGGAGAAGGAGCTTATATAATGCAGACAGGTGAGGGGACTCAGTCGTAGGTGGTGTCACCTTGAACAGATCCACAGGTGGAAGTCATGCTTATATATATATATACGTATCTAACTTAGTTTAACTTAGCCTAACATTACCTAACATAAAACTTTTGCAAGATCTTGCAGTTTAATATGTAAGGTGATTATTATTATTTATTATGGTTCAAGTTATAATCAGTGGTACAGTCAATGATACAATCACGCAATTAGGCCTTACTAGGCCTAATATGTGATTGTGTGGTAGTGAGCGCCGGCGCCAACCACAACAATACTACCATCTCTTGCGTACCTCTGATCGATTTAGCTTGAAAGTCTGTCGAAGACGCAAGTGTCATTAAAGATCTGTATACCTGATATAGATATGTGTGTGTATTCACCTAATTGTACTCACCTAATTGTGGTTGCAGGGGTCGAGACTCAGCTCCTGGCCCTGCCTCTTCACTGATCGCTACTAGGTCCTCTCTCTCCCTCTCTCTCTCTGCTCCCTAAGCTTTGTCATACCTCTTGTGTGTGTGTGTGTGTGTGTGTGTGTGTGTGTGTGTGTGTGTGTGTGTGTGTGTGTGTGTGTGGACATACATTGCTACTCTCAGTACATAATACACTCCGAGAGAGATCGTATACAGTGATCCTATGCACTGTATATGACCCCTTCCCTCCTCTCCCCTCCTCTCTCCTCCCCAGGAGGGAAGCACAGCCTCACCTCCAGCTAGGAGGCAGGAGGGAAGCACAGCCTCACCTCCAGCTAGGAGACAGGAGGGAAGCACAGCCTCACCTCCAGCTAGGAGACAGGAGGGAAGCACAGCCTCACCTCCAGCTAGGAGACAGGAGGGAAGCACAGCCTCACCTCCAGCTAGGAGACAGGAGGGAAGCCCAGCTTCACCTCCAGCTAGGAGACAGGAGGGAAGCCCAGCCTCACCTCCAGCTAGGAGACAGGAGGGAAGCACAGCCTCACCTCCAGCTAGGAGACAGGAGGGAAGCCCAGCCTTACCTCCAGCTAGGAGACAGGAGGGAAGCACAGCCTCACCTCCAGCTAGGAGACAGGAGGGAAGCACAGCCTCACCTCCAGCTAGGAGACAGGAGGAAAGCCACAGCTCACCTCCAGCTAGGAGACAGGAGGAAAGCACAGCCTCACCTCCAGCTAGGAGACAGGAGGGAAGCACAGCCTCACCTCCAGCTAGGAGACAGGAGGGAAGCCCAGCCTCACCTCCAGCTAGGAGGCAGGAGGGAAGCCCAGCCTCACCTCCAGCTAGGAGACAGGAGGGAAGCCCAGCCTCACCTCCAGCTAGGAGACAGGAGGGAAGCCCAGCCTTCCTTCCTTGCCTCAGCATCTGGGTAATAACCATCACTGAGGGAGTTTCTCTCAGCTCCGGATGTGATCATTGTGGAATTCCGATACTGATAACAAATCACGTGTTAGAGACACGATGACTGGCACCTCTACCAGCACCTTTGTACCTAACCTAACCCTACCCAGCCTAGCCTTTGCTAGCTTAACCCAACCTAGCCTATCTTAAATTAACATAACCTAACTTAACCCAACATAGATTATCATTAATTAACCTAAGCTAACTTAACCCAACCTAGCCTATCTTTAATTAACCTAACCTAACTTAACCCAAAATAGCCTATCTTTAATAAATCTAACTTAAGGGAGAACAAGAAGTACGGTGGTGTTCTTAGCGTGTAAAATCAATCTACCACACATCGCCACAAACTGAATGTTGTAACTGAAGGAGAGTGACAATGTATGTACGGTCAGAGACGCACGTTTTAGTGTATATCACTGGTGTCACTTGGGTATATCACTGAGTTATACCACTGGTGTATGTCACTTGGGTATATCACTGAGGTATACTACTGGTATATCACTTGGGTATATCACTGAGGTATACTACTGGTATATCACTTGGGTATATCACTGAGGTATACTACTGGTATATCACTTGGGTATATCACTGAGGTATACTACTGTTATATCACTTGGGTATATCACTGGGGTATACCACTGGTGTATGTCACTGGTATTATATACTGACAAGTTTGTTAATATGATATTGTGGAATAAGCCATTTATGGTGTTTTATAAAGCAAACTTGTCGCCCACCAGTGTGTGTGTGTGTGTGTGTGTATACTCACCTAGTTGTACTCACCTAGTTGAGGTTGCAGGGGTCGAGTCCAAGCTCCTGGCCCCGCCTCTTCACTGGTCGCTACTAGGTCACTCTCCCTGTGTGTGTGTGTGTGTGTGTGTGTGTGTGTGTATTCATCTAATTGCGGTTGCAGAGGTCGGTTCATAGCTCTTGGCCCCACCTCTTCACTGATCGCTACTGGACCCATTCCCTGCTCCATGAGCTTTATCATACCTCCTCTTAAAGGTATGTATGGATCCTGCCTCCACTACATCACTCACCAGACTGTTTTATTTCCTGACAACTCTATGACTGTGTGTGTATTTATGTGTAAAGTCACCATGTTCAGCCAAGTGGAAATTCGAAATTTGTGATTGGTATGTGTCAGCAGGTCGACATTGGTGCTTCACCATGAAGTTTATGTACCAGCAGTGTTGTGCACCTGATGTCTGGGTGATGATGGTGCTGGTGGTGGCCATCACTTGAGATTCCTAGTAAAGTCGGTTCTGGCTGTCTGCTGGGGAAGTTCATCAGGGGGTTCTCTGTGTTGTGGTGAATAGTACAGTCGTTGTTCATGTCATCACTGGCAGATACTACTGCTGTGTTCACTATCCTGGTGTTCAGGTCCAGAGAAGTTTCACTTATGGAAAACATATCACAACTTCCACGGGATATTAGACACCAATAATGGTGTCACTGGACGCTGTTTTCTTTTTAAAATAAACCCTTTATTGTGTTGGAGGCTGTGGTGGCGACAGTGGTGTTGCCTTTGGTTTGGAATTTGGAGAATTTTTGCTTGTGTTGTTGACACGTAGGACTGTGTATCTGATGGGGTTGGTATCTTGTCTTGCGTTGTGTGAAGGCTTACTCAGCCCTGTAACAACTTCAGTCAATATTACCAAGGCTGGCTCCTCCTCAGGAAAATTAATGAATAGAAAAAGAAATAATAATAGACAATGATAAACACTTTACAATTTAGAAACGGAAAATGTAAAACAATAAAACATGAATGGGTATCCTAATTGAAAGAAAAATGAAAAATGAAATGAAAAAAATTACATTTGAACTCAACGCTAATATAGGTATATCGTGGTAATGGGGTGTCAGGTGTTGGTGACACTGAGTGTTGTTGAAATCGTAGCTGTTGCTGATGGGGGGGGGGTAGCAGATGTTGGTGACCACCACTGGCTCGTTCTTCACCAAGTATAGCCGTGTGTAATTACTTCAGGTGACCCTCTCTGTCATTCCAAGAGTAGTGTTGGGAGCTGTGAGTCGAGTCATTTACTGTTTGACCGGAGCCCCACACGTCACCTGTCGGGGGGGGGAGAGGGGGGAAGGGATAGCGGGAGCTGGACTTACCCTACCTTAACAAGTAGCCGGCAATGAAACTATTGTTACTATACACTCCCTCGCTACTCCTATCTATTGAACTTTTCCCTCACACGTTGTGTAGTATCTCCTCATCCACTCATTTTTGCAATCATTGATGAATGTTGTGGATTGCAAAATTCAAGGAAGTTTTCATTAATGAAGTTACAATCTTCTTCTTGGAAGGTGGGTGATGAACGTATCTTATTTTCTCTTAAAAAGAAACCAATTATTGCCCCATTGTTGATGTTCTGTAGCTCGGTTGGTAGCGCACTCAGTTCACACATTGAGTCCGTGGTTCGATCCCCGGTATGGGTGGAAACATTGGGCGTATTTCCTTAAGACACTTGTTATCCCTGTTCGCTTAGCAGCAAGTACGTACTGGGTGTTAGTCGACTGGTGTGGGTCACATCTGGGAACAAAATTAACCTAAGTTGCCAGAAATGCTCTGCATAACCAGGAGCTTTCTATATAGCATGTCATGATGTCAGCAGGCCTGTGTAAGTGGTATCAGTACTTGTAGAAATTATTATTATTATTATTATTATTATTATTATTGTTATTATTATCATTTCGTTGTTGTGTTGAGATAGCGTAATAAACCTTGCGCTTGGCTGCGACATTCTTATAAGTTTGAGTGTGATGGGAATACAGTATTTATACTCCCATACGCCAGTACCAGCACTCTAGAGAGTGAAACAAACCCGGATGCACTCAGGCTTCAGACTTGCGTGCACATACGCACACATACTTGAAATATTTCATCGATTACCCTCCTGCACGCTGCAACCTTATCTTGAAACACTTCACAAGTTTCCAAGTATTTATAACTGAACGAACAATGTACCAGACTTCCTGTTGAAAACTATCACAACCTGGTTGATCCGGCACTTCCAGCAAGAAGCTGTCCACCTTCGTGAAAACTTTCTATCTTCGTTCTGGGAAATAATGTTTGTAAATAATTTCGCCTGTTTGCAAATTGTTAAGCGTTTCAAAATCTATTTCGTTGTTCACTACACGTGGCAAAATTTGATGAAATAACCTATCACTGTCCTGGTGTCCCGGGGTATGGGAGTGACCGCTTAGCTTCACCTAGGCGCCCATACTTATCTGGGATCTGGCCGAGTGGAGAAGCCACTACGTACTTTGGTGCAGAGTGTGTAGGTTCGAATCCTGCTGTAGATTGAGAGATAATGTTTATACATGTGTATGTGTGTGTGTGTGTGTGTGTGTATTACATATGTATTGGAGGATTGTGAGAGTCTAAATGCCATTACGACTTCATCCTAACACTAAATGGCCACGCAGCCCTCACAACCCTTCAACCCAACAATAACAACACAATTTGCCTATTTCTCTCGATATTTGGACAATTTTTCATATGTTTGTCTTACGCACTCATGAACCAGTGATGTAACACCACAACACCTTGGTTAAAAAAATGGATCCACTGGTGCACATTTTTAATTTCGTCCTTGAAAAATTAAAAGGAATATTATCGATTATTTTTTTGTCTTTTTATTAGTTATAACAAGACTTCTGTTGGAAAATGCAGTTTGTTAGTGTATATTCCTAGTCTCTATCTACATCACTCAACGGGACGGCTAAATGTCCTGGGTTCGAATCCCGGCTGGTCGTAGTACTGTATTTACTTAAAAACTAATTTGTATATATTACGGTTGACCATTGAACAACACGAGTTTGAACCGCGATCGTCCACTTATATGCGGATTTTTTCAATAAATATATTGAAAATTTTTGGGGAGACTTGCGATCGAAAAAATTAAGAAAAAGTTAGATATTTTAAGTGAATGCATAAAGTCTATTTTATCATTTACTTCTTTAAAGTATACACAAATCTATTATAAAAGTTAAAATTTATCAGAACTTACACATACAAACAGTTACAGATCGTACATGTTACATTCAGTCCAGAGAAATGTAAAGATGGTATTACATAATAAAATATTATAATTATGTTATTTATAACTAAGCGCTAAACCGACAAAGGACAAATATAATAATAATAATAATAATAATAATAATAATAATAATAATAATAAATTATTACATATCGTTCATGTTCCGCTCACAGTCGAGATAATTATAAACAAACATAAAGATACAATATTAAATCATAAATAAATATGAATTTCTTCGTTATATTATTTTTTCATTTTTGATGTTTAGTGTTAATAAGACGTATAACAAGTACAGTGTTTTATATCATTGTATGTTGATGTTAATAAGACGTATAACAAGTACAGTGTTTTATATTATTGAATGTTGATGTAGGTGCTGACACGTGATTCATCTTGTAAATAACATCAACTTACGGTAATGATAAATACAGTACAGTACTGTAAATGTATTTTCACTTCCTTATGATTTTCTTAATTACATTTTTCTTTTATGTAAATTATTTTATTGTAAGAATACAATATATAATAGATGCAACAAAATATGTTAATCTACTGTTTATGTTGTCGCTAACACTTCCGGTCAACAGAAGGACATTAGTACTTACGTTTTTGAGGAGTCAAAAGTTATACGCGGATTTTCTGTGGCACTGGGGGGGGGGAGCGGCGCCCCTAACCTCCGCGTGGTTCAAGAGTTAACTGTATATATGTTATTATTAAATTAATATAATGGTTGTTAGGACCACTTAAACAAGTGACGTGCACTCATAAATTCTCCGTGTCATCATCGTCCTAAATTACTACAACAGCTATTGGCATATATAATTACTTATTTGGTAAAGTTAAGGTTGCAGCCGCTTGTAGCCGCGTGCTTCCCCGCGGGGATAAGAAACTACAAGCGCTCCTTCTTGTGGTTTTTGTTTTGGGTAAATTAAGTCCCGTGAAATACGAGGTAAGATTACCTGCGCTTATTTTGTTATTTTTTCCCCCGTCATGTGTAAGATATGATTACTCGGGCTGCTTTTTTTTTTTTTAGGTTTTGCCGACAAATACAAGATAATAAGATTACCCGCGCTTTTTTTCTGGTATTTTTTCCCGCTAAATGCAAGATGTAAACATGAAGTTGTGTAAGAAACGTTCCCGGGGGATTGTCTCCTTGATCCCTTCTCTCTCACTCTCACTTCTTCACTCCCTTCTTCGTTTCCTTTCTTACTCTCCTTCTATTCATCCTTCCTTGTTCCTCCTTCCCTCCTTCTCCGTTAAGGATGGTTAAGGGGACGACCAGGTGACCGCCCTTACCACCCTAGTGACTCAGTGTGTGACCCTCGCTAGCCTTGGGGGGATCTTTACAGGTCGTGCTGGGTCATAGAGATGACCTACACTCTCTCCCTCCCTCCTTCCTTCCTGAGAGACAGTGCACAGAAGGAATTGGAGAGGGAAACACAGCTTAGGGTAGTAGCTCACTTCTGATGCATAAAATTTAGCTAAATAAGCTATAGAAATGGAGTGGGTGTGTAGCTCCCTCCTTCCTCCCTCTCTCCCTCCCCCCTCTCTCCCTTCCTCCGCTACTCCCCCTCAACCTTCGTCACTCCCACCTTCCCTGCCGCTCACGCTTATTGTCTTGTCCTGAGACAACGCCTAGTGTGTGTGTGTAGTCACCTATTTGTGGTTGCAAGGGTCGATTCACAGTTTCTGGTGCCCCCCTCTTCGCTGGTCGCTACTAGGTCCACTCGCTCCCTGGTCCATGAGCTTTGTCGTATCTCTTTTTAAAGCTATGTATGGATCCTGACTCCATTACCTCTCTCTCCAGATTGTTCTACTTTTTGACAGCTCTGTGGCTGAAGAAATACTTCCTAACATCCCTGTGACTCATCTGAGTTTTTAACTTCCAGTTGTGTCCCATTATTGTTGTGTCCCATCTCTGAAACATTCTGTCCCTATCCAGTTTGTCAATTCCTGTCAGTATTGTATATGTCGTTATCAAGTCCCTTTTTAGCTCTCCTGTCCTGTGTCGTCAGGTTGATTTCCCATAACCTTTCCTCTTAGGACATACCCCTTAGCTCCGGGAATAGTCTTGTTGCAAATCTTTGTTTTTTCTCTAATTTCTTGAGGTGCTTGACCAGGTGAGGGTTCCATACTGGTGCTGCATACCCCACCTGGAGTCTACCTGGAGGGTATTCCGGGGATCAACGCCCCCGCGGTCCGGCCCACGACCAGGCCTCCCTGTGGATCAGGGCCTAATCAACCAGGTTGTTACTGCTAGCCGCACTTAGTCCAACGTACGAACTACAGCCCGGCTGATCCAGTATGGGACTTACGTACACGGTGTACAGAGTTTTGAATGATTCCTTACTCAGGTGTCGAAACGCTATTGTGTGTGTGTGTGTGTGTGTGTGTGTGTGTGTGTGTGTGTGTGTGTGTGTGTGTGTGTGATGTATGTATGTATGTATGTATGTTCCCATCGACTTGTGTTTTCGGGGGTCGAGTCTCAGCTCCTGGCCTAGTCTCTTAAACCACAATCGCCGGCATTTTTTGGTGTGACTCTTAGTGTATATAGTATACGCTGAGAAGTGTAAATGTCTCTGTATACTAGTTAATAATTCACTTTTAATCCCAGTATCAGGTATTAAAGCGACCGTGACTGCTGGTGAACAGGTGACGTGCTGCCTTAATGTCCCTCGTATAGTCAAGGACATTTAAACCTTGAAACCGTACCAACTATCCTCCCTCCGCTAATACGAAGGCTGACCCACTGTCTAGCTCTACATAGTTAGTTTCTGCTTCTGATGAAGTAGAAAGCAGACAGAATATATGCAAGCAGACAAGCAGAGCTCACATGAGAACAACGTTGAAAATTGGGTTAACAGAGCAGAGAGAGAGAGAGAGAGAGAGAGAGAGAGAGAGAGAGAAGGGGGGGGGATATGGGGAGTGAGATAACCGGAGATAAAAGAACAGTTGTGAAGTTTGTGATAATATTACCAAATCTGGCATACTTGGGGACATATAAATAGGCCTACATCAGTTTCTTTGCTTAAGATTTACTGCGTATTTCTTATCAATTTCCATGTACTGATTTGTACTAATGTTGTTAGAATTACCGACAACATGTTAGGTAAAAGGGCACAAGTGGAACTAATGTGACATTTTATGTCACATTAGTGACCACTAGTTGCACTTGTGTCCTTTCATCTAACATGATGTACTGGTTCCATAAGTGATGCTGAAATTGATGTATCATGTACAAGATGTGTGCGGTCGTTTATAAAGTAGTGGTGCCACATACTGTGTTATGTAGCAAGTGTTATCTTTACTGTGAGGAGGAGTAGGAAGCTGGTACTGAGGGAGAGAAGTTACACCTACTGAGGGAGAGAAGTTACACCTACTGAGGGAGAGAAGTTACAGCTACTGAGGGAGAGAAGTTACAGCTACTGAGGGAGAAAAGTTACAGGTACTGAGGGAGAGAAGTTACAGCTACTGAGGGAGAGAAGTTACAGCTACTGAGGGAGAGAAGTTACACCTACTGAGGGAGAGAAGTTACAGCTACTGAGGAAGAGAAGTTACAGCTACTGAGGAAGAGAAGTTACAGCTACTGAGGGAGAGAAGTTACAGCTACTGAGGGAGAAAAGTTACAGGTACTGAGGGAGAAAAGTTTAGCTGCTGAGGGAGAGAAGCTGAGGTACTGAGAGAGAGAAGTTACAGGTCACTAGGTCACCACAGCAGCACTGTACATTCATACATTCACCAGGTCATCACAGCAACACTGTACGTTCACCAGGCCATCACAGCAGCACTGTACATTCATACATTCACCAGGTCATCACAGCAACACTGTACCTTCACCAGGCCATCACAGCAGCACTGTACATTCACCAGGTCATCACAGCAACACTGTACATTCACCAGGTCATCACAGCAGCACTGTACATTCACCAGGTCATCACAGCAGCACTGTACATTCACCAGGTCATCACAGCAACACTGTACATTCACCAGGTCATCACAGCAACACTGTACATTCACCAGGTCATCACAGCAGCACTGTACATTCATCAGGTCATCACAGCAACACTGTACATTCACCAGATCATCACAGCAACACTGTACATTCATCATTTCATCATAGCAGCACTACATTCACCAGGTCATCACAGCAATACTGTACATTCACCAGGTCATCACAGCAACACTGTACGTTCACCAGGCCATCACAGCAACACTGTACATTCATCAGGTCATCATAGCAACACTGTACATTCACCAGGTCATCACAGCAACACTGTACATTCACCAGGTAATCACAGCAACACTGTACATTCATCAGGTCATCACAGCAACACTGTACATTCACCAGGTCATCACAGCAGCACTGTACATTCACCAGGTCATCACAGCAACACTGTACATTCATCAGGTCATCACAGCAACACTGTACATCACCAGGTCATCACAGCAACACTTTTACATTCACCAGGTCATCACAGCAACACTGTACATTCACCAGGTCATCACAGCAACACTGTACCTTCACCAGGTCATCACAGCAAAACTGTACATTCACCAGGTCATCATAGCAACACTGTACCTTCACCAGGTCATCACAGCAACACTGTACATTCATCAGGTCATCATAGTAACACTGTACACTCATCAGGTCATCACAGCAACACTGTACATTCACCAGGTCATCACAGCAACACTGTACATTCAACAGGTC
The DNA here is from genome assembly GCF_026875155.1 of Cherax quadricarinatus. Classification (NCBI taxonomy): domain Eukaryota; kingdom Metazoa; phylum Arthropoda; class Malacostraca; order Decapoda; family Parastacidae; genus Cherax; species Cherax quadricarinatus. The sequence goes on from NC_069448.1 coordinate 1,441,321, forward strand.
ATCACAGCAACACTGTACCTTCACCAGGTCATCACAGCAACACTGTATATTCACCAGGTCATCACAGCAACACTGTACCTTCACCAGGTCATCACATCAACACTGTACATTCATCAGGTCATCACAGCAGCACTGTACATTCACCAGGTCATCATAGTAACACTGTACCTTCACCAGGTCATCACAGCAACACTGTACCTTCACCAGATCATCACAGCAACACTGTACCTTCACCAGGTCATCACAGCAACACTGTACATTCACCAGGTCATCACAGCAACACTGTACCTTCACCAGGTCATCACAGCAACACTGTACATTCACCAGGTCATCACAGCAACACTGTACCTTCAGCAGGTCATCACAGCAACACTACATTCACCAGGTCATCACAGCAACACTGTACATTCACCAGGTCATCACAGCAACACTGTACATTCACCAGGTCATCACAGCAACACTACATTCACCAGGTCATCACAGCAACACTGTACATTCACCAGGTCATCACAGCAACAATGTACATTCATCAGGTCATCACAGCAACACTGTACATTCACCAGGTCATCACAGCAACAATGTACATTCACCAGGTCATCACAGCAACACTGTACATTCACCAGGTCATCACAGCAACACTGTACATTCATCAGGTCATCACAGCAGCACTGTACATTCATCAGGTCATCACAGCAACACTGTACCTTCACCAGGTCATCACAGCAACACTGTACATTCACCAGGTCATCACAGCAACACTGTACCTTCACCTGGTCTTTCACAGCAACACTACATTCACCAGGTCATCACAGCAACACTGTACATTCACCAGGTCATCACAGCAACACTGTACATTCATCAGGTCATCACAGCAACACTGTACATTCACCAGGTCATCACAGCAACAATGTACATTCACCAGGTCATCACAGCAACACTGTACATTCACCAGGTCATCACAGCAACACTGTACATTCATCAGGTCATCACAGCAACACTGTACATTCATCAGGTCATCACAGCAGCACTGTACATTCATCAGGTCATCACAGCAACACTGTACCTTCACCAGGTCATCACAGCAGCACTGTACATTCATCAGGTCATCACAGCAACACTGTACCTTCACCAGGTCATCACAGCAACACTGTACATTCACCAGGTCATCACAGCAGCACTGTACATTCATCAGGTCATCACAGCAACACTGTACATTCACCAGATCATCACAGCAACACTGTACATTCATCATTTCATCATAGCAGCACTACATTCACCAGGTCATCACAGCAATACTGTACATTCACCAGGTCATCACAGCAACACTGTACGTTCACCAGGCCATCACAGCAACACTGTACATTCATCAGGTCATCATAGCAACACTGTACATTCACCAGGTCATCACAGCAACACTGTACATTCACCAGGTAATCACAGCAACACTGTACATTCATCAGGTCATCACAGCAACACTGTACATTCACCAGGTCATCACAGCAGCACTGTACATTCACCAGGTCATCACAGCAACACTGTACATTCATCAGGTCATCACAGCAACACTGTACATTCACCAGGTCATCACAGCAACACTGTACATTCACCAGGTCATCACAGCAACACTGTACATTCACCAGGTCATCACAGCAACACTGTACCTTCACCAGGTCATCACAGCAAAACTGTACATTCACCAGGTCATCATAGCAACACTGTACCTTCACCAGGTCATCACAGCAACACTGTACATTCATCAGGTCATCATAGTAACACTGTACACTCATCAGGTCATCACAGCAACACTGTACATTCACCAGGTCATCACAGCAACACTGTACATTCAACAGGTCATCACAGCAACACTGTACCTTCACCAGGTCATCACAGCAACACTGTATATTCACCAGGTCATCACAGCAACACTGTACCTTCACCAGGTCATCACATCAACACTGTACATTCATCAGGTCATCACAGCAGCACTGTACATTCACCAGGTCATCATAGTAACACTGTACCTTCACCAGGTCATCACAGCAACACTGTACCTTCACCAGATCATCACAGCAACACTGTAACCTTCACCAGGTCATCACAGCAACACTGTACATTCACCAGGTCATCACAGCAACACTGTACCTTCACCAGGTCATCACAGCAACACTGTACATTCACCAGGTCATCACAGCAACACTGTACCTTCAGCAGGTCATCACAGCAACACTACATTCACCAGGTCATCACAGCAACACTGTACATTCACCAGGTCATCACAGCAACACTGTACATTCACCAGGTCATCACAGCAACACTACATTCACCAGGTCATCACAGCAACACTGTACATTCACCAGGTCATCACAGCAACAATGTACATTCATCAGGTCATCACAGCAACACTGTACATTCACCAGGTCATCACAGCAACAATGTACATTCACCAGGTCATCACAGCAACACTGTACATTCACCAGGTCATCACAGCAACACTGTACATTCATCAGGTCATCACAGCAACACTGTACATTCATCAGGTCATCACAGCAGCACTGTACATTCATCAGGTCATCACAGCAACACTGTACCTTCACCAGGTCATCACAGCAACACTGTACATTCACCAGGTCATCACAGCAACACTGTACCTTCACCTGGTCATCACAGCAACACTACATTCACCAGGTCATCACAGCAACACTGTACATTCACCAGGTCATCACAGCAACACTGTACATTCATCAGGTCATCACAGCAACACTGTACATTCACCAGGTCATCACAGCAACAATGTACATTCACCAGGTCATCACAGCAACACTGTACATTCACCAGGTCATCACAGCAACACTGTACATTCATCAGGTCATCACAGCAACACTGTACATTCATCAGGTCATCACAGCAGCACTGTACATTCATCAGGTCATCACAGCAACACTGTACCTTCACCAGGTCATCACAGCAACACTGTACCTTCACCAGGTCATCACAGCAACACTGTACATTCACCAGGTCATCACAGCAACAATGTACATTCACCAGGTCATCACAGCAACACTGTACATTCACCAGGTCATCACAGCAACACTGTACATTCACCAGGTCATCACAGCAACACTGTACATTCACCAGGTCATCACAGCAACACTGTACATTCACCAGGTCATCACAGCAACACTGTACATTCATCAGGTCATCACAGCAACACTGTACCTTCACCAGGTCATCACAGCAACACTGTACATTCACCAGGTCATCACAGCAACACTGTACATTCACCAGGTCATCACAGCAACACTGTACATTCACCAGGTCATCACAGCAACACTACATTCACCAGGTCATCACAGCAACACTGTACATTCACCAGGTCATCACAGCAACAATGTACATTCATCAGGTCATCATAGCAACACTGTACATTCACCAGGTCATCACAGCAACAATGTACATTCACCAGGTCATCACAGCAACACTGTACATTCACCAGGTCATCACAGCAACACTGTACCTTCACCTGGTCATCACAGCAACACTACATTCACCAGGTCATCACAGCAACACTGTACATTCACCAGGTCATCACAGCAACACTGTACATTCATCAGGTCATCACAGCAACACTGTACATTCACCAGGTCATCACAGCAACAATGTACATTCACCAGGTCATCACAGCAACACTGTACATTCACCAGGTCATCACAGCAACACTGTACATTCATCAGGTCATCACAGCAACACTGTACATTCATCAGGTCATCACAGCAGCACTGTACATTCATCAGGTCATCACAGCAACACTGTACATTCACCAGGTCATCACAGCAACACTGTACCTTCACCAGGCCATCACAGCAACACTGTACATTCACCAGGTCATCACAGCAACACTGTACCTTCACCAGGTCATCACAGCAACACTGTACCTTCACCAGGTCATCACAGCAACACTGTACATTCATCAGGTCATCACAGCAACACTGTTACCTTCACCAGGTCATCACAGCAACACTGTACCTTCACCAGGTCATCACAGCAACACTGTACATTCATCAGGTCATCACAGCAACACTGTACCTTCAGCAGGTCATCACAGCAACACTGTACCTTCACCAGGTCATCACAGCAACACTGTACATTCATCAGGTCATCACAGCAACACTGTACATCTCCCAGGTTCAGTGCTGGGTCACTATACTGGAAGTGAAAATGTTGGTGTTGGTCTGTGCATGTTCTCCGCCATCCATCTTGACCTGTGTTCTTCCATGTAGTAATAATAATAATAATATAATAATAATATAAATTATTAATAAAATACAATAATAATAATAATAATAATAATAATAATAATAATAGTGTGTGTGTGTTGGTCTCAAGACTGAGCATAGTTGACATATCAACACACATCTGAATCTTGCCACCCCCGCCCGCCCTCCTGGGTGGAAAATGGCGCCTTATCTGGTATCATGGGCAGCTATCAGCATCACGCCCGTGCCTCATCTCCAGGAGGGCGTGGGCGGCGCCCCGGAGACCCTCTTTTGTCTCCTAACCGTGGAGATAAGGATATAATGGGTGGCGTGGATACGTGTCTCCAGGTGTGTGTGTGTGTCTCCATGTGTTTCTACTGGAGTGTCTCCAGGTGTATCTGTCTACTAGTGTGTGTGTCTCCAGGTGTTTGTACTGGTGTGTCTCCAGATGTGTCTACTGGTGTATGTCTCTAGGTGCACGTGTCTACTGGTGTGTGTTTCTAGGTGCACGTGTCTACTGGTGTGTGTGTCTCCAAGTATTTTTGCTCGTGTGCTCTCCAGGTGTATGTGTCTCCAGGTGAATGTGTCTCCAGGTGTGTGTATGTGTCTACTGGTGAATGTGTCTCCAGGTGTGTGTATGTGTCTACTGGTGTATGTATCCATTGGTGTGTTTCTCCAGGTGTGTCTGCTGGTGTGTTTCTCCAGGTGTGTGTGACTCCAAGTGTATGTGTCTCCTTGTGTGTGTCTCCAGGTGTATGTGTCTCCTGGTGTATGTGTCTCCTGGTGTCTGTCTCCAGATGTATGTGTCTCCTGATGTATCTCCAGGTGTATGTATCTCCAGGTGTATATGTCTCATGGTGTATGTGTCTCCTGGTGTGTGTCTCATGATGTGTGTCTCCAGGTGTATGTGTCTCCTGGTGTATGTGTCTCCCGGTGTGTCTCCTGGTGTGTCTCCAGGTGTATGTCTCCTGGTGTGTGTCTCCAGGTGTATGTGTCTCCTTGTGTGTCTCTCCTGGTGTATGTGTCTTATTGTATATGTGTCTCCTAATGTATGTGTCTCTTGGTGTGTGCCTCTAGGTGTACGTGTCTCCAGGTGTATGTGTCTCCAGGTGTATGTCTCCAGGTGTATGTCTCCAGGTGTATGTATCTCCAGGTGTATGTGTCTCTTAGTGTGTCTCCAGGTGTCTGTGTCTCATGGTGTATGTCTCCTGGTGTGTGTCTCCAAGTATATGTGTCTCCTGGTGTATGTGTCAATTGGTGTCTGTCCCCAGATGTATGTGTCTCCTGGGGTGTCTCCTGATGTATCTTCAGGTGTATGTGTTTCCAGGTTTGTCTCCAGGTGTATGTATCTCCAGGTGTGTGTCTCCGGGTGTATCTGTTTCCAGGTGTATGTCTCCAAGTGCATGTGTCTCCAAGTGTACATGTCTCCTGGTGTAAGCGTCTCGAAAGCAAGCACACTGCCCACACACCGCCCATACATCAAACCCACACACTTCCCACACACCAGACCCACACTCCGCCCACACACTGCCCACACACCGCCCATACATCAAACCCACACACTGCCCACACACCAGACCCACAACCGCCCACACACCAGTCCCACACACCCCCACACACCAGACCCATACACCGCCAACACACTAGACCCACACTGCCCACACACCGCCCATAGACGAGACCCCACACACCAGACCCACACTGCCCACACACCAGACACACACTGCCCACACACCAGACCGACATTTCCCACACACGAGACCCACACTGCCCACACACCGCCCATACACCAGACCCACACACCGCCCATACACCAGATCCACACTGCCCACACACCAGACCCACACACCGCTCACAAACCAGACCCACACACCGCCCACAGCCGCCCACACACCGCCCACATGCCGCCCACACACCAGACCCACACCCCCCCACACACCAGACCCACACCGCCAACACACTAGACCCACACTGCCCACACACCAGACCCACACTACCCACACAGCAGACCCACACTGCCCACACACCAGACCCACACACCGCCCACATGCCGCCCACACACCAGACCCACACACCGCCCACATGCCGCCCACACACCAGACCCACACACCGCTCACATGCCGCCCACACACCAGACCCACACACCACCCACATGCCGCCCACACACCAGACCCACACACCGCCCACATGCCGCCCATACACCAGACCCGCACACCGCCCACATATATCCCGAACGGTATATAAATAAAATACTGTTGGTATAAGTATTGTGTATTAAGTGCGTATCCGCACCTGAAGCTGTGTATGACAGCTGCAAAGTGATGCGTGTGAGCCAGTGTAATTCCGGTGATCTCAGCAGGTGTGTGTGTGTGTGTGTGTGTGTGTGTGTGTGTGTGTGTGTGTGTGTGTGTGTGTGTGTGTGTATGTGTGTGTGTGTGTGTGTGTGTGTGTGTGTATGAGTACTCACCTATTTGTGGTTGTAGGGATTAAGTCACAGTTCCTGGCCCCGCCTCTTCGCTGTGTGTTTGTGTGTACCCCTATGTGTGTGCGTTTGTATATCATTGTGTATACATACTGTGTGCTCATCACTATGTAGTCTTGCGTGTGTATTATCGTGTGTGCATCATCATGTTTGCATCATCATGTGTGTATCATCATGTGTACATCATTGTGTCCATTGCATGTACATCTTTGTGTACATGTTCAACACGTGAAGTACAACTTAGAACTGTCCTACAGAGACATAAAACACCTCCCACACACACACACCACACAACACAACACACACACACACACACACAACACACACAAACCACACACCACACACACACGCTGGCTCTCCAACCCTGCAACCACATGTACGTGAGTGAGTACTCATACACACACACAAACATACAACATAGTCACGCATACACTCGTCTGCAAAAAAAAAAGACTGCAGATGGAATGCAGGCTCGTTGGGCAAAGACTGCAAATCTCACTCAAGAAGGTCCTTCGGGTGAGTATTGTACTGAGCATATCACCTGAGGCTCACATTAACCACATAACCGTTGCACTGACAGCACGTCTGGCAAATCTAAGAATAGCTTTTAGATATCTGAGTAAGGGGTCATTCACGACACTGTACGTCAGGCCCATATTCGAGTATGCAGCACCAATATGAAACGCATACATGGTCAAGCATGTCAAGAAACCGGAGAAAGTGCAGAGGTTTGCACCAAAACTAGTCCCGGAACTAAGGGGTATATCCTCTGAGATGTTAAGAGAACTCAACCTGACGACACTGGAGGACAGAAGTAAGGGTGATATGATAACAATGTACAAAATACTGAGAGGAATTGATGGAGTGAATAGGGACAGATTGTTTGAGAGATGGTAAACAGAAACACGGGGGCACAGCTGGGTGTTGAAAACTCAGATGAGTCACAGGGATATTAGGAAATATTTCTTCAGCCTTAGAGTAGTCAGGAAGGGGAAAGACCTTGAGAGTGAAGTGGTGGTGGCAGGAGCCATACATAGCTTTAAGAAGAGGTACAATAAGGCTCTCGAAGCCAGGAGAGTAAGCCTAGCAGCAACCAGCAAAGTGGTGGGGCCAGGAGCTGAAACTCGACCTCCACTCACCACGTATGTGATGCACACACACACACACACACACACACACACACACACACACACACACACACACACACACACACACACTTGATTGATTAAGACATACAAAATATTAAGAGGAACTGATAAGGCAGATAGGAGCAGACTGAAATAAGAGGCCCTGGATCAAGGGGACACAGATGGAAGCTGAACACACAGAATGGTTGAAAAGTGGAATGACTTGGGTAAGACAGTGGTGGAGGGAAACTCAGTACACAGCTTTAAGAGTAGGTAGGGTAGGGCACAGGTTACCGAAAAAATCGGTAATGTTGAACAAGATATTCTACGGGGTGGGGCCAAGGGCTAGGTCTCGACCTACGGAAACACTACAAGGCGAGTACACCTGGGTAAGTACACCTAGGAGAGTACGCCTGGGTGTGTACAACTGGGAGAGTACACCAGGGAGAGTAAACCTGGGAGAGTATACATCTGGGTGTGTACACCTGGGAGGTGTCGTGGGTATTCTCTGGTAATGTGCTATCATGGTAAGTATTATCACACTCACCTGGGCAGGTACGCCAGACCCACCCACGCACTGGTGGGGCATGGGAGGTGGGAAGGGTAGTCTCTCTCTCTCTACTATGATTAATGTGTATATATATATATATATATTATAATATATATATATATATATATATATATATATATTATATATATGTATATATGTATATTTGTTGCACTTGTTATAATAAGGTTAGATAAGTTTCCTAAGGTTCTTTTGTTACAAAATCATTAATTTTTATATTAACATTAATAAAAAAAATTATCTTTAAATGTATAAGAGAAAATTTTTAGAAAAGACTTAATTTTAAACGAGTTCTTGCTAATTGACCAGCTTTACTTATTCGCCACGACGTGTATTTATATATATATATCATATATATATTATATATATATATATATATATATATATATATATATATATATATATAATATATATATATATGAGTGTCAGGGAAGGATAGAGCCCGCCTCCTGGCAGTGAGAGCTCCTCATGCAGGGGACTTTCTGTTGGCTGTTCCCAACTCCAGCCTTGGCACACGGATCGACCCACAGACCATCCGCATTGATGTTGCCCTTCGACTTGCCGCCCCTAATCTCGCCGAACACAGGTGTATTTGTGGCAGTGAAGCAGCAGACCGATTCGGGTACCATGGTCTTGTGTGCCGTAAATCCGAGGGAAAGATTGCAAGACATGAGGAGGTTAATAACATTATCAAGAGGAGCCTCATAACAGCCGGATGCCCAGCAGTAAGGGAGCCACCGCAACTATGCGGATCTGATGGCAGCCAGAAGCGTCCAGATGGTATTACAGTTCAAGCCTGGACAGGCGGTAAGCAGGTGGTGTCGGACTACATATGTGCATCTACTTTGGCTGATACCTATCTCCAGTACACCAGGGAGGAAGGAGGGGCAGCCGCCAGTTTCAGGGAGTCCCAAAAGTCTAGAAAATATGGAGAACTTGCCCATCATTATATGTTTGTTCCCATAGGCTCAGAGACCCTTGGCTCATGGGGAAAGAGTGCATCTAAGTTCCTTAAGGAGCTAGGCAAAAGACTTATCAGGGTAACTAGGGATCCCAGGGCAGCTAGTTTTCTGTTCCAGCGACTCAGCGCTGCTGTTCAGAGGGATAATGCCTACTGTATTTTGGGCACGTGCCCCAGTTCTGAAGAGCTGGATGAGATTTTCGCACTATAATCAGTGACAAACATGTAACAGTATGTACTAGACATTTATCTCTCACATCTTATGTACTGTATATCCCATCTTTATATCGACAATGTGCCTCTTAAACCTTTTTGTATCATATTATGTAATAAAATATACCTATATAATGTGTGTGTGTGTTGCTAGCAAAAACGCTCACTCACCGTGTTTGCTCGGATTTCATCCTCTTGTGTGCAGCATTCCAAGCTCCTGATGTTTGATTGCGACACGAAAGGCCTAGAGCTATCATTCAACTCCCCCGTGGTTGTTTTGCATCTTGTATCTGGAATTAAGCCCTAACCCAGATCAACACTACTTAATAGCGAACAAGATACGAGGAACAGGTGACAACATCTGCACCCTCCTTCACTATCCTGCCAGATAACGGAAGATAAGAATATCGAGTAAGTATACAAACTGGATGTATTTCGGTCACTGCGGGATTCGAGGAAGGTATCCTCGTATTGCATAACCCCAGCCCACTGTACGTCAGCTCACGGAAAAAAGATTAATGCTGAGTGTGGCATAAGTTTATAATGCAAGTGAGTATTAGCGCTGAAGATTTGAAGCGAATCAGATATGATATTAACATGTTATCGCATGGACGCTAATATCCAGATTTTTCACTAAAATTTATGACCCTTGTGGTTTTAGCACTTAGTTTCAAGTGTAATAATAATTTACTAAAAATGGCAACTTAGGACATATTTGCTCAGGTAAGAAACAACAGCAGCTTAGAAGTCAGACTGAAGACAGATTCACTTGTTATCTCAGAGGACCAATATCCTAAAACTGTCGCAGCAAAAATCTTGATTTGTCAGACCAGGTGATGTTTTTCTAATGTTTACCTGTCCAGTTTTGGTGAGCCAGTGTCCACTGTAAGCTCAGTTTCCTGCTCTTAGCTGACAGGAGTGGATCCTGGAGTGGTCTTATGTGTGAAGCCAATCAGAATTTCAATTATTATGCTATCAGCGCTGAAAGATGAAGGCAGTTTGATGAGGCACTCAGAAATTATTGCAGGAAAATCTGTATTTCAATATTGTTTGTTTCTTTTATATATAAAAAGGAAAACTGGGAGCAACACAGACCAGAATAAGTCTAAACTTTACTCTTAAGATTTACCAGCGTTTAAGGTTTAAGTATACATGTAAATAATTAAATGGGATTTATTAAATGGATATTATATACATTTAACCTATAATAACCCAGCAACACTGTGATTTATTCCTGATCACAAGAGACATTCTCCAGGTATTTCACGGAAAACAATTTGATTAATAAAATTGGCACATTAAAACTTATGCAACCTAAAGTCAAGGTAAAGCTTCCATTGAGGAAAACACATCAAGACTGAAAATTTAAAGCCGACCAGAAGAGGCATTCCCAAGTTATTACACAGAACCCATCATACAGCGCCTGGGGAATGTAATGCATTCAGATTCGATTTAAGCAAGGGGAGGATAACTCCAGTTCCTTGGATCAAAAGCCCCTAAGCAGTATCAAGGCAAATTAAAAAGATTAGGACTCAGTGCTCAACACAACTTTTCACTGAAACAGACCACATTAAAAGTTTAAAGCCAGATTGAAAGGCATTCTGCAGTTATCTCACGTTAATTAGTATTTCGTAATACACTCAGTTTGTGGAAGCAATGAAATAGTTATAATCATAGCCAAAATTTTTAAAGGGGTGGACCGGTAAGCCAGTTTAAGGCCTCGGTCAGATGACCAAAAGTTCCAGTGGCGGGTCATCATATGACTAAGACCCACCTAGCCTAATTAAATTTAAAGCCGCTCAGAATTTACATTATGAAGCTGTTGATATGAAGGTTTGAAGCCAGTCGAATGAGGGATTCACAAATTATCAAAGCCAGTATCTCAATTTTTTCAGTTTCTTTAATAAAAATGTCAGTTTGGGAGGTACGTACACAGGCCAAACTCACTCCAAACTTTTCTCTCAGCAAGACTAACCAGAGATTAAGGTTTAGCAAACTTTTATTTAGGCTTTAGATACATAACATACAAAATGTGTTAGAATGGCTTTGAGGCCAGGCAGATGCCACGGCTATATAGAAATTACATAAGCTAAGATAAACCAGTAAACAAACCACGGTACGATTTCTGGAGTTATAACTCAGTCAAGTTGAACACTGACTTCTGATCTCGAGAGACATTCTCCAATTATTTTAGAAAAAACACTGAAAGCTTAAAGCTGACCACAACTGTTTTCTTTAGCTATATAACATAATTTCAAACTTATTAACTAGGTTAGAAAATTAGGAAATTTTCGCTTGCGAAGCCTAAACTCCCCCAAAATTTGTTCATTTCATAAGACAAATAAGAAATTTAATATTGAAATCATTCAGAAGAAGTATACTCCAGATGTTTAATGTAAAATATTGATATATCATTTTTAAATTAACTGGCAAAGTGGCACCTACACTCTCCACTGACAGTGCCATCATTATACTGACAGTGCCATCATTATACTGACAGTGCCATCATTATACTGACAGTGCCATCATTACACTGACAGTGCCAACATTCCACTGACAGTGCCATCATTATACTGACAGTGCCATCATTATACTGACAGTGCCATCATTATACTGACAGTGCCATCATTACACTGACAGTGCCAACATTCCACTGACAGTGCCATCATTATACTGACAGTGCCAACATTCCACTGACAGTGCCATCATTATACTGACAGTGCCATCATTACACTGACAGTGCCATCATTACACTGACAGTGCCATCATTACACTGACAGTGCCATCATTACACTGACAGTGCCATCATTACACTGACAGTGCCATCATTACACTGACAGTGCCATCATTACACTGACATTGCCATCATTACACTGACAGTGCCATCATTACACTGACAGTGCCATCATTACACTGACAGTGCCATCATTACACTGACAGTGCATCATTACACTGACAGTGCCATCATTACACTGACAGTGCCATCATTACACTGACAGTGCCATCATTACACTGACAGTGCCATCATTACACTGACATGCCATCATTACACTGACAGTGCCATCATTACACTGACAGTGCCATCATTACACTGACAGTGCCATCATTACACTGACAGTGCCATCATTACACTGACAGTGCCATCATTACACTGACAGTGCCATCATTACACTGACAGTGCCATCATTACACTGACAGTGCCATCATTACACTGACAGTGCCATCATTACACTGACAGTGCCATCATTACACTGACAGTGCCATCATTACACTGACAGTGCCATCATTACACTGACAGTGCCATCATTACACTGACAGTGCCATCATTACACTGACAGTGCCATCATTACACTGACAGTGCCATCATTACACTGACAGTGCCATCATTACACTGACAGTGCCATCATTACACTGACAGTGCCATCATTACACTGACAGTGCCATCATTACACTGACAGTGCCATCATTACACTGACAGTGCTAACATTCTTCCAAGTAGGATATAAGATTGTTAATGTTCAAAGTCCATCATGTAAAACTGAACAGAGGTCATCAGCACATGCCAGTTGGTCCATAAACCTTACTTTAAGTTGTTGTAACTGTGTTATGGTCAGTGTATTTCTTGTCAAGGATACTTTTTACAGGCAGTAAGTAAAGGCGTTGCGTATGTCACTCAGTATTTACTCAAATCATATATTTTTGTCATTTTTATCTGGTGTTGAGTCTGTCATTAACGGAACCTGATAAGGCTGCCTTGCCTCTTGCGTTATCAGGTGTTCAACCTTGTCTTGGACGTATGTGTGTGTCGGGAGGGGGAGGGGGGTTGGGCGCAGGTGGTCATGTGTTAATGGGTGTGAGTACATGGGCGGGGGTGGAGTGTTCCATCTGTGGGCGGCCGGGGGAAGGAGGGGGGGGTGAAGGTACATATCTCAACCTGTGAGATCTTCTTGGAGAAACTGATGCAGTGTCAACCTCTTTATCTCTCCTTATCTCTCCTATCATAATCTCGAACAAATGGCCAGCTTCGCTTGCTGCCTCCATCCCTCTGTCCGCCCCTCCGTCCATTACTCCGTCCGTTCCTCCGTCTGTAACTCCAGTGATATTTGTGTGGCATAGCATCACTATGGAATCTTGGTACACGGAATATTATCTGCACCTACATTGATAAATCTCTGGTCCACCTTATGTGCCTCACCTACTTCCCCTGCAGGGCCCCGCTTACATGTGACCTCCGCCCTCATACCTCTTTATTAAACTGATAAAATCTATTGTGCGGCTGAAACATCTCTCAATAAAGATACTCAGATTTTGCAGGTGTGTCTTGTTATTAATGTGTCGGTATTATATACCACTGAACCAGTTCTATTTGCGGACGATACCAAAATAAAGTTGAAGACATTATAAGGTTCGATGAAAGAGGATGGAAAATTGCAAAGGAACATCAACAAAGTGTTCCAATAGGCGATAGAAAAATAACATGATGTTCACTAGAGTTCAGTTTCAACTGCTCAGATACAGAAAGAAAGAGAAAGAACCAGCACTCCATACACCACAAGAAGACCATGTCAAAGAAGGAAACAAACTTATTTGAAACACCTGGATGTGATAATGTGGGATGACCTCTCACAGAATACAGCAAGATAAGTGCCGTAAAGCCAGAATAGTTAATAGGATCGATAATGAGAGAGAGAGAGAGAAATAACACAGGGTGGGGGAGATATCAGAGGTAGAAGAGATAGAGAAATCGTTTACGACCATCGTAGAACTAATAGAGCATTTAAACTAGTGGGAACAAGTTGAAATACTCAAAATGTAGTCACTGGGACGAAGATAAATACCTGAAAATACATGTATGGATATACTTGAGGGTCTGGTCCATGTATGGATATACTTCAGGGTCTGGTCCATGTATGGATATACTTCAGGTCTGGTCCATGTATGGATATACTTGAGGGTCTGGTCCATGTATGGATATACTTGAGGGTCTGGTCCATGTATGGATATACTTGAGGGTCTGGTCCATGTATGGATATACTTCAGGGTCTGGTCCATGTATGGATATACTTCAGGGTCTGGTCCATGTATGGATATACTTGAGGGTCTGGTCCATGTATGGATATACTTGAGGGTCTGGTCCATGTATGGATATACTTCAGGGTCTGGTCCATGTATGGATATACTTGAGGGTCTGGTCCATGTATGGATATACTTGAGGGTCTGGTCCATGTATGGATATACTTGAGGGTCTGATCCATGTATGGATATACTTGAGGGTCTGGTCCAATGTATGGATATACTTAGGGTCTGGTCCTGTATGGATATACTGAGGGTCTGATCCATGTATGGATATACTTGAGGGTCTGGTCCATGTATGGATATACTTGAGGGTGTGATCCTTGTTGGATATACTTGAGGGTCTGGTCCATGTATGGATATACTTAAGGGTCTGATCCATGTATGGATATACTTAAGGGTCTGGTCCATGTATTGGATATACTATGAGGGTCTGGTCCATGTATGGATATACTTAAGGGTCTGATCCATGTATGGATATACTTAAGGGTCTGGTCCATGTATGGATATACTTGAGGGTCTGGTCCATGTATGGATATACTTAAGGGTCTGGTCCATGTATGGATATACTTCAGGGTCTGGTCCATGTATGGATATACTTAAGGGTCTGATCCATGTATGGATATACTTAAGGGTCTGGTCCATGTATGGATATACTTGAGGGTCTGATCCATGTATGGATATACTTGAGGGTCTGGTCCATGTACGGATATACTTGAGGGTCTGGTCCATGTATGGATATACTTGAGGGTCTGGTCCATGTATGGATATACTTGAGGGTCTGGTCCATGTATGGATATACTTGAGGGTCTGGTCCATGTATGGATATACTTAAGGGTCTGATCCATGTATGGATATACTTAAGGGTCTGGTCCATGTATGGATATACTTGAGGGTCTGATCCATGTATGGATATACTTGAGGGTCTGGTCCATGTATGGATATACTTCAGGGTCTGGTCCATGTATGGATATACTTGAGGGTCTGATCCATGTATGGATATACTTGAGGGTCTGGTCCATGTATGGATATACTTGAGGGTTGGTCCATGTATGGATATACTTGAGGGTCTGATCCATGTATGGATATCACTTGAGGGTCTGGTCCATGTATGGATATACTTGAGGGTTCTGGGTCCTGTATGGATATACTTGAGGGTCTGATCCATGTATGGATATACTTGAGGTCTGGTCCATGTATGGATATACTTGAGGGTCTGGTCCATGTATGGATATACTTGAGGGTCTGGTCCATGTATGGATATACTTGAGGGTCTGGTCCATGTATGGATATACTTGAGGGTCTGATCCATGTATGGATATACTTGAGGGTCTGGTCCATGTATGGATATACTTGAGGGTCTGGTCCATGTATGGATATACTTGAGGGTCTGATCCATGTATGGATATACTTGAGGGTCTGGTCCATGTATGGATATACTTGAGGGTCTGGTCCATGTATGGATATACTTGAGGGTCTGGTCCATGTATGGATATTACTTGAGGGTCTGGTCCATGTAGGATATACTTGAGGGTCTGGTCCATGTATGGATATACTTGAGGGTCTGGTCCTATGTATGGATATACTTGAGGGTCTGGTCCATGTTATGGATATACTTGAGGGTCTGGTCCATGTATGGATATACTTGAGGGTCTGGTCCATGTATGGATATACTTCAGGGTCTGGTCCATGTATGGATATACTTGAGGGTCTGGTCCATGTATGGATATACTTCAGGGTCTGGTCCATGTATGGATATACTTAAGGGTCTGGTCCATGTATGGATATACTTCAGGGTCTGGTCCATGTATGGATATACTTAAGGGTCTGGTCCATGTATGGATATACTTCAGGGTCTGGTCCATGTATGGATATACTTAAGGGTCTGGTCCATGTATGGATATACTTAAGGGTCTGGTCCATGTATGGATATACTTCAGGGTCTGGTCCATGTATGGATATACTTAAGGGTCTGATCCATGTATGGATATACTTAAGGGTCTGGTCCATGTATGGATATACTTGAGGGTCTGGTCCATGTATGGATATACTTGAGGGTCTGGTCCATGTATGGATATACTTGAGGGTCTGGTCCATGTATGGATATACTTAAGGGTCTGGTCTTAAAGCTACACTCTAGGAGGAAGAGTGAAATAGACCACCACGGGCACAGCATGTCAACATCCGTGGTCCAAGATTCTTTAACCAGCGGATGTCAACCTGCTACCAGCAGATATTAACCTGCTACCAGCAGATATTAACCTGCTACCAGCAGATATTAACCTGCTACCAGCAGATGTCAACCTGCTACCAGCAGATGTCAACCTGCTACCAGCAGATATTAACCTGCTACCAGCAGATATTAACCTGCTATCAGCAGATATTAACCTGCTACCAGCAGATGTCAACCTGCTTACCGGGATGTAACCTGCTACCAGCAGATGTCAACCTGCTACCAGCAGATGTCAACCTGCTACCAGCAGATATTAACCTGCTACCAGCAGATGTCAACCTGCTACCAGCGGATGTCAACCTGCTACCAGCAGATATTAACCTGCTACCAGCGGATGTCAACCTGCTACCAGCAGATATTAACCTGCTACCAGCAGATATTAACCTGCTACCAGCAGATGTCAACCTGCTACCAGCGGATGTCAACCTGCTACCAGCAGATATTAACCTGCTACCTAGGGATGGTAAAACCCTGCAAACCAGCGGATTCAACCTGCTACCAGCGGATGTCAACCTTCTACCAGGATATTAACTTGTTTACCAGCAGATGTTCAAACCTCTACCAGCTGATGTCAACCTGCTACCAGTAGATAACCTGCTCCGAAAAGATTTCAACCTGCTACCAGCAGATGTTGCAACTCTACCAGCAGATATTAACTGCTACCAGCAGATATTAACTTGCTACCAGAAAGATGTCAACTGCTACCAGCAGATTGTCAACTTGCTACCAGCAGATATCAACCTGCTACCAGCAGATGTCAACCTGCTACCATGCGGATGTCAACTGCTACCAGCAGATGTCAACCTGCTACCAGCAGACTTTCAACTTGCTACAGCAGATGTCAACCTGCTATACCAGCAGATGTTCAACTTGCACCAGCAATGTCAACCTGCCAAACCCCAGCAGATTCAACTCTGCTACCAGCAGATATCAACCTGCTACCAGCAGACATCAATTGCACGAATCACCTGCTACCAGCAGACATAAAACTTGCTACCAGCAACTAAACTTGCTCACGGATGTCAACTTGCTACCAGCAGATGTCAACCTGCTACCAGCAGATATAAACCCTGCTACCAGCGATATCAACCTGCACCAGCAATTCACCGCTACCAGCAGATTCAACCTGCTACCAGCAGATATCAACCTGCTACCAGCAGACATCAACTTGCTACCAGCAGATGTCAACCTGCTACCAGCAGATGTCAACCTGCTACCAGCAGATGTCAACCTGCTACCAGCAGATGTCAACCTGCTACCAGCAGATATCAACCTGCTACCAGCAGATGTCAACCTGCTACCAGCAGATTCAAACTCCCTACCGCAGATATCAACCTGCTACCAGCAGATATCAACTTGCTACCAGCAGATATCAACTGCTACAGCAGATATCAACCTTGCTACCAGCAGATATCAACTTGCTACCAGCAGATATCAACTTGCTACCAGCAGATATCAACCTGCTACCAGCAGATATCAACCTGCTACCGGGCAGATATCAACCTGCTACCGCAGATTCAACCTGCTACCAGCAGTTTATCAACTTGCTTACCAGCAGATATAAACCCTTGCTCCCAGCAGATATCAACCTGTACCAGCAGATTAAACCCTGCTACCAGCAGATATCAACCTGCTACCAGCAGATATCAACCCTTTGCTACCAGCAGATTAAAACCTGTTTACCAGCGATATCAACCTGCTACCAGCAGATATCAACCTGCTACCAGCAGATATCAACTTGCAAACCAGCAGATATCAACCTGCTACCACAGATTCAACCTGCTACCAGCAGATATCAACCTGCTACCAGCAGATATCAACTTGCTACCAGCAGATATCAACCTGCTACCAGCAGATATCAACCTGCTACCAGCAGATATCAACCTGCTACCAGCAGATATCAACTTGCTACCAGCAGATATCAACCTGCTACCAGCAGATGTCAACCTGCTACCAGCAGATATCAACCTGCTACCAGCAGATATCAACCTGCTACCAGCAGACATCAACTTGCTACCAGCAGATGTCAACCTGCTACCAGCAGATATCAACCTGGCTACCACAGATTCAACCTGCTACCAGCAGATTCAACCGCTACCAGCAGTTTTTCAACCTGCTAAGCGATGTCAACCTGCTACCAGCAATGTCAACCTGCTACCAGCAGATATCAACCTGCTACCAGCAGATATCAACTTGCTACCAGCAGATATCAACTTGCTACCAGCAGATATCAACTTGCTACCAGCAGATATCAACTTGCTACCAGCAGATATCAACTTGCTACCAGAAATTCAACCTGCTACACAGATACACCTCTACCAGCAGATATCAACCTGCTACCAGCAGATATAAACCTGCTACCAGCAGATATCAACTTGCTACCAGCAGATATCAACCTTTGCTACCGCAGATATCAACCTGCTACCAGCGATATCAACCTGCTACCAGCAGATATCAACCTTGTACCAGCAGATATCAACCTGCTACCAGCAGATATCAACCTGCTACCAGCAGATATCAACCTGCTACCAGCAGATATCAACCTGCTACCAGCAGATATCAACTTGCTACCAGCAGATATCAACCTGCTACCAGCAGATATCAACCTGCTACCAGCAGATATCAACCTGCTACCAGCAGATATCAACTTGCTACCAGCAGATATCAACCTGCTACCGGGCAGATATAAACCCTGCTACCAGCAGATATCAACCCTTTGCTACCAGCAGATATCAACTTGCTACCAGCAGATATAAACCCTGCTACCAGCAGATATAAAACCTGCTACCAGCAGATATCAACCTGCTACCAGCAGATGTCAACCTGCTACCAGCAGATGTCAACCTGCTACCAGCAGATATCAGTAACGAGTATGGAAGTTTTCAAGAGGAAACTGGATCACTACCTTCGCCAAGTGACAGATCAAGCAAGCTGTGGTGAATGTGTGGACCAGTGGGCCGCCAGCAGCAACAGCCTGGTTGACCAGGCAGCCAGCAGAGAAGCCTAGCTGCCTGAGTAAGAAAGAAAGAAAAACTTGTAAGGAGCATGTCGATCCGTGGCCCACCCTCTACTACCCACCTCAACACCCACACCACCCACCTACTATCCACACCTCAACAATTATCCCACCCATATCACCCACCTACTGTCCATACCCTAACAGCTATCCCACCCTCACCACCCATCTACCAACCAACTGACCACCCTCCATTCTGAACAACCAGCCCTCACGTCACCCCCACAATTCGCCCACCCCCCATCCTCCGCCATCACCCCACCCTCACCTACCTGACTTCCCAGCGTGTTAATTGAGTCAGTAAAGATTAATCGTCTCAGGTTGAGATAGAGTAATTAATCAAAGTAATTAAAGTCGATATTCCTCCCTGATTTACCATTGTTACTTCCGCCCACCCCGCCCACCTCCTTCCTTCCCTCCCTCCCTCACCGAGCCCACCTCCCTCCTTCTTCACCCACCACCTCCCTCCTCACCCCCTTCCTCCTACACCCAGCCCACCTCTCCCCTCCCTCACCCGCCCACCTCCCTCCACCCTTTACCAAGCCCACCTCCCCCTCCCTCCCTCACCCAGCCCAACCTCCCTCCCTCCCTCACCTAGCCCACCCCCTCCTTCCCCTCACCCAGCCTCTACCCTCTCTCACCCAGCCCTCATACCTCCTTCCCTCACCGGCCCCCCACTCTCCCTCCTCTCTCCATCCCAAAGCCCACCTCTCCCCTCACTCGCCCACCCCTCCCCCACCCAGCCTTCATACATCCCTTTCCCCCACCAAGACCACCACCGCCCTCCCTCCCTCCATCACCAAGCCACCTCTCTCCCTCACTCAGCCCACCTCCTTCCCCCACCCAGCCCACGACCCTCCTCACTCCCTCCCCACCCCCCCAGCCACCCCCCCTCCCTCCTTAACCACCCCACCTCTCCCCCCTCCCCACCCCCCTCCCTCCCCCAGCCCTCCCTTTTCCCTCCCCCCCCCCCCCCCCTCCCTTTCCCCCAGCCCACCTCTTCCCCACAGATCTTTACCGGGCCCAAACCCTTAAAACCCTCCCCCCCCCACCACCCTCCTTTAAAATTTTTCCCCCCCCAAGTTTTTTTCCCCCCCTTTTTTCCTTTATTGACCCCTGCGTTGGCCAGATAATATTTTATAGGATGACCCAAGGGGGCCCTGTATGGACCCTGGGGGCTTGACCCCCCCAAAACCTCCAGGTGGGGGAAAAAATTTAAATTTATTTTTTTTTTTATTTTGTTTTTTTTTTGTTTGAGTTTTTTTTGTTTTGTTTTTGTGTTATATTGTTGTTTTTTTTTTTAAAGGAGGTTGTTTTGGTTGTTTGGTTTTTTGTTTCTTTTTAGTAGGTTTTTTGTTTTGTGTGTGGTGGGGTGTGGTTTTGTGTGTTGGTGGTGTGTGGGGGTTTTGTTTTGTGTGTGTTTGTGTGTGGGGTGTGTGGGGTGGTGTGTGGGGTTTTGGTGGGGTTTTGGTGGTGGGGGTGGTGTGTGTGTGTGGTGATGTGTGTGTGTGTGTGGTGTGTGTGTGGGTGTTGTGTGGGGGTGTGTGTGTGTGGGTGAGTGTGTTTTTGTGTGTGTGTGTTTTGGTGTGGGGTTTTTGGTGTGTGTGTGGTGTGTGTGTGTGTGTGTGTGTGGTAGGGAGTGTGTGTGGGGGTTTTGGTGTGTGGGAGGTGTGTGGTTGTGTGTGTGTGTGTGGGGTTTTGGTGTGTGTTGGTGTGTGGTGGTTGTGTTGGTGGTGGTGGTGGTGGTGTGTGTGTTTTTGGTGGGTGTGTGTGTGTGTGTGTGTGTAGGTGGGTGGGGGTGTGGTGGTG
The DNA here is from genome assembly GCF_026875155.1 of Cherax quadricarinatus. Classification (NCBI taxonomy): domain Eukaryota; kingdom Metazoa; phylum Arthropoda; class Malacostraca; order Decapoda; family Parastacidae; genus Cherax; species Cherax quadricarinatus. The sequence goes on from NC_069448.1 coordinate 1,463,056, forward strand.
TTTGTGGTTGTGTGTGGTGTGTGTGTAGGGATTGTGGTGTGTGTGTGTTGGTGTAGGTGAGTGTGGTGGGTGGGTGTGTGTGGGTGTGTGTTTTTGGTAGTGTGTGGTGTGGGTGTGTGTGTTGGGGGTTTTGGGTGTGGTGGTGTAGGGTGTGTTGTGTGTGTTGTGTGTGGGTGAGTTGTGGTGTGTGTTTTTTGTGGTGGGTTTGGGGTGAGTGTGTGGTTTTTGGTGTGGTGTTAGGTGTGTGTGTGTGTGGTGTGGGGTGTAGGTGTGTGTGTTTTTGTGTGTGTAGGTGGTGTGTGGTGTGTGTGTGTGTGTGTGGGGAGTGTGTGTGGTGTGTGTGGTGTGGGGGTGTGTGTGTGTGTGGGGGGGTGGGGGGTGTGTTGTGTTTTGTGTGTGTGTGGGGTGTGTGGTGTGTGTGTGTGTTGTGGGTGGTGTGGTGTGTGTGGTGTTGTGTGTGTGTGTGGTGTGTGTGTGTGGTTTTGGGGGGGGTGTGTGTGTGTGTTTTGTGTGTGGTGTGTGTGTGTGTTGTGTGTGGGGTGTGTGTTGTGTGTGTGGTGGGGGTTGTGTGTGTGTGTGTGTAGGTTGTGTGTGGGGGTTTGTGTGTGTGGTGTGTGTGTTGTGTGTGTGGTGTGGGTGGGTGTGTGTGTGGTGGTGTGTGTGTGGTGTGTTGTTGTGTGTGTAGGTGTGTGTGTGTGTGGTGTGTGTAGGTGTTGTGGGGTTGTGGTGTGGTGTGTGTGTGGTGGTTGTGTGGTGGGGGTTGTGTGTGTGTGTGGTGTGTGGTGTGGTGTGTGTAGGTGTGGGTGTGGTGTTGTGTGTGTGTGTGGGTGTGTGTGTGTGTGTGGTGTGTGTGTTGTGTGTGTGGGTGGGGGGGGTTTTTTTGGTTGGGGGTGTGGTGTGTGTGTGTGTGTGTTTGTAAGTGTGGGGTTGGTGTGTGTGGTGTGTGTGGGGTTGTGTGTGTGTGTGTGTGTTGTGTTGTGTGTGTGTGTAAGTGTGTGTGTGTGTGGTGGGGTTGTGTTGTGTGTGTAAGGTGTGTGGGGGGTGTGTAAGTTGTGTGTGTGTTGGTGAGTGTGTGTGTGTGTGTGTATTGTGTGTGTTGTTGTGTGTGTGTTTAAGGTTTTTGGGTGTTTTGGGTGTGTGTGTGTTGTGTGGGGTGTGTTGTGTGTGTAAGTGTGTGGGTGTGTGGGGGTTTGGGGGGGGGGTGTGTGTGGTGTGGTGGGGGGGGGGGTGGGGGGGGGTGTGGGGTGGATAGGGGGGTGGTGTGTTGTGTTGTGTGGTGTGTGGTGGTGTGTGTGTGGTGTGGTGTGTGTGTGGGTTATCCCCTAGTTGAGGTTGCGGGGTCGAGCCCCAACTCCCGGCCCCGCCTCTTCACGGGTCGCCCGGTCACCTCCCTAACCTGACTTTACGTCCCTCGCTTAAAGTATGTAGGGACCGGGCCCCCACTCTCTTTTCCCAAAATTTTTCACCCCCGACTACTCTGGGGGAAAGAAATACTTCCTAAAATCCCTGTGATTCATCTGTGTCTTCAACTTCCAACTGTGTCCCCTTTTTCTGTGTCCCATTCTGGAACATCCTGTTTTTGCCCCTTGAAATTTCCCTTCCAGATTTGTAAGTCGTTATCTTTTTCCCCTATCTCCCCTGCCCTCCCAGTGTCGTCGGGTTGATTTCCCTTAACCTCTCCTCGTAGGACATACCTCTTTTGGGACTAGTCTTTTTGAAAACCCTTTTGCATTTCTTATTTCTTTACATGTTGGCTAGGTGGGGGTTCCCAGACTGGTGCCGCATACCCAATATGGCCAACGTACACGGTGACGGGTCCTAAACGTTCCTTATTCGATGTAAAAATGTGTTCTGGGGGTTTTGCCGGGCCCCCATATGCTGCAGCATTTTATTTGGTTGATGTGCGTTTCAGGAGAGTGCCTGATTTTTTACTCACCCCCAAGATCTTTTCCTTAAAGTGAAGTTTGTAGTCTCTCCCCCCCTAGACTGTACTCCGTCTGCGGTTTTTTTTCCCCTTTCCCCAAATTTCATGACTTTGCATTTGGTGGGATTGAACTCCAGAACCCAATTTTGCTGGACCGGGGTTGCAGCCTGCCCAGACCCTTTGTATTCTCCCTGGTTTCGATCGAATGATTTTTCTCTCAATTCACGTCATCTGCAAACAAAAACACCTGGGAGTCTATTCCTTCCGTCAGTCGTTCAAAAATACCAGAAACAGCACTGGTTCTAGATGACCCTGTGGCACCCGCTGGTCACGGTGCCCACTCGACACCTCGCCACGTCCCATACTCGCTGCTGTCTTCCTGAAAATTTTTTTTTCCCTGATCCATGTAGTCCCTTTCCCCTTTTATCCTCTTTGCCCCTTTTTTGCACTAATCTTTTGTGTGGTACTTGTCAAACCCTTCTTGCAGTCCAATAAGTTTGTGTGTGTGTGTGTTGTGTGGTGTTGTTGTGTTGTGTGTGTGTGTGTGTGTTGTGTGTGTGTGCGCGTGTATTGAGTGTGTGTGTGTGTGTGGTGTGTGTTGTGAGTGTGGGGGTGTGTGCGTGCGTGTGGGGTGGTGTGTGTGCGTGCGTGCTTGTGTGTTTGGTCCACAAAATTTGGTTTAACAAAACCTTCCGATTTATCCTGACCCCAAAATGATTTTTCGAACACGATAAATGAAGCCCATGCCTCTGCCCCAGGGCCAGACTCAGGAACTCCGGTTCATCAAGAAGCAAAAAGCCCCTATCACGCCTTTTCCATCCTATGGGAAGGAGCATGGACAGGGGTCGTCCCACAGTTACAAAAAAAACAGAAATAGCCCCACTCCACAGGGGGGGCAGTAAAGCAACAGCAAAGAACACAGACCATAGCACAACATCCCATATCATAAAAATCTTTAAAGGGGGGCCTAAAAGAAGTCACCACCCTCTAGAAACCCATCATTACACAACCCGGGGCAACATGGGTTTAGAACGGGTCGCTCCTGTCGTCTCAACTTTTGGATCACTCGAAAAGGTCCTAGATGCACTAGAAGACAAAAAGAATTCAGATTAATATATCAGACTTTGCAAAACCCTTCGACAAGTGGCCATGGCGTAATAGGGCAAAAAAAGCGTGCAAAAAGGAATAACAGGAAAACGGTCGAGGATTATAATTTCCTCACTAACGGAACACGAAGTATCCGTAAACAGAGAAAAGTCCGGGGCAGCTACGGTAAAAAAGCTCTGTTCCACAAGGCACAGAACTAGCCCCCATTTGTTCCTCACCTCATATCCGACATAAAAAGGATTCACCACAGCACCGTGCTTCCTTTGCAGAGACACCCAATCTGCTGACTGTCTTCCATTGCGACCGCAAGGCCCCAGGCGGACTCAACCAAATTTTTTTCAGTGGGCTGAGAAAACATATGAAGTTCAACGATGAAAAATTTCAATTACCGAAAGGGTAAACCAGGAAATTAAATTTCATAAGTAAAAAAACAAATTCTGGCCAAAAAATAGAGCGAACACCAACGTCAAAGACCTGGGGTGATCATGTCGGAGGATCTCCCCTTAAAGGCCCAAATAACTTTGTATCGATCGCATCTGCTAGAAAAGACAGAGGAAATGAAATTTAAAAACTGGGGATGCCAAGCCATGATACACTCTTCAGGCCCAAAGTTCTATCTGGGGCTGGAAATTGCTGCACACTAACGCACCTTTAAAGGGCGGTGAAAGGGCTGCCCAGAAAAGTACAGAAAACCCTTCACGGCGCGCATAACGGAGATAAAAACCTAAATTAGGGGAGCGCTTGAGGTTTTCCGAACCTTATCCCCGGAACGCAGGGGGAAGGGGTACAATTATAACCCTGGAAAATCCAGAGGGGACATACCGAACTTGCACACGAAAAAACACTCACACGAAAGCAAAAAACTTGGGAGACATACAAAACCCCCCCCAAAGAAAAGCAGGGGGGTCCTAGCACATTAAGAGACAATACAATAAGTGCAGGGGCCCAGACTGTCAACTGCCTCCCAGCAACATAAGGGGGGTTACCAACGACCCCCCGGCAGCTTCAAGCGGCCTGGACAACACCAAAATCGGTTCCTACCAGCCCGGGGTGTGGTCTACTTTTTTTTGCGGAGCCGCACAAAACCCGGTTTTCGGCTCTGTCCCCCAGGAGGCCTGGGCAAACCGGGGGGGCGGGGAGTTGACCCCCGGGGAAATCTCTCCAGGTAAACTCCAGGTTCTGTTACATTACCTCACCTTCTCTAACCCTGTGGGGGGGGTGGGGGTGGGATGGTGGTGATGATGGGATGATGGTGGGAGGTGTGGTGGGTGTGGGGAGGTGGTGGGATGGGGTGGGGAGGAGGTGGGGGGGATGGGGTTGATGGTGGTGGGGGTATGGTGTGGTGGTGGTGGTGGGGTGAGGGGGGATGGTGGGGGTGATGGGGGGTGTGGTGAGGGGGTGGGGTGATGGGGGTGGGTGGTGATGGTGGTGATGGGGGGTGGTGATGGTGATGGTGGTGATGGGGTGTGGTGATGGTGGTGTGGTATGGTGGGGGGTGATGGTGGGATGGTGGTGATGTGGGGGTGATGGGGGTGAGGTGGGGTGGTGATGGGGGTGTGGTGGTGGTGATGTGGGGTGGTGATGGGGTGATGGGGGTGATGGTGGTGATGGTGATGGTGGTGATTGTGGGGGTGATGGTGATGGTGGTATGGGGGTGGGGGTGATGGTGGTGATGGGTGGTATGGTGGTGGGGGTGATGGTGGTGATGGGGATGGTGGTGTGATGGTGGTGGTGGGGATGGTGGGGATGGGGGTGTGGTGAGGTGGGGATGGTGGTGGTGAGGGGTGGTGGTGAGGGGGGTGAGGTGGGGGTGAGGTGGGGGTGATGGTGGGGAGGGTGGTGATGGGGGTGATGGGGGATGGTGGTATGGTGGTGATAGGTGGTGTGGGGGTGGTGGGATTTGGGGATGGTGGGATGGGGATGTGGGGAGGTGATGGGGGGTGATGGTGATGGGGGGATGGGGATGGTGATGATGGTGGGGAGGGAGGTGGGGATGGTGAGGTGGTGATGGTGGGTGGGGATGGTGTGTGGTGGTGAGGTGGGATGATGGGGGGGGATGGGGTGGTGGTGATGGTGATTTGGTGATGGTGGGATGGTGGGGTGATGGGGTGGTGATGGTGGGGAGGTGAGGTGATGATGGTGAGGTGTGATGGGATGGTGGGAGGTGGTGATGATGGTGGTGATGGGGGGGTGGTGATGGGGTGGGGTGATGGTGAGGGGGATGGGGATGGGGGTGATGGGGATGGTGGTGATGGTGATGGTGATGATGGGGGTGATGGTGATGGTGGTGATGGGGATGGTGGTGATGGTGATGGGGGTGTGGTGATGGTGGTGATGGTGGTGATGTGGTGGTGATGGTGGTGGGGGTGTGGGGAGGTGGGATGGTGGTGGATGGGTGATGGTGGTGATGGGGGTGGGGATGGTGGGGTGATGGGGTGGTGGTGAGGTGGGATGGGATGGGGTGAGGGGGTGGTGGTGATGGGGGTGGTGATGGTGATGGTGATGGGTGGGGGTGATGGGGATGGTGATGGTGAGGTGGTGATGGTGGTGGTGATGGTGGTGGTGATGTGGTGGGGATGATGGGGTGATGATGGTGGTGAGGTGATGGGGGGGTGGGGTGATGGTGGTGGGGGGATGGTGGTGGGGATGGTGGGATGGGGTGGTGAGGTGGGGTGTGGGTGAGGTGATTTGGGGGTTTATTGGGGTGGGGAGTGTGGTGGGTGGGGTGGTTTTGGTGGGTGGGGTGGGGGGTGATGTGGGGGGTTTAGATGGTGGGGGGAAGGTTGGGGGATGGGATGATGGGGTGGGGAGGGGTGGTGAAGGTGGGGGTGAGGTGGGGGGGGGGTGATGGTGGGGTGATGGTGTGATGGGGATGGTGGTGGGCATGCAAAATACGAACCTTATTTTGGCGCATGGCACACCCTATTTTTCAGGGTTTTCTCCCCCAACCAGCGAACCAGGTTGCTAAAGTTGGTGATGGGGCCCCATCGTTTAAATAGTGACCCGGTTTTAGCCAATAAGAAGGTGGGATTTGGCAATCGCAAGGGTTTTGGGGAAACCGCCTCCCGTCTGCCTGTCATTCCCATTGTAGGCGGTTGAAGCCGGTCTTCTATTTGTGGGTTTATTTTTGCCTTTCTTACCGTGACGTGCACTTCTTATTACTGTACATAGGTACATATTGCTGTTCAATTGGTGAAAGGGTAATATAATCTAAACTTTTTTTCGTGTTTTTTTGCTCCCCTTACACGGGAAAAAGGCCATTTGAAACCTAGGTTTTAATAGTGGGGGTGAGGTGGGGGTGGTGATGGTGGGGGTTATGGGGGTGGGGGATGGTGGTGAGATGGTGGGGGTGGGGGAGGGGGGGGTGATGGTGGGGTGGTGGTGTGGGGTGGTGGTGATGGTGGATGAGGGGGGGTGGTGGTGGGGGTATGGGGGTGGTGATGGGGGGTGATGGTGATGATGGGGGGTGATGGGGTGATGGTGATGATGGGGGATGGTGATGGGGGTGGTGTAGTGGTGGTGGTGGTGATTTGGGGGTGATGGTATGGTGAGGGGTGGTATGGGGTGGTCATGGGGGTGGGATGGTCATGGGGGGAGGTGGTGGTGGTGATGGTGGTGGTGATGGGGTGATTGTGGCGTGATGGGGTAGGGTGATGGGATGGTTGTGGGGGTGGTGATAATGATGGTGTGGGTTGTGGCGGTGATGGGATGGTTGGGGGGGGTGATGGTGAAAGTGGTGGGGATGGTGGGGACACAGTAGAATTTTAACCAATTAAATCTGAACAAAGAGGTGTTAGTTAACGGGCCCCTCAGCACTACCATCACCAGCACTAACACCACCAGCCCTACCCCACACGCATCAACACCACCACAAACACCCCAGGGCTACCACCCCCATCAACACCAAGGGAGCATCACCAGCACTAGCGGCAGCAGCAGCATCATCACCACGGTACAGCAGCGCACCAGCACTAGCAGCACCCCACCAGCACACCAGCACTATCAGCACCAGCAGAAGCCCAGTGTGTGAGCTTTGGGGAACCCCAGTTTTCACCAGCGTCATACCACCAATGGTACTTGTACCAACCTACTAACAGCAGCGCACCAGCAATACTAGCACCCGGAGCAGCACCCCCCCCACCCCACCAACCCACCAAAGCAGCACACTAGCACCACTACACCACCGCACAGCACCACCACCATAGCACCGCACTTCTAGCACCAATACCACCTACCACCACTACCACCTGCTCCAGCACACTACTGGTTACACCCGCCAACACCACCATACACCCGAACAGTACAGCCCGCCCCCACTCCAAAAAAATACCACTACTAACAAAGCCCACCACTACACCCGCATCACCACCACCCCCTAGCAACCTAAACATCAGCAACACTACACCACCACTAGCACCAGCATCACTAGCCCACCCTTAGCACAACACTTTAACACTAGCACTTTCCCACTACTAGCACAGCAACACCTTGCCTACAACCTCACACCGCCCCCACTTGCACCATCAACCCACCCCAACATCATAACATGGGAGCACCGTCACTAGCATCACCCCACCACCCCCCTACCACCACCCTAGCTAAAAACAGCACCATCACAGCATCAGCCCACTTCCCCTAGCACAACCCTCAGCACCATCATAGCACCATTACCCCAAACACTGGTACCACCGCACCCCTAGCATCACAACTACCACTACACCACCATGCACAGCCATCAGACCATCACTAGCACCCTTACCACTAGCACGGGACCACCAGCACCCCTGCACCAACCCCCACTACCCCTACACCCCCACTAGCACAACCATCCACCATCCTAGCCATTTCAAGCACTGGTACCACCACACCACTAGATCAGCACCACTACCCTGCACCCCACTAGCAAACCTCGCACCTCCTACACCATTACCACAGCACTGAAAAACCCCCACCCACACCATCAGCACCACACCACTAGACCCCACTAGCACAAACCCTCAACCATCACTACACCTTCCCCTGCACTGGTACCACCAGCCCATGCATCAGCACCCCTACCAACACCACCCCACAAACCACCACCCCTAGCACCATTACCCCTAGCACTGGGGACCACCGCACCACAGCACCCCACACCCTCCCGCACCCCATAGCACAACCAACACCATCACTAGCACCATTTACCACTGCACTGGTAAAACCCCACCACTACATCACACCACACCACTGCACACACACCTCACTACACCATTTTCCACCACTGGTTTCCACCACACCACTACATCAACCACTACCCAACACCATCAGCACCATCACTAGCACCATTACCATAGCATGGGACCACCAGCCCCACTACACCATCCAAAAACCCACCACTAGCCCCCCACAGCAAACCCCGCACCTCACTACACCCCTTTCCATAGCATGTACCCCAGCACCCCAGATCGCACCACTACACTAGCCCCCACAGCACAACCTAGCACCATCACTGCACCATTACCAAGCCGGACCACCACACCCCTAGCACAGCACCCCCTACCCAAACCCACCACTGCACACCACAGCACCATCATAGCACCATTACCACTACACGGACACCAGCACCACTCATCAGCCCACTACCATACACCACAGCACACTACATAGCCCTCACACCAATATGTATGATAAATTAAACTCAATTTTTTCTCATTATTTTCAAGAGGAGAATACCCCCCCCCCTACCACATAATCCCCTTCCCCCCCCCTCCCCCTCCCCCCCCCCTCCCCCCCCCCTTCCCCTTCCCCCCCCCCTTTTCCCCCCCCCTCCCCCCCCCCCCCCCCCCCCCCTTTCCCCCCCCCCTCCCCCTTCCCCCCCCCTCCCCCCTTCCCCTCCCCCTTCCCCCCCCCCCTCCCCTCCCCCTCCCCCTTCCCCCCCTCTTTTCCTCCGTGCCCTTTTAATCTCCCCTTTTAGAAGCCATGCAGTCTGAGCCAACCCGTGACGTCACCAACAGTGAGATGCAAAGGGCTCTGCATTCCAATAACGTGACGTCACCAGCGGTGAGACGTGCCCGGATAGGAAAAAACGCTAAGATCACGGCTAGCCCAGATTCACCTATCTGAAGTGTATTCTCCTTTTAATAGCTATCCCCCGCAACACCCAGCTGGCTACAGCAGAATTAGAGTTCCGCAGACACCTAGTTAGCTCAAAAACATAGTTAGCCCCCCAAAACACCTGTAATCTCAGCAAACGCTAACGAGTGCCACGGCACCCGTTACTCCTAGAAAAATGTTAGTCCCAAAAAGCACCTAGCTAGCTCCAAACAGGCACATGGCATCCACAGACACAGCTGTCCCCCGCAGATACCACCACCCAGTCCCATTAAAATGGTATAAAAAACCGCAGGTTGTTGGTAAGAAAATAGCAACAGTTAAGTATCTTTATTACGAAACGTTTCGCCTATCCAACAGTAGGCTTCTTAGTCGAGTACAGAAAAGTTGATAGAAGCAGAAGATACTTGAAGACGATGTAATCAGTCATCACCCTAAAAGTTTGAGGTGGCAGTCCCTCAAGTCTGGAGAAGAGCTTTGGGTTCCCATAGTATGAAACAATATGGAGACGAAAGTGACAGGGATGGAGCTTATGTAAGATAGCGCCAAGAGGTGAGACATAGGTCACTAGAAGAGGTAAGAACTCAGATGTTGGGAGGTCAGGTCCCTCTCAAATCCAGTCGTTCTCACTAGTGGAGGTTGTCGAAGTTGCCAAACATGTTTCCAACATCTTTTCCAATACATCATTCCAAGTATCTACCTCCACAACCACGACCATCAAGGACATCACCAGTAGTAGACAGGACAAGCCTCCATCCTCTGCAGGGGTATACATAATCCCTTGTAATGACTGCAACAAATTATATGTGGGCGAAACATCAAGAGACCTCCAAACACGTATTTCAGAACACCAATATGCAAGCAGGACCGACGATACAAGGAATGCCTGTGTACAACATAGCAGTTACACAACATTTAATTAAACTACAGAAACTCAAGACTTATCGCCACTGAACAAACTCAATACCGAAGAATCGGGGAATCATCGCTTATCTCTATAACCAACATTTCAACCAAACAACGGCCTTCTATAACATAGCTGAACCACTCGCCAAGAAACTTCTTCATCGCTATCCCACATAAGAACATAGAACACTGCAGAAGGTCTGCTCACAACTTGTCCAATACCCCTGCCAAGCTACCCAAGATTTTAGACTTTATAACCTCACTCGGTAGATCATCAGATGCAGCATTCTCCACCTGACCTCAACATTCTGAACCTGACTATAAATACTCACGTACCTTCCACCCAAGGTAGATCTGTGACTTGAAAAAGCCCACTGTGTGGGCGAAACGTTGTCAATAAAGGATCACATTAAACTGTATATGTGTTTAGGTTTCCAGTCCCCACAGGTGAAACAACAGTCCCACAGTTAAAAACAGTCCCCACAGTTAAAACAAGTCCCACAGTTAAAACAACAGTCCCACAGTTAAAAACAGTCCCCACAGTTAAAACAAGTCCCACAGTTAAAACAACAGTCCCACAGTTAAAACAACAGTCCCACAGTTAAAACAGTCCCCACAGTTAAAACAACAGTCCCACAGTTAAAACAGTCCCCACAGTTAAAACAACAGTCCCACAGTTAAAACAAGTCCCACAGTTAAAACAACAGTCCCACAGTTAAAACAACAGCCCCACAGTTAAAACAGTCCCCACAGTTAAAACAACAGTCCCACAGTTAAAACAGTCCCCACAGTTAAAACAACAGTCCCACAGTTAAAACAAGTCCCACAGTTAAAACAACCATTAATAAACCGTTAATGACCATCTTGTAATATATTGACTTTAAAAACAATAAACTAACAAGAAGAAAATGATTGTGATGTGAAGCTGACAGATGGGAGACAGTTTTTTGAAGTCTTGAGCGGGAGTGAGATGGGGGAGAGAGGGAGGGTGGGGTGTTGGTCGGGTGGGTGGGGGTGTTGGTCAGGTGGGTGGGGTGTTGGGGGGAGGGTGGGGTGTTGGTCGGGTGGGTGGGGTGTTGGTCAGGTGGGTGGGGTGTTGGGAGGGAGGGTGGGGTGTTGGTCGGGTGGGTGGGGTGTTGGAAGGAGGGTGGGGTGTTGGTCGGGTTGGTGGGGTGTTGGAGGGAGGGTGGGGTGTTGGTCGGGTGGGTGGGGTGTTGGAAGGGAGGGTGGGGTGTTGGGTCGGGTTGGTGGGGTGTTGGGAGGGAGGGTGGGGTGTTGGTCGGGTGGGTGGGGTGTTGGAAGGGAGGGTGGGGTGTTGGTCGGGGGGTGGGGTGTTGGTCGGGTGGGTGGGGTGTTGGAGGGAGGGTGGGGTTTGTTGGTAGGGTGGGTGGGTGTTGGAAGGGAGGGTGGGGTGTTGGTCGGGTGGGTGGGGTGTTGGAAAGGGGGGGTGGGGTGTTGGTCGGGTGGGTTGGGGTGTTGGGAGGGAGGGTGGGGTGTTGGTCGGGTGGGTGGGGTGTTGGGAGGGAGGGTGGGGTGTTGGTCGGGTGGGTGGGGTGTTGGGAGGGAGGGTGGGGTGTTGGTCGGGTGGGTGGGGTGTTGGTCGGTGGGTGGGGTGTTGGGAGGGAGGGTAGGGTGTGGGTCGAGTGGGTGCGGTGTTGGGAGGGTGGGGTGTTGGAAGGGAGGGTGGGGTGTTGGTAGGGGGGGTGGGGTGTTGGGTGGGAGGGTGGGGTTTTTGGTCGGGTGGGTGGGGTGTTGGGAGGGAGGGTGGGGTGTTGGTCGGGTGGGTGGGGTGTTGGGAGGGTGGGTGGGGTGTTGGGAGGGAGGGTGGGGTGTTGGAGGGAGGGTGGGGTGTTGGGAGGGAGGGTGGGGTGTTGGAAGGGAAGGTGGGGTGTGGAAGGGAGGGTGGGGTGTTGGTCGGGTGGGTAGGGTGTTGGGAGGGAGGGTGGGGTGTTGGTCGGGTGGGTGGGGTGTTGGAAGGGAGGGTGGGGTGTTGGTCGGGTGGGTGGGGGTCTTGGAAGGGAGGGTGGGGGTGTTGGTCGGGTGGGTGGGGTGTTGGGAGGGAGGGTGGGGTGTTCGTCGGGTGGGTGGGGTGTTGGGAGGGTGGGTGGGGTGTTGGGAGGGAGGGTGGGGTTGTTGGAAGGGAGGGAGGGTGGTTGGGGAGGGAGGGTGGGGTGTTGGAAGGGAAAGGTGGGGTGTTGGAAGGGAGGGTGGGGTGTTGGTCGGGTGGGTGGGGTGTTGGAGGGAGGGTGGGGGTGTTGGTCGGGTGGGTGGGGTGTTGGAAGGGAGGGTGGGGTGTTGGCAGGGTGGGTGGGGTGTTGGAAGGGAGGGTGGGGTGTTGGTAGGGTGGGTGGGGTGTTGGAGGGAGGGTGGGGTGTTGGTCGGGTGGGTGGGGTGTTGGAAGGGAAGGTGGGGTGTTGGAAGGGAGGGTGGGGTGTTGGGAGGGTGGGTGGGGGTGTTGGGAGGGAGGGTGGGGTGTTGGGAGGGAGGGTGGGGTGTTGGAAGGGAGGGTGGGGTGTTGGAAGGGAGGGTGGGGTGTTGGAAGGGAGGGTGGGGTGTTGGGAGGGAGGGTGGGGGTGTTGGGAGGGTGGGAGGGGTGTTGGGAGGGAGGGTGGGGTGTTGGGAGGGGGGTGGGGTGTTGGGAGGGAGGGTGGGGTGTTGGGAGGGAGGGTGGGGTGTTGGAAGGAGGGTGGGGTGTTGGGAGGGTGGGTGGGGTGTTGGAAGGGAGGTGGGGGTGTTGGAAGGGAGGGTGGGGTGTTGGGAGGGTTGGTGGGGGGTTTTTGGGAGGGAGGGTGGGGTGTTGGGAGGGAGGGTGGGGTGTTAGAGGAGGGTGGGTGGGGTGGGGGGTTGGGAGGGGGTGGGTGGGGTGTTGGGAGGGAGGGTGGGGTGTTGGGAGGGAGGGTGGTGTGTTGGGGAAGGGAGGGTGGGGTGTTGGGGAAGGGAGGGTGGGGTGTTGGGTAGGGAGGGTGGGGTGTTGGGAGGGGGGGTGGGGTGTTGGGAGGGTGGGTGGGGTGTTGGGAGGGAGGGGGGGGGTGTTGGGAGGGAGGGTGGGGTGTTGGGAGGGAGGGTGGGGTGTTGGGGGATAGGGAGGGTGGGGTGTTGGGAGGGTGGGTGGGGGTTGTTGGAAGGGAGGGTGGGGTGTTGGGAAGGGAGGGTGGGGTGTTGGGAGGGAGGGTGGGGTGTTGGGGAGGGTTGGGAGGGGTGTGGGTGGGGGGGAGGGTGGGGTGTTGGGAGGGATGGGTGGGGTGTTGGGAGGGAGGGGTGTTGGAAGGGAGGGTGGGTGTTGGGAGGGGGGTGGGGGTGTTGGGAGGGTGGGTGGGGTGTTGGGAGGGGGGTGGGGTGTTGGGAGGGAGGGTGGGGTGTTGGGAGGTAGGGTGGGGTGTTGGGGGTGGGTGGGGTGTTGGGGGGTGGGTGGGGTGTTGGGAGGGGAGGGTGGGGTGTTGGGAGGGAGGGTGGGGTGTTGGGAGGGTGGGTGGGGTGTTGGTCGGGTGGGTGGGGTGTTGGGAGGGAGGGTGGGGTGTTGGTCGGGTGGGTGGGGTGTTGGGGGGAGGGTGGGGTGTTGGTGGGTGGGTGGGTGTTGGGTGGGGAGGGTGGGGTGTTGGGAGGGAGGGTGGGGTGTTGGGAGGGTGGGTGGGGGTGTTGGGAGGGAGGGTGGGGTGTTGGGAGGGAGGGTGGGGTGTTGGGAGGGAGGGTGGGGTGTTGGGTGGGTGGGTGGGGTGTTGGGAGGGAGGGTGGGGTTGTTGGGAGGGAGGGTGGGGTGTTGGGAGGGGGGGTGGGGTGTTGGGAGGGAGGGTGGGGGTGTTGGGAGGGAGGGTGGGGTGTTGGGAGGGAGGGGTGGGTGGGTTGGGGGGGAAGGTGGGGGTTTTGGAGGGAGGGTGGGGGTTTGGGAGGGAGGGTGGGGTTGTTGGGAGGGAGGGTGGGGTGTTGGGAGGGAGGGTGGGGTGTTGGAGGAGGGTTGGGGGTTTGGGAGGCTCAGGTGGGGGTTTGGGAGGAAGGGATGGTGGAGAAAATGGTAGGTTTGGAGGGCATAGTTTGTTTGGAGGGGTGTGGGGGAGGGAGGTAGGTTGGTAGTGGTAGGGGTGGCCTGTACGTATGTACGTGTTCTCGTGAGAATATGTGTGTATGGTGTTTGTTGTGTGTGTACTCAACTAATTGTGCTCACCTAATTGTGGTTGCAGGGGTCGATTCATAGCTCCTGGCCCCGCCTCTTCACTGGTCGCCACTAGGTCCACTCTCTCCCTGCTCCATGAGCTTCATCATACCTCTTCTTGAAGCTATGTATGGTACCTGGCTCCACTACCTCACTATTCAGATTATTCCACTTCCTGACAATTCTATGGCTGAAGAAATACTAACTAAAATCCCTCTGAGTCTTCAACTTCCAATTGTGACCCCTTGTTGCTGTGTCCCATCTTTGGAACATCCTGTCTCTGTCCACCTTGTCAATTTCTCTCAGTATTTTATATGTCGTTATCATGTCCTCCCTGTCCTCCAGTGTCGTCAGGTCGCATTCCCTTAACCTCTCCTCGTAGGACATGCCCCTTAGCTCCGGGAATAGTCTCGTTTCAAACCTTTGCATTTTCTCTAGTTTCTTGACGTTTGTAGATGAATGGTTCAGAGAACCGACATGTTGATAAATTAGACACATGTGCAACTCTTGGGTATCTTTATTGAGGAAACGTTTCGCCACACAGTGGCTTCATCAGTCCATACGTAGGAGAAACTTGAAGAACAGGAGGAGAATGAGGTAATCAGTCCCTCAACCTTGAGTCGATGTGGTCAGTCCATCAATCTTGAGTAGAATACGGCATATGAGCGGAGAAGCTGCTTATAAACCGTATGGCAGGAGAGGTGCAGCAGTCATAGGTGGTGTCACATTTGTTCAATGTGGAAGTAGGTCGTGCCCAAGAATTAGGCAAGCGAAGAATTCCCAAGTATTAAGATCCCAAGAAGTTGCAGTGTCTGACAGGTTTATAAGCTGCTTCTCCGCTCATCTGCCGTATTCTATTCAAGATTGATGGACTGACCACATCGACTCAAGGTTGAGGGACTGATTACCTCATTCTCCTCCTGTTCTTCAAGTTTCTCCTACGTATGGACTGATGAAGCCACTGTGTGGCGAAACGTTTCCTCAACAAAGATACCCAAGAGTTGCACATATGTCTAATTTATCAGTTTCCTGACGTGCTTGGCCAGGTGAAGGTTCTAAACTGGAGCTTCGTACTCCAGTATGGGTCTGACGTACACGGTGTACAGGGTCTGGAACGACTCCTTACTAAGATGTCGGAATGCTATTCTTATGTTCGCTGCAGCAGTTATTTGGTTGATGTGCGCCTCTGGAGATGTGCTCGGTATCATACACACTCCAAGATCCTTTTCCTTGAGTGAGGTTTGTAGTCATTGGCCCCTTAGACTGTACTCTGCCGTTTTCTTTGTCCTTCCCAGATCTTCATGACTCTGCATTTGGTGGGGTTGAACTCCAGGAGCCAGTTGCTGGGCCAGGCCTACAGCCTGTCCAAATCACTCTGTAGTCCTGCCTTATCCTTCTCCGACTGAATTCTCATTAACTCTACATCGTCTGTAAACAGGGACACTTCTGATTATTATTATAATCTAAAAGAAGCGGTAAACCTACAAGGGGGACACTTCTGAGTATTCATTCCGTCATGTGATCTACATATACCAGATACAGCACCGGTTCTAGGACTGGCCCCTGTGGAAGCCCCCCGCTCGTCACAGGAGACCACTCTGACACCTCATCGCATACCATGATTTGCTGCTGCCTTCCTGTGAGGTATTCCCTGATCCATTGCAGTGCCTTCCTTGTTATATCTGCCTGATCCTCTAGCTTTTGCAATAATCTCTTGTGTGGAACTGTGTCAAAGCCTCCTTACAGTCCAAGGAAAACGCAATCTGTCCACCCCTCTCTCTCTTGTCTTACTGTGATCTTGTCATAGTAGGTTTGTGACAGGATTTCCCGTCTCGGAATCCGTGCTGGATGTCAATTATAAGCGTGTGTGTGTGTGTGTGTGTGTGTGTGTGTGTGTGTGTGTGTGTGTGTGTGTGTACAGTATGAATGAGAGGGTGTCATAGCAGGTAATTCAGTAATATGGTGTGACCAACAATAAACACACGCTGTGAAAGCTCTTTTCGACACACTGTTTCGCTCTATGCAGAGTTTTGTCATGATTTGCTTAAGTTCTACACAGGGCGAAACGTCGTCCCAATAAAAGTTTTGTAACCTATGTTTTTAGCTCTGTTGTTGACTTTGCGACATTTTGATCCAACTTGTGTGAGGTGGTGCTAAAACAGTGAAACTGATGTTTTGCCCCTTTCATCATGTGTGTGTGTGTACTCAGGCCCCACCTCCTAGACCATTTTGATCAGCATCACTAACTTCTGGCCTGGTGGACCTTATGATATCTACTCTTAAAGCTGTGTATTGAGTCTGCCTTCACCACTGCCTCATCCAAGTCATTCCACTTTTCAACCATTCTGAGGCTAAAGAAATACCTCCTTACATCACTAGGGTTCCTCTCTGTCTTCAGCATCCGCTTGTGCCACCTTGACCCTGGTCCTCTTAATTCATACAGTTTCTCCCTATCCGCCCTGTCAATTCCTCTTAAGACTGCAGTTTTGCGTTTCATGAAAATCTTTCCTTGGCCTTTTCTCCTCTACGGTCGTCAGTTTTAGTTCTTTCAACCTCTTTTCGTAGTGCATTCCTCTCAGTTCTGGTACTAGCCTGGTTGAAAACCTTTGGACTTTTTCGAGCCTTTTCACGTGCTTGACCAGGTGTGGGCTCCATGCTGGGGCCGCGTACTCAGTGACTGGTCTGTGTCGTGTGTAAGGTTCTGAGGGATTATTCAAGTTCCTGAATGATGTACTGAGGTTAGCTAATCCGGCATATGCTGCTGACATTGTATTGTTAATGTGTATTTCTGGCGAAGGTGCTCCGTGTTATATTCACCTCAGCTGCTGCAGAACTTGCAGGATGTGAAGAACAAAAAGGCATAATACCGTGACTAGAATAATACACAAATAACACTCACATAGGAGAAAGGAGCTTACGACGACGTTTCGGTCCGACTTGGACCATTTACAAAGTCACAGTGTGACTGTAAATTGGTCCAAGTCGGACCGAAACGTCGTCGTAAGTTCCTCTCTCCTACGTGCGGGTTATCTGTGTAATGCAGGATGTGTGTGTATGAAAGTTCTTGAGAAGTGAGGGAGGAGGAAGATGGGTCCAGTAACACGGGTGAGGGGAATGAGGGAGAGCAGGACTGAGGGTAGATGACGTTGAGGTGAGGATAGTCTTGTCCAGTACGTTTCATCCTCCTTCCCTATCACCTTGCAGATCCCTACCACCTTGCATATCCCTACCACCTTGCAGATCCCTACCACCTTGCAGATCCCTGCCACCTTGCAGATCCCTACCACCTTGCAGATCCCTGCCACCTTGCATATCCCTACCACCTTGCAGATCCCTACCACCTTGCAGATCCCTGCTACCTTGCAGATCCCTGCCACCTTGCAGATCCCTACCACCTTGCAGATCCCTGCCACCTTGCAGATCCCTGCCACCTTGCAGATCCCTACCACCTTGCAGATCCCTACCACCTTGCAGATCCCTGCCACCTTGCAGATCCCTACCACCTTGCAGATCCCTGCCACCTTACATATCCCTACCACCTTGCAGATCCCTACCACCTTGCAGATCCCTGCCACCTTGCAGATCCCTACCACCTTGCAGATCCCTACCACCTTGCAGATCCCTGCCACCTTGCAGATCCCTGCCACCTTGCAGATCCTTGCCACCTTGTAGATCCCTGCCACCTTGCAGATCCCTACCACCTTGCAGATCCCTGCCACCTTGTAGGTCCCTGCCACCTTGCAGATCCCTACCACCTTAAGTTCCCTACCACCTTGCAGATCCCTACCACCTTGCAGATCCCTGCTACCTTGCAGATCCTCCACCTTGCAGATCCCTACCACCTTGCAGATCCCTGCCACCTTGCAGATCCCTACCACCTTGCAGATCCCTGCCACCTTACATATCCCTACCACCTTGCAGATCCCTACCACCTTGCAGATCCCTGCCACCTTGCAGATCCCTACCACCTTGCAGATCCCTACCACCTTGCAGATCCCTGCCACCTTGCAGATCCCTGCCACCTTGCAGATCCTTGCCACCTTGTAGATTCCTGCCACCTTGCAGATCCCTACCACCTTGCAGATCCCTGCCACCTTGTAGGTCCCTGCCACCTTGCAGATCCCTACCACCTTAAAGTTCCCTACCACCTTGCAGATCCCTACCACCTTGCAGATCCCTGCCACCTTGCAGATCCTACTATCTTGCAGATCCTGCCAAGTCTGTCTGCACTGGGCCTATTTCCTCTATCATAATGTTACTCCAGCGTGTGCCGCCGCTGGTATGAACACTGCGGCCACCGCTGGTGTGAGCACTGCGGCCACCGCTGGTATGAGCGCTGCGGCCAGCGTTGGTGGGTTGCACAGTGCTGGTGTGAGCACTGCGACCAGCGCTGGTATGAGCGCTGCGGCCAGCGCTGGTAAGTTGCACACTGCTGGTGTGAGCACTGCTGCCAGCGCTGGTAGGTTGCACAAGTGCTGGTGTGGGCGCTGCGGCCATCGCTGGTGGGTTGCACAAGTGCTGGTGTGAGCGCAGTAAGGTGAGGGAAAGCTAGAGAGGAGCGGAGACGGAGTAACTGCAACAAATTAATGTTTTCCCCCAAATCCCAGCGTCTTCTTGTGGTCCGTCGGGGCCAGAGGTGAGGGAAACATTACCGGCGCAGCGCAATCATTTCCTCCTCTGCAGATCCTTGCGCTCGACTTCATCCACCACGATCACGCTATTCGGCTTCGAAAAAACATTAATCTGATGACGAGAGATATGCTCTATACACTAAAACCTATAGTGCTCTTGTGTTTTCGTGTTTACTTCTGGGTAATAGCGAGTCAGAACGTCGTGAAGGCTGGGGAGACCAGTTTTGCGTGACCCAAGAGTAAGCTTTGAGACGCGCTCACCGTCGCTAGCCGCGGCCGCCGCTGCTGCGATGTGAGTTACCGGAGGGAAGGCGATGGCCGACACTGGATTTTATTTCCTAATTAATCTGAGCGCAAAATCCCAACTACAGAAGAGAATGACGCACTCAAGTTGACAGCTTTCAAGGTTTGTCTTCACGGGAGAGTGAAGCAGCCTCCAGGGGCCACGACGCCTCGCTGCTGGAAACTGATGCGACTTCTGGAAAGGGTTCTGGAGTCCGCAGGATGGCGGCGACGGTGATTGTTCCAGGAAGTGGCCGCGAGTTGAGTGAAGTGACCTGCTCTAGTTGGTGATGATGGTGCTCGCTGCTGAAACAACTGCACACACCACACACACACACACACACCACACACACACACACACACACACACACACACACACACACACCACACACACACACACACACCATGCACCACACACACACACACACCACACACACACAACACACACACACACACACACACACAGCAAATTAAGGAATCGTTCAGGACCCTGTACACCGTATCGTTAGCCCATATTGGAGTATGCGGCACCAGTTTGGAACCCACACCTAGCCAAGCACGTAAAGAAACTAGAGAAAGTGCAAAGGTTTGCAACAAGACTGTCCAGAGCTAAGAGTATGTCCTACGAGGAGGGTTAAGGGAAATCACCTGACGACACTGGAGGACAGGAGAGATAGGGGGACATGATAACGACATACAAAATACTGAGAGGAATTGACAAGGTGGACAAAGACGGGGATGTTCCAGAGATTGGACACAGTAACAAGGGGACACAGTTGGAAGCTGAAGACACAGATGAATCACAGGGATGTTAGGAAGTATTTCTTCAGCCACAGAGTAGTCAGTAAGTGGAATAGTTGGAAGCGATGTAGTGGAGGCAGGATCCATACATAGCTTTAAGCAGAGGTATGATAAGCTCACGGCTCAGGGAGAGTGACCTATTGCGATTCAGTGAAGAGGCGGGGCCAGGAGCTGGACTCGACCCCCGCAACCTCAACTAGGTGAGTAACAACTAGGTGAGTACACACACACACACACACACACACACACACACACTGCACACACACACACACACACACACACACACACACACACACACAACACACACACACACACACACACACACACACACACACACACACACACACACACACGCGCGCGCGCACACACACACACATGCACACACACATACGCATACACATACACTACACTTCCTTCCAGCGTTCTGGACTCCGTAAACAAGACGACTTCTTTTACGTTCCAAGATGGTAGAAAGCTGGTTGGAGTCTCCAGTTGTGTTTACACCAGGGTGTCAGCTGGCCAGATCCCCGTCCCTCATAACAGGAAGGAACTGTATTCAGAGACAGGCTGTAAAACACCTTACCCCTCCCATCACCACATCCCTCATCACACTCGCATCCACTTCACTCCGTCATCACACTCGCTTCCACTTCACTCCGTCATCACACTCGCATCCACTTCACTCCGTCATCACACTCGCTTCCACCTCACTCTGTCTCTACATGATAGCTGATATTTTTTTTACAACTTTATAGTCTGTCATCGACTGCACAATGGTTAATTATTAAGGCTGCATTTCACCTGCACATAGATCAGAAATGCTGTAATCCCCAGTAAACTCTCATCTTATATTTTCAAGATATATACACCTTCCCCTGTGTATACGACGAGAGATATACACCTTTCAGTGTATACACACTGATAGATATATATCTTTCATGGTGAAATATAATGGTCATTTTATATGCAATTAGAGATATACACCTCTCTTTGTATATACCATGAGAGAGGTGTACCCTTTGGTGTATATACACTGAGAGGTGCACCCCTTGGTGTATATACACTGAGAGGTGCACCCCTTGGTGTGTATACACTGCGAGAGGTGCACCCCTTGGTGTGTATACACAGAGAGGTGCACCCCTTGGTGTGTATACACTGAGAGAGGTGCACCCCTTGGTGTGTATACACAGAGAGGTGCACCCCTTGGTGTGTATACACTGAGAGGTGCACCCCTTGGTGTGTATACACTGAGAGAGGTGCACCCCTTGGTGTGTATACACTGAGAGAGGTGCACCCCTTGGTGTGTATACACTGAGAGAGGTGCACCCCTTGGTGTGTATACACAGAGAGGTGCACCCCTTGGTGTGTATACACAGAGAGATCATGTGATGCATGTCTGAGCTTCAAGCCATAAAATATACCTTCCGAGGTCTCTGTTCGCCTTTGAGATTTTGTTGAGCAACAGTGACCAGGTGTACTGAACACGACACAGACTTGAGTGGTAGTGGTGGTGCTAGTGTTGAGTGGTAGTGGTGCTAGTGGTAGTGGTGGTGCTAGTGTTGAGTGGTAGTGGTGCTAGTGTTGAGTGGTGGTGGTGCTAGTGTTGAGTGTTACTAGCGGTACTAGTGTTGAGTGGTAGTGGTGGTGCTAGTGTTGAGTGGTAGTAGTGTTGAGTGGTAGTGGTGGTGCTAGTGTTGAGTGTTACTAGCGGTGCTAGTGTTGAGTGGGAGTGGTGGTGCTAGTGTTGAGTGGTAGTAGTGTTGAGTGGTAGTGGTGGTGCTAGTGTTGAGTGTTACTAGCGGTGCTAGTGTTGAGTGGGAGTGGTGGTGCTAGCGTTGAGTGGTAGTAGTGTTGAGTGGTAGTGGTGGTGCTAGTGTTGAGTGTTACTAGCGGTGCTAGTGTTGAGTGGGAGTGGTGGTGCTAGTGTTGAGTGGTAGTAGTGATGCTAGTGTTGAGTGGTAGTGGTGGTGCTAGTGTTGAGTGGTAGTGGTGCTAGTGTTGAGTGGTAGTGGTGGTGCTAGTGTTGAGTGTTAGTGGTGGTGCTAGTTTTTGAGTGGTGGTTGTAGCGCTAGTGTTGAGTGGTAGTGGTGTTGCTAGTGTTGAGTGGTAGTGGTGGTGCTAGTTTTGAGTGGTGGTTGTGGCGCTAGTGTTGAGTGGTGGTGGTGCTAGTGTTGAGTGGTGGTGGTGTTAGTGTTGAGTGGTAGTGGTGCAAGTGTGCAGTGGTAGTGGTGGTATTAAGTTACAGTGTCCAGGTGTACCAAACGCGACACAGACTTCAGTGGTGGTGGTGGTGCAAGTGTTGAGTGGTGGTGGTGAGGGTGCTGGATGTTAGGTAAGACACATATGCAACAGTTAGACAACTTTATTCCGAAACGTTTCGCCTACACAGTAGGCTTCTTCAGTCGAATACAGAAAGTAGGCAGGAACAGTAGAGATGTGAAGACGATGTAATCAGTCCATCACCCTTAAAGTCGTAGAATTTGAGGTTGTCAGTCCCTCGGCCTGGAGAAGTTCAGTTCCATAGTCAGGAACTATCTGAAGATCAAGCGACAGTGCGGAGACTTAAATACTGTCGGAAGGAGAGGTGCAGGGTAGTAGTAGTAGTGAGAGGCAACTGAGAGGTCATGTCCCTCTCAGATCCAACCCTTCTCACTTGAAAAGCTTGTCCAAGGTGTTTTCTGTACCAAGATGCCACGTGTTGCAGTGTCTGACAAGATGAACATCAAAATGGTATACAATACCGACAGGTTGTTAGGTAAGACACATATGCAACAGTTAGACAACTTTATTCCGAAACGTTTCGGAATAAAGTTGTTAACTGTTGCATATGTGTCTACCTAACAACCTGTCGGTATTGTATACCTTTTTGATGTTCATTTGTCAGACACTGCACACGTGGCATCTTGGTACAGAAAGCACTTGGACAGCTTTCAGTGGGAAGGGTTGGATCTGAGGGTACATGACCTCTCAGTTGCCTTCACTGCTGTGCTACCCTGCACCTTCCTTCCGACGAGTATTAGTCTCCGCACTGTCGCTTGATGCTTCAGATGTTCCTGAATTATGGAACTGAACTTCTCAGTGGGTGACTAGTCAATTTGAGAGCTAGTGGGTTGAGGTGAGGGATGGTGTGCAGTTTAGTGGTGAGGTTGATCATCGTCTTACATCTGTTACTGTTGCTGCAGTTTCTGTGTTCATGTAGAGCCTTGTATGGGAAACGTTTCGTGTAAGTTGTCTAATGTTGCATAGTGTCCTAACCGACAACCTGTCGGTATTGTATACCATTTTGATGTTCATCAGGGTGCTGGATGTTTGCGTTGTTGGAGGCGGTGGTGGAGGTTTGTTGTGGTGGTAAGAATGGTGAAACAGACGACATAGGTGAAAACAGGGGAATATTCAAAAGTGAAGAAGATTGCTATAAACAAGGGATGGATGAGGAGAATAAAAATAAGTAAGACAATGTGATTGTAAACAAAAAGCGAGAGGAAGAGAAAGCTTTTGAAAGGAAAACCAGAGAACACATGATTGGAATGAAAAAAAGAGAAAGCGAGAGGAAGAGAGAACATGAGACAGTAAAGCAAAAAGAGAGTGGGAGAGAAAGGGGAGGTCAGCAAAGTAAACACCCCACTCACCCATCATTACGTCAGCAAGGTAAACACCCCACTCACCCATCATTACGTCTCTCTCAGACGTTTTACTTCTGATAAATTGACCAGACTTTCTAATATCACGTCCGAGTGCTGGGAAAGACTCTCCCCCTCCCTCCCCCACCCACCTTCCCACCCTTCCCAACACCCCTCCCCAAATCCCTCCTCAGGGCTGCCATCATACTGAGGCAATTCCCAGGTAATAGTAACGCCAGCTTTGCTGGAGGAAAGACCTTTGAAGCTGCCGTAGCTGTTCAGTCTTTCATGGAATACTTGACGATATCCTTATTGTCCCTTATTGGGTTGAAGCCTCAATCCTTAGACTCTCTCTCTCTCTCTCTCTCTCTCTCTGTCTCTGTCTCTCTCTCTCTCTCTCTCTCTCTCTCTCTCTCTTGGATGACGAGACAGGTAGTTGAGATCATAAGCAAAAAGCATATTGTGAATATGATAATGGTATAAATACCGACAAGTTGATAAGTAAGACACGTGTGCAACAGTTAGGTATCTCTCTTCCGAAACGTTTCGGCCCTACACAGAAGACTTCTTCAGTCGAATACTGGGGAAGCAGCAGAAACAGTCGAGATGTAAAGACGATATAATCAGTTCATCACCTTCTAAGACATAGTCTTGAAGTGGTCAGTCCTTCAGCTTGGAAAAAGAATTCTGCTGCATAGTCTGAAGCCTACTGAGTAGGCGAAACGTTTCGGAATAAAGATACCTAACTGCTCCACATATTTCTTGCGGAGTGGATGCATATAAGAAATTCCAAGTGACTGGTAACCTGGAAGATACTTCTAGTTACATACTGCTAAGTAAATGGACACAGATGCAACTAACGTGACAGTCGTTGCATCTGTGTCCATTTACTTAACATTGTGTCGGTGATTCTACCATTATTAGTAGCTACACACTGTTACAGAAAGAGACTAAGACAAAGATCAGTAATGCACACGAGCTGCACACAACATCACAGGCAACATGGATATAGTCTAACACCACGTCAGAGTAAACAAAAGGTACAAACAGCGACAGGACCTTCAACTTGCGATAACCACAGAATAACAGCAACAGAGATATGGTTTCTGTACACAACACAACCATCAGATCTGTATTTACAGCTGAACGTGACACCAATATCCCCAGGCGGCCGCAGAGTTCTTTTTTTTGGGGCTTGACACTGACAGACTAAGTATTGATGACTAGTAGATTTGACATATTGAAATACATGGAGAATCTGAATGTTAATCAATCTAGCCGTCGGGATGAGGTGCCTGCCAGACTGATAAAAGAGTGTAGATAATTACTTACCTACCAAATGAGAACCTTCAAAACTAGGGACGCCAAGCCCATGATAATTCTCTTCAAAACGCTTGTGCTCTCTAGGCTGGAATACTGCTGTACACTAACGGACCTCTTCAAGGCTGGCAACATTGCAAACCAAGAGAGTATACAAAGAACTTTTACGGCACACATAAGTACGATAAGGCACTTAAACTATTGGGAACGGTTGAAGGTCCTTGATCTGTATTTCCTCGAACGCAGGCGAGAGAGATATATGATAATATACACTTGGAAGGTCCTGGAGGGATTGGCACCGAACCTGCACACGAAAATCACTCCCTTTGAAAGCAAAAGACTCGGCAGGAGATGCAACATTTTCCTGATGAAAAGCAGGCGGCGCTACGAGTACATTGAGAGACAACACAATAAGTGTCCGGGGCCCAAAACTGTTCAGTTGCCTCCCAGCATACATAAGGGAGATTACCAATAGACCCCTGCCTGTCTTCAAGAAGGCACTGGACAGGCACCTTCAAGAAGGCACTGGACAGGCACCTAAAGTCAATACCTGAGCAACCGGGCTGTGGTTCGTACGTCAGTTTGCGTGCGGCCAGCAGTAACAGTTTGGTTGATCAGATCCTGATCCACCATGAGGCCTGTTCTCAGACCCGCCGCGGGGGCGTTGACCCCGAAACCCTCTCCAGGTAAGGGTAATATTTAACAATTCACTAGAAGATGGTAAGTCGCTGATACACTGGATACTAGCAAATATTATCACTACATTAAAACAAGTAGACGAGACGTGTTCTTAACTGTTGTCCCATCAGCTTAACGTCCGTTTTAGGTATACTAATTGAGAATTATTAGGCACATGGTCCTTAATTTTCTTCAAATATCCACCAATTAAGTGGAAATCAGCCGAATTTCGCAACAAAGGATCATACCTAACTAACTTAAGAGGAAAAAGTCCCAACGGATGTCGTAAATCTAGATTTCCAAAACACATTCGACAACAAACCACATCGCATATTGCTGACCAAAATAAGAGCACATGGTATAAGAGACAAACTGGATTAATGATTGACTCATAAACAGGAAACAGCGAGTGGTACTAAGCGGTGAAGTGTCTGAGTGGCTAAACGCAAAGATCAGTTCTTGGTTCACTTCTTTTCGAAATGCACATAAATGATTCTAAGATAGAATTAACATCTACAGTAGCAAAATTTCCGATGACACAGAATTTGGAAAAATAAAAATCATTATTCAGAGCAGAGCGTTTGAGTATTGCGAGTGATGTGGATGGCTGGAGATGTGGTTGATGAGATTGTCTTCACAGGAGCGAAGTAATGCATTTTGAATATAATATTCTCAGACATGAATATAAAATGTTACAGAATAAAGTAACCGAAACAAGAGAAAAGGACCTTGGAGTAATCATAAGCAACGATCTCAGTAGTACCAAACAATGGTAATCTGCGAGCAGCAAGGCTAACACCGTGCAAGGTTTCGTAGCTAGAAACTTGGAGTACAAACATCAGAAGTCATAATGACTCTCACACACTTGTTAGACAGAAGAGGGCACAGTGAAGGTACCAGCTCCTACCATCACTCAGAAACAAACCACCTAAAGAAAATTAAAGTACTTGACCTTTCGGAGACTACAAGATCTCGTTGAAACCTTCACAATATTGAATGACTGTGATACAGTCACGAAGAACTGTTTGAGATATAGAGTCCATAAATACTGAAATAAAACTTCGAGGCAAGAGATGCAACACGAACATATGTCAAGATTTTTTTTTATGGGAAGAATTATATCAGAACTGTACTGTCAGTACCAACATAATACAACCATTCAGAAACAGCTGGAGAAGCACTGTGTGAACATAGGTTTCAACTGGGTACTGTGCAGGGGCAAACTGTACCTGATGTTAGTTCGGCAACTACATCAAGAACACCTAGCATCGACCCGTCCAGGTTAATGATAATACTAGTGGTAGAAGTAGAGGTAGCAGTGGTGGTTGAGGTAGTGACAGTGATGGCCACCAGTATCCTGGTGTTGGCTCAGAAGCTCCTCGTGATATCTAGTTATTCTCGTCCAACACCTCCACCATATTACCTTGCTGGGGACCTAGTAGGGGCAGGTATGAGGGAAGGTAGAGGGAGATAAATCTCTCTCTCTCTCTCTCTCTCTCTCTCTCTCTCTCTCTCTCTCTCTCTCTCTCTCTCTCTCTCTCTCTCTCTCTCTCTCTCTCTCTCTCTCCCTCCCCCTCTCTCTCCCCCTCCCCCTCCCTCCCTCTCTCCCATACATTCCCAGGAGTTGATATGATCAGGGGTTCGGTAAGAGTTAAGAGGCTGGGCAAAGAGCTTTGAATCGACCCCCCGCACGCACAGTTGGGTGAGTACACAAGCCCCACTTAACCTGCGTGTGAATGTCCGCCATGGTGAACTGTTGGCTCTGCTACTTCAGTGTGTTGTGCTGCTGCTGCATACCCGCTGTTGCTGATGCTGTCGGTATTGCTACTTGTCCTGCTGCTGTGTTTGTTTTCCCTCTACTCTTGCTTCTGCTGCTGGTGCTGCTGCTTCTGCTGGTGCTGCTGTTGCTGGTGCTGCTGCATCTGCTGGTGCTGCTGTTGCTGGTGCTGCTGTTGCTTCTGCTGGTGCTGCTGCTTCTGCTTGTGCTGCTGTTGCTAGTGCTGCTGCTTCTGCTACTGCAGCACCAGCAGTATTGAAGATCATACAGTAAGATATAACAGTATTGAAGATCATACAGGAAGGCTAAGCTCGTATAGTAGTTTAATAGATATAATGACGTACAGATTAGACAGGACTTTCAAAAGAGGGCAAGAAAGGGCAGGGGGGAGTAGTAAAAAATTTTAATAACAATGCTAAAAGGTTTAAAGAGGTTATGAGTAAGTAAGAAACAAAAAAAAATATTTTTGCTAGTTGACGAGTGTCGTAGCAGATCGTCGAACATTATCTCAAGGTAGATGAGTGAGTAACCACATGTGATACATGAACATACGAAGATAAACTGTGAAACATACGCATCTGTGTGTGTGTGTGTGTATATATATATATATATATATATTTATATATTATATATATATATATATATATATATATATATATATATATAGACAGATTGATAGATAGATTGACATAATGTAATTTCAGAAAGACTGAGACTGAGGGACATGATACACAACAAGAAGCCACTACTGAATGTGGAGAAGAGACAGGGTAGGTAAGAAGTGAAAGATGTTACAAGCACAGAATATATGGCCTTTTTGTGTTTATCGATCAGTTTTGATTGTAATATAAGTACAGCTACAAGTTAGAAGGCTTGTAGTACCTTGTAGTCATCAGTAAACGAATAATCAAGGAGAAGTTAAGACAAGTTAAACACCATGGGTCGTTTATGAGTTCCGTATATTCCCACCATCATTATTTAGTGTGCGCATTGTTCCTCTGAACTAATCTGCCTGGACTTCCTACTCATTTCTGTAACATTGTTACAGAAATGTGTTGATTACAAAACGAATGGCCTAGAACTATCATTCAACTCCCCCCATGGTTGTTTTACATCTTGTATCGCTTGTTCGCGATTACTGTATATGCTGTTATTTGGCTTAAGGGAGAGAAACACACATGCAGGAACGACTGGATTATAAGAGAGTAAACTACGTTTTAATGCAGTGTTTCAGAGAAACTGGATGGGGTGAAGTGTTACAAGAGACGGGTATAAATAATGTTTATAGAGAGTTCTGCGATGTTTATGAAACTGTTATTAAGTAGTTTATTCTATAACTGAGTAAAAAGAAAAAATGTTAAGAATAGTTTTAATGAAAGGTGTTGGAGAGGTAGGGAAAATATGGAGAGGTTTCTTAAACATCATGAGAAGAAGACACCAAGGCAGACGCAAGGTAAAGAACATTGCAGACAGCAGAGCAGACAACAAAGCAAACAACAAGACAGACAGCAGAGCAGTCAGCAAGGCAGACAGTGGGGCAGACGCAAGGCAAAGAACATTGCAGTCACCAGAGCAGACAACAAGGCACACAACAAGGCAGACAGCGGAGCAGACAGCAAGGCAAACAAGGCAGACAGCAGAGCAGACAACAAGGCACACAACAGGATAGACAGTAAGGCAGACAGCTAACATAAAACACTGAGACACCTCTCTTACGTGCTCAACACAAGAAGTTGCAACACTAAACGAGGCATAATGTTAATTATCTCGAGTATGCACCACCCTCTTGGACATAATCTCCTCCAAAACATCTTTTGGGAGGGAGGAGGAGGAGGGAAGAACGAGAGAGCCAGGAAGTGGGAGGAAGGAGGAGCCAGGAGGTGGTAGGGAGGAGGAGCAAGGAGGTGGGAGAGAGGAGGAGCCAGGAAGAGGAAGGAGGAGGAGCCAGTAGGTGGGAGGGAGTATGTCAGGATGTGGGAGAAAGGAGGTGGGAGGGAGGAGTTAGGGTTGTAAGGTGGTCATCAAGACTCTAACAGGAGTTGGAGGTCCTGTTAACGGGCCTGTTGATCCTACCTGACCCGACCTCACTACTACCGGGCTCTCTCACGTCCCCCCCCTCCCCCTCCCCGATAGACCCCTACCCCCTTACGTCACCTCCACTTTCTCTCACCTTACCTTTCTCATTCCCCTCACTTGTGTGAGGTGAGGAAGGTGGCTATCAACAGCTTGTAGCTAACGTTGCAGGAGTTGGCTGTTATTGCTGACGTTACAGGTGTTGGCAGTCATTGCTGACGTTGAAGATGCTGGCAGATATTGCTGACATTGAAGATACTAGCAGCCATTGCTGAAGTAGCTTGACATCCAACTGATGTCAGTCTAACGTAACTGTGTCAGGCAGAATTATTTTCCCTCCCGCCATTAAAATGTTATTGAATGTGAAAAGTCAACACCAGGAGTGTTGCTACGTCAACACCAGGAGTGTTACTACGCAACACCAGGAGTGTTGCTACGTCAACACCAGGAGTGTTGCTACGTCAACACCAGGGAGTGTTGCTACGTCAACACCAGGAGTGGGTTCTACGTCAACACCAGGAGTGTTTCTACGTCAACACCAGGGTGTTGCTACGTCAACACCAGGAGTGTTGCTACGTCAACACCAGGAGTGTTGCTACGTCAACACCAGGAGTGTTGCTACGTCAACACCAGGAGTGTTGCTACGTCAACACCAGGAGTGTTGCTACGGCAACACCAGGAGTGTTGCTACGTCAACACCAGGAGTGTTGCTACGTCAACACCAGGAGTGTTGTTACGTCAACACCAGGAGTGTTGTTACGTCAACACCAGGAGTGTTGCTACGTCAACACCAGGAGTGTTGCTACGTCAACACCAGGAGTGTTGCTATGTCAACACCAGGAGGTTGCTACGTCAAACACCAGGAGTGTTGCTACGTCAACACCAGGAAGTGGTTTTACGTCAAACCAGGAGTGTTGCTACGTCAACACCAGGAGTGTTGTTACGTCAACACCAGGAGTGTTACTACGTCAACACCAGGAGTGTTGCTACGTCAACACCAGGAGTGTTGCTACGTCAACACCAGGAGTGTTGCTACGTCAACACCAGGAGTGTTGCTACGTCAACACCAGGAGTGTTGCTACGTCAACACCAGGAGTGTTGCTACGTCAACACCAGGAGTGTTGTTATGTCAACACCAGGAGTGTTACTACGTCAACACCTGGAGTGTTGAGCTACGTCAACACAGGAGTGTGACTAGTCTAACACAGGAGTGTTTATGTAAACTTTTAAAACGTCAACAAAGGAGTGTTGTGATTTCAGACGCCAGGCAGTTGGATGTTATGTCCGAATTGACGCAACCCATGGAGTGTTGTATAATATGTCAAACACCAGGAGTTTTATACGTAACACCAGGAGTGTTACTAGTCAACACCAGGGTTTGTTACGTGAAGAACCGAAGTTGTTGCTACGTCAACACCAGGCGATGTTGCTACTGTCAAAACAGGAGGTTACTACGTCTCATACTTGAGTGTTGCTTTACCGCCTCAACACCCGAATGTTGCTACGTCAACACAGGGTGTTGCATACGTCAAACAGGAAGTGTTGCTGCGTCTAACCTAGTGGAGTGTTGCTTACGTCAAACAGGAGTGTTGCTCACGTCAACACAGAAGTGTTGTTACGTCAACACCAGGAGTGTTCTGTCAACACCCGGAGTGTTGTTACGTCTACACAGGAGTGTTTCGTTTATACGTCAAAACCAGAGTGTTACGTCAACCCAGGAGTGTTGTACGTCAATAACCGGTTATGTTGTTATATCGACCCAAACAATTCCACTACCACAGTGAGTATAGTGGGCGTTATTATGGCAGTGCGCAGTGTGGATAAGTTGAGTGTGTATAGTGTGAGTTATTCTGAGACCTGCTGGGCTTTTCTAAGTTCTCACGACCGAGGCTGTGTGCGAAAAAACTATCTACGTCCTCGTCTGGCTTAAGGGCTAAAAGGAATTATCTAGCTGTGTGAGTTAGGATAGGAGGATAACGCAGAAGGCTCTCGCTTTGCCCCAAACAAAGCTACTGGGTGACCAATCTTCGATCTTGAGTACAAGGCACGATGTTGAGTCGTATTGATGCAGGACACAGTACTCTCTTCCACAAATTTTGTATGTTGATCGTTGTGTTCACAAACATGGTTGCAGGTTGTTCTCAGTACCTCGATCTTGTGTCGCCTAAGTGCGGGCCTCTTGCGGTTAAAAAGGAACACATCAATTGTATGTGGTTCAGATCCTCGGTACGGGTGAAAATATTGGGGCGTTGTTTTCTTACATCTGTCTGTGCTGTTCATCTAGCAAGAAGTAGCTACGTGTGAGGTGGTCAGCATATGGCTCTGGGTTCGCATCCTGGGGACAAGATTAACTAAGATGCGCTCACGAATATGCTTGCATGAATCCCACGACTTGCTGTTACGTTGTCTGATGTCAGCAGGTCTGTTTATTTATGTGCTTGGAAAATAAAGATTATTATTATTATTATTGTTATATTGTTAATATTTTATTATTATTATTATTATTATTATTATTGTACATCTAACCTTCAAGTTGAAGTGTTTGGTATACTGGTGGCTGTCAGATGGGCCGAGTGTTTAAAGTTGGCACTTTAATTGCAATTGATTTTCTGTCAACCATAAATACCCTTCCATGAGTATCAATTTTGGCAGGTTTGTGTCAACAGCCAACCACAGATATGTTCATTACCACTGTAACTTGTTCATTACCACTGTAACTTGTTCATTACCACTGTAACTTGTTCATTACGACTGTAACTTGTTCATTACCACTGTAACTTGTTCATTACCACTGTAACTTGTTCATTACGACTGTAACTTGTTCATTACCACTGTAACTTCTTCATTACCACTGTAACTTGTTCAATACCACTGTAACTTGTTCATTACCACTGTAACTTGTTCATTACCACTGTAACTTGTTCATTACCACTATAACTTGTTCATTACCACTGTAACTTGTTCATTACCACCAGGGCCGGATTAAGAAGTCTCCGGGCCCTAGGCTATTCAGATTGGCGGGGCCCCTTTGAGTTACGGGTAAGCGAAGCGACCCCTTCCAGCTTGGGGGGGGGGGGGTCGGTGTGAGCCTGTTTAAGGTCTAATTAAATAAATACATTCTGGCTATTTAGATTAAATTTAATAGGGAAAATACATCAAGACAACCAACACCATTTACCAACAGCCATTATAACTATCTTGTTAAATCACGCATTTTAAAGAGAATAAACTCAAGACAGCGTAGTATTACTAGATTAGGCTATTAAAGTAGTGACATCATGTACCTATTATATTCAGCATAACCACTACAGCACTATTATTCCCTTTATAAATCACTGACCATTATTGTTATCATTGCATCATGCATAAGACATCAAATCTATAAACTCAAAAGTAAAGAATTGTTTATATTCACAGGCACTTCTTAAATAAACTTTTTTCTGGATTTCATATTGGCAAAATCATCAATTATATTCTGAAAATCAATATTTCTTGTTAGATCAGACTCAATGGTCAACAAGGCTAGGTTACACAATTTGTCTTGGCTCATTGTTGAACGGAGCTGGGTTTTCACTCTTTTCAAAACAGAAAATGAACGTTCTCCTTCACAGTTAGTAGCTGGAAGTGTTAGGTAAAGGTGATATACTATGTCAACATTAGGGAAGGTTTCTGAGATACCTGCATTTCTTAAATGTTTCAAAGCAGCTGAGGACGCACATTTTTCAGGTGGAGCTTTAATCTGATTTATATACCCAGAAAAATTAACTATTTCTTCAACAAATGTGTCCTGAACATCTGCTGAAAGGTGTTGTTGCAACTTTAATGTAGCTTCTCTCAATTCTGCATCTGGCATAGTAGTAATTTTGAACAGAAACCCAAACTTGTCATTGAGATTCTGGTAGATTTCTTTTCTTTCACCAATTCTGTAATCAGTGAATCCAAATGACGAAGTATGTAGCTGTCTTACATTTCTGCCTTGGTAGCAACACAATTTCAATGTCTGGCTCTTCAAAATTGCGTTTCCTCTTCCTTGACCGCTGATGATCAGCCCGGTAACTGTAGTCTTTCACCAGCAGTTTAGCTTTCTCTTCAATACATTTCAAAAGCTTCATCACTGCGAAGTGAGCTTACAAATTCCACTAAGCCTGCATAGAGGTTAGCACAAGTAGCCATTTCAATTTCAATTTTCTGAAGTGTCTTGTTCGTGGCATTTAACCGTTCCAGTATACAGTCCCAAAGCACACAGAGTAAGGCCCAAATTTTCAAAATCTTCCAATTTTGATGCTAAGCTGGCTGCTTCGCTTCTTGTAGCTGCTGTCTGGTCTTCATCCTCTGCTATTTGGATCAAAGTAGAACGTATTTCAGCAAAGCTGTCTTTCAAAGCATGGTGTTGCATCATGCTGCGCTGACCACCTTGTTGTTGATAATGATTTGATTGACATCTCCATGAATGGTTGACTTGAGTTTACTCCACCGATGCGTTTGAAGCAGAGAAAAAATTAAAGAGTGCTTGTTAAAAGTCCAAAAATGAAACTGCAGCGACACAACACTCCGCAGCACATGACCCAACAAGATTAAAGAGAATGTGCTGAGCAGGGCACATATTCAGCAAGTGGGTTGATTTGCTTGATACGGGCTTGCAATCCACTATATTTACCCGACATGTTACTTGCATTGTCGTAGCTCTGGCCACGGCAATCCATAATAGAGAGATCATGTTCAAGCAGAGTATCCAGTACTACATTCATCATTGTTTCTCCATCATGGCCTGAAAGAGGAATGAATTTTATAAAGCGCTCTACAGGCTTACCACTGGAGTCGACAAAGTGAACAATGAATGTCAATTGATCTGTATGTGAAATATCTGGTGTTGAATCTACACTTACTGCAAAGTATCTTGCAGTTTTCACAGCTGCTATGATGTTACTGAGGACCTTAAAATTCATTGCATTGGGAATGCCTCTTCCTGCATTCCCAAGGCGTGACACATGATTTGCTAAGAATGGATCGAATTGTGCTAACAGTTCTATGATCTCTAGGAAATTGCCATTGTTTTCCGAACCAAAAACCTCATTTTCTCCACGGAAAGCAAGTCCTCTTAGAGCTAAGAATTTTACAACAGCAACAACTCTTTCTAGAACTTTTCTCCAATAAGTGCGCTCTTTTTCAGTTTGATTTTCCAAATGAGAATCCAATAAGCCTTTTTTCTGTGCACGAAATACACTGGCTAAAATGCAGCTCCTGTGAGTGGTGCTGTTTTCATGTTCCTCGAAACGCTTGGAATTTTTCGTCATTGAACCCCTGTGTGAAGGTATTTTCTTTGGTAGAAAATAGCTTGCATGCTGAACAGTACACTTTTCCTGAGCTTTCAGAGTATACCATCCATGATCTTTTCACAGTTTCTGAATTTGCAAGCTTCCTATAAAACAAGATGACTTTAAAAAACGACGACATCCATCATCATAAATCCTTGCTGATTTCCTAAAGTCAATGTTCAGAGTTTGACTGAAGTTTTTCGCAATGAAAGCATTACGTAGAGAATCTGGGATTACATTTGGCCATGAGGCAGGATCTTTTAAGACAAATCCTGTGGATGAAATGTCCTTTGAGACATTGAGAGGCGACACAAAAGAAGTAGATGCTTGCTGAGAAATAATGGAGGGAGGGCTTCCTGTATGATCTGACGTATCTGCAGATTCAACTGTACTGGTAACATCAGAAACTGTTTTCGTGAGCATGTCTGTGATCTTTCTGCAGCTTCCTACATCTTTCTTTTTCTGTTCTTCTTGAATTTTCTTCTTTCTTTTCTGTGACCCACTCGCATAAGAACGTCCAACATCACGTTCACGAGATGCCATAATGAGGATGTATCACTGTCTGTAATCATGCAAATACAAATTTTTCATTATCAATTATTAATTTTTTTTTATTATTAAATTTTTTTTCTGTCAATTGGGGGGATATGGCCCTTGTAGCCCCCTTTCCTCTGGCTGCTCATCTAAAAATTCAAAACGTTACCAGAAAGGAGTCATATACAGAACTTTTGCCATAGATTAGGTTAGTGATTTGGGCTACGAATATTTTACTAATTCATCCTCCTTGATCTCCAATTTACTTAAACAGAAATCATACTGAGTCCAAGAACAATGCACAATGGTATTTATATTACCATTTTCAACTAAACTAATCATTATGTTTTGCATGATATATGGCCTACCACCATAGATAAGGACATGAGAATTAAAGAATGCAGGGACAATTTTCAGTTTCACCCAACCAAACGATTTTCTGATGTGGCTTATGTGTTTCTGGGGAAATATGTAGTAAATTAATTGATGTTCTACATCACTTCCGTCGCAACTTGAAAACTAAGCATTTGCGACGGAAGTGATGTAGAACATCAATCAATTGAGATCTGTTATTGAAATGATAAAGACTTAAAGACAGGACAAATTTGCTTTTAAAAACCTACAAACGGAAGTCAGTTTGCGTTTTTAGGTTTTTCTTTATAGTATTTTTACCAAAAATGCGTCTTTACTGGTCCATGCGTCTTTACTGGTCAAGTAACCCTATCAGGTAACCTCCCTTAACATTTAGAGGCGAAACAAACATTTATACATACACATCAATGTCTATCAACAACACTTCAGTTAATTTGTCACAGTACAAGTCTATATAACGGGGTAATTAAACTACAGAAATTTGGAGAGGAATCTCCCATACTCACCCATTAGCGGGAAAACACAGCTGTTCTGATGTAAACAAAGGCGTGTTGAGTGTTGCCATCTATGGTTAGGTTTATTTATTTTTATTTTATTTTATTTCATTATTTATTTTTGTTTTGAATAATTTTTAAAAATCAATTTTACTCTCCAAACACTTGAACTTTTTAGGTAGGGACCCCTTTGCACTTGCACCATGTGTGCAGTCTTGGATGAGCCCCTGAACCCCTTGGACCGCGGGGCCCCCAAATGCTCGGGGCCCTAGGCAAATGCCTAGTTTGCCTATGCGGTAATCCAGCCCTGATTACCACTGTAACTGGTTCAATACCACTGTTCCTTGTTCATGACCACTGTAACTTGTTCATGACCACTGTAACTTGTTCATGACCACTGTAACTTGTTCATGACCACTGTAACTTGTTCATTACCACTGTAACTTGTTCATTACCACTGTACCTTGTTCATGACCACTGTAACTTGTTCATTACCACTATAACTTGTTCATGACCACTAACTTGTTCATGACCACTGTAACTTGTTCATTACCACTGTAACTTATTCATGACCACTGTAACTTGTTCATGACCACTGTAACTTGTTCATTACCACTGTAACTTGTTCATTACCACTATAACTTGTTCATTACCACTGTAACTTGTTCATTACCACTGTAACTTTTCATTATCACTGTAACTTGGGTTCATGACCACTGTAACTTGTTCATTACCACTGTAACTTGTTCATTACCACTGTAACTTGTTCATTACCACTGTAACTTGTTCATTACCACTGTAACTTGTTCATTACCACTGTAACTTGTTCATTACCACTATAACTTGTTCATGACCACTGTAACTTGTTCATTACGACTGTAACTTGTTCATGACCACTGTAACTTGTTCATTACCACTGTAACTTGTTCATGAGCACTGTAACTTGTTCATTACGACTGTAACTTGTTCATTACCACTGTAACTTGTTCATTTCCACTGTAACTAGTTCATTACCACTGTAACTTGTTCATTTCCACTGTAACTTGTTCATGACCATTGTAACTTGTTCATTACCACTGTAACTTGTTCATTACCACTGTAACTTGTTCATTACCACTGTAACTTGTTCATGACCACTGTAACTTGTTCATTACCACTGTAACTTGTTCATGACCACTGTAACTTGTTCATTTCCACTGTAACTGGTTCATTACCATTGTAACTTGTTCATTTCCACTGTAACTGGTTCATTACCACTGTAACTTGTTCATTTCCACTGTAACTGGTTCATTACCACTGTAACTGGTTCATTACCACTGTACCTTGCTTGGCTATCAAAACTTTGGGGCCCAGTCCCTAAACCCGTTATGTGCCTCTGTTATCTTTTATGGCTACCAGCCACAGGATGGGTATGAGGTGACTACCACCCACATAATGGGTATGAGGTGACTACCACCCACATAATGGGTATGAGGTGACTACAACCCACATAATGGGTATGAGGTGACTACCACTCACATAATGGGTATGATGTGACTACCACTCACATAATGGGTATGAGGTGACTACCACCCACATAATGGGTATGAGGTGACTACAACCCACATAATGGGTATGAGGTGACTACCACCCACATAATGGGTATGAGGTGACTACCACCCACATTTAATGGGTATGAGGTGACTACCACTCACATAATGGGTATGAGGTGACTACCACCCACATAATGGGTATGAGGTGACTACCACCGACATAATGGGTATGAGGTGACTACCACCCAAAGGATGGGTATGAGGTGACTAGCACCCACATAATGGGTATGAGGCGACTACTACCCACATAATGGGTATGCGATGACTACCACCCACATAATGGATATGAGATGGCTACCACCCACATAATGGGTATGAGGTGACTACCACCCACATAATGGATATGAGATGACTACCACCCACATAATGGGTATGAGGTGACTACCACCTACATAATGGGTATGAGGTGACTACCACCCACGGGATTGGTATGAGGTGACTACCACCCACATAATGGGTATGAGATGTCTATCACCCACATAATGGGTATGAGATGACTACCACCCACATAATGGGTATGAGGTGACTACCACCCACATAATGGGTATGAGGTGACTACCACCCACATAATGGGTATGAGGTGACTACTACCCACATAATGGATATGAGATGTCTACCACCCACATAATGGGTATGAGATGACTACCACCCACAATGGGTATGAGGTGACTACCACCCACATAATGGGTATGAGGCGACTACCACTCACAGGATGGGTATGAGGTGACTACCACCCACATGATGGGTATGAGGTGACTACCACCCACATGATGGGTATGAGGTGACTACCACCCACATAATGGGCATGAGGTGACTACCACTCACATAATGGGTATGAGGTGACTATCACCCACATAATGGGTATGAGGTGACTACCACCCACATAATGGGTATGAGGTGACTACCACCCACGGGATGGGTATGAGGTGACTACCACTCACATAATGGGTTTATGGCGACTACCACCCACAGGATGGGTATATGGTGACTACCACCCACAGGATGGATATGAGGTGACTACCACTCACAGGATGGGCATGAGGTGACTACCACCCACATAATGGGTTTGCGATGACTACCACCCATTGGATGGGTATGAGGTGACTACCACCCACATAATGGATATGAGATGACTTCCACCCACATAATGGGTATGAGGTGGCTACCACCCACATAATGGGTATGAGGTGACTACCACCCACATAATGGATATGAGATGACTTCCACCCACATAATGGGCATGTGGTGACTACCACCCACATAATGGGTATGAGGTGACTACCACCCACGGGATGGGTATGAGATGACTACCACTCACAGGATGGGTATGAGGTGACTACCACCCACAGGATGGGTATGTGGTGACTACCACCCACAGTATGGATATGAGGTGACTACCACTCACAGGATGGGCATGAGGTGACTACCACCCACATAATGGGTTTTTGATGACTACCACCCATGGGATGGGTATGTGGTGACTACCACCCACAGGATGGGTATGTGATGACTGCCACCCACATAATGGGTTTGTGGTGACTACCACCCACAGGATGGATATGTGGTAACTACCACCCACAGGATGGGTATGAGGTGACTACCACCCACTGGATGGGTGTGAGGTGTACAATAAAATATTAAGCTGACCCATGAATTTACAGGCTAAGAGCTGTTATCCTGCGTCAGTTCAGTTGGTGTTAGCAGAGACTTGCCCTTACGTCTCCACCCGCCCCAGGATTGCACCTGAGTCTTTCTGTTGGAAAATGTTGAATGAGGGAAGATAGGATTGTAGTTAGGGCCACCCTTCACCCCTGATACCAGCAGTTAAGGTAACCCTTCACCCTGATACCTGCAGTTAGGGTCACCCTTCACCCCAGATACCACCAGTTAGGGTAACTCTGCACCCTGCCCCCAACAGTTAAGGTAAGACTGCCCTGATTACCAGCAGTTAGGGTAACCCTACACCTTGATACCACTAGTTAGGCTTACCCTACAATCTGTTACCACTAGTTAAGGTAACCCTGCACCCTGATACCACTGGTTAGGATAACCCTACACCCTGATAGCACTGGTTAGGATAACTCTACACCCTGGTACCACTGGTTAGGATAACCCTACACCCTGATACCACTGGTTAGGATAACCCTACACCCTGATACCGCTAGTTAGGGTAGCCCTACAGTCTGTTACAACCAGTTAGGGTAACCCCACACCCCTGATACCAGCAGTTAGTGTAACCCCACACCCTTGATACCGGCAGTTAGGGTAACCCCACACCCCTGATACCAGCAGTTAGGGTAACCCCACACCCTTGATACCAGCAGTTAGGGTAACCTCACACCCCTGATACCAGCAGTTAGGGTAACCCCACACCCTTGATACCAGCAGTTAGGGTAACCCCACACCCTTGATACCAGCAGTTAGGGTAACCCCACACCCTTGATACCAGCAGTTTAGGGTAAACCCCACACCCTTGATACCAGCAGTTAGGGTAACCCCACACCCCTGATACCAGCAGTTAGGGTAACCCCACACCCTTGATACCAGCAGTTAGGGTAACCCCACACCCCTGATACCAGCAGTTTTGGGTAACCCCACACCCTTGATACCAGCAGTTAGGGTAACCCCACACCCTGATACCAGCAATTAGGGAACCCCACACCCTGATACCAGCAGTTAGGGTAACCCCACACCCTTGATACCAGCAGTTAGGGTAACCCCACACCCCTGATACCAGCAGTTAGGGTAACCCCACACCCTTGTTACCAGCAGTTAGAGTAACCCTTCTTCCAGCTGCCGCCCTAACGACGCAGTTTAGGGATGAATAACGTCAAGTTACTGATATTAACAACGTCTTATCAAACAACACAGATATCTGACAGTGTTATCTGCCTCAAAATAAGGTCTGATAGCGGCTGATATCTCGGTTCTGATCTCGCTCCAGCGACGTGGTTCATCTGTAAGGGCGATATCTTTGTGCAATTACTACATAAAATAGCTTCTATGGATGCGATAGCTAAACTCCACGGCCACCGTGTGCGTTATTTTTACCCGTCACGGTTACCGTGTACGTTATGTGTACCTGTCACGACCATTGTGTATGTTTTTTGTCTTTCATGGTAACCGTGCATGTTATTTCTGCCTTCCATAGCCACCGTGTACGTTATATTTGCCTGTCACGGCCACCGTGTACATCACATCTGTCTGTCACGGCCACCGTGTATATTACATTTGTCTATTACTGTCAACTTGTACAATACATCTACCTAACACGGCCACCATGTACGTTACATCTGCCTGACACGGCCACCGTGTACTTAATTACTACGTGACACGGCCAGGACGGTGGCCGTGTAGAAACGGTGAATTGTAGACACGGTGAGTTATAATCAAGAGAAATTGTAGTGACGGTGAATTGTAGTTGTTGTGAATCGTAGTCACGATTAATTTCATACACAATTATAGTCACGCTGAATAAATGGAAACGGTGAATTGTAGTCACAGTGAATTATGGAAACGGTGAATTGTAGTCACTATGAGTTATGGAAATGGTGAATTGTAGTCACTTTGAGTTATGGAAATGGTGAATTGTAGTCACTATGAGTTATGGAAATGGTGAATTGTAGTCACTATGAGTTATGGAAATGGTGAATTGTAGTCACTATGAATTATGGAAATGGTGAATTGTAGTCACTATGAATTATGGAAATGGTGAATTGTAGTCACTATGAATTATGGAAATGGTGAATTGTAGTCACTATGAATTATGGAAATGGTGAATTGTAGTCACTATGAGTTATGGAAATGGTGAATTGTAGTCACTATGAGTTATGGAAATGGTGAATTGTAGTCACTATGAATTATGGAAATGGTGAATTGTAGTCACAGTGAATTATAGTCTACTTGTTGACTTATTTTCTTGATTAACCTTAACAAATGTTGTTGTTGTTGTTGTTTGTGTTATTGTTATTGGTGTTGCTATTGTTATTGTAGTTATTTTTATTGTTGTTAGTTCTGCTAGTGTAGTTATTGTTTTTGTTTGTGTTAGTGTTACTATTGTTATTATTTTGTTATGGTCGTTATTGTTAGTGTTTTTGTTATTGATTGCTATTGGTTTTTTATTGTTGTTAGTGTGTTTGCACTT
This sequence comes from Cherax quadricarinatus, assembly GCF_026875155.1. Lineage (NCBI taxonomy): Eukaryota > Metazoa > Arthropoda > Malacostraca > Decapoda > Parastacidae > Cherax > Cherax quadricarinatus. The sequence goes on from NC_069448.1 coordinate 1,504,863, forward strand.
TTTTGTTGTCTGGTCAAATTTAACAAACACAGCCAAGAGTGTTGTGTCTGTCAGTGCTTGTTAACTTCTCATCTCAAGTTAACTGTATAACAGTGATAAATGGTGGTGTTAGCTGTATAACAGTGATAAATGGTGGTGTTAGCTGTATAACAGTGATAAATGGTGGTGTTAGCTGTATAACAGTGATAGATGGTGATGTTAGCTGTATAACAGTGATAGATTGTGGTGTTAGCTGTATAACAGTAATAGATGGTGGTGTTAGCTGTATAACAGTGATAGATGGTGGTGTTAGCTGTATAACAGTGATAGATGGTGGTGTTAGCTGTATAACAGTGATAGATGGTGGTGTTAGCTGTATAACAGTGATAGATGGTGGTGTTAGCTGTAAAAACAGTGATAGATTGTGGTGTTAGCTGTATAACAGTGATAGATGGTGGTGTTAGCTGTATAACAGTGATAGATGGTGGTGTTAGCTGTATAACAGTGATAAATGATGGTGTTAACTGTATAACAGTGATAGATAGTGGTGTTAGCTGTATAACAGTGATAGATGGTGGTGTTAGCTGTATAACAGTGATAAATGATGGTGTTAACTGTATAACAGTGATAGATGGTGGTGTTAGCTGTATAACAGTGATAGATGGTGGTGTTAACTGTATAACAGTGATAAATGGTGGTGTTAACTGTATAACAGTGATAGATGGTGGTGTTAACTATAATAGTGATAGATGTGGAGTTAGCTGTATAACAGTGATGGATGGGGTTGTTAGTTATATAACAGTGATGGTGGTGTTAGCTATATAACAGTGATAGATAGGGTTGTTAGTTATATAACAGTGATGGTGGTGTTAGCTACATAACAGTTATAGATGGGGTTAGTTATATAACAGTGATAGTTGGTGGTGTTAGCTATATAATAATGATGGATGGGGTTGTTAGTTATATAAGTGATGGTGGTGTTAGCTGTATAACAGTGATAGATAGGGTTGTTAGTTATATAAGTGATGGTGGTGTTAGCTGTATAACAGTGATAGATAGGGTTGTTAGTTATATAAGTGATGGTGGTGTTAGCTGTATAACAGTGATAGATAGGGTTGTTAGTTATATAAGTGATGGTGGTGTTAGCTGTATAACAGTGATAGATAGGGTTGTTAGTTATATAACAGTGATGGTGGTGTTAGCTATATAACAGTGATAGATGGGGTTGTTAGTTATAAAACAGTGAAAGTTGGTGGTGTTAGCTATAAAACAGTGATAGATGGGGTTGTTAGATATAAAACAGTGATAGTTGGTGGCGTTAGCTATATAACAGTGATAGATGGGGTTGTTAGATATAAAACAGTGATAGTTGGTGGCGTTAGCTATATAACAGTGATAGATGGGGTTAGTTATATAACAGTGATAGTTGGTGGTGTTAGATATATAACACATAGCTAGACATGTATTTATTGGGATAATGTTGCAGAGGTTGGTGGACGAATTTGGGAGGGTAATGTAAAAGAAGGAAATTAAAAGTGAAACAGAGGAAAGAAGGCGAGTAGGGTAACAAAATAAATTAGGTAATGAAACACTGGATATCAGATTGGAGGGAGGAGTATGGAGGAAGTGAATGTGTTCACATATTTGGGAGTGAACCTGTCAGCAGATGGGTCTCTGAAAGACGAGGTGAGCCATAGTATTCACGAGGAAAAACAGGTGAGTTGTTTATTGAGGAATCTATTGAGACAAAGAACGTTATCCATGGAAGCAAAAAGGAGGAATTTATGAAAGTATAGTTATACTAACAGATACTCATATGGGTGTGAAGGATGGGTTGTGAATGTTGCAGCGATGAGGAAACTGGAAGCAGAGATGTCGTGTCTGGAGGAAATGTGTGGTGTGAATATTATGTTGGAAATTCGTAGTTTAGAGAGTAGGGGTTACTAAAAGTATTATCCAGAGACCTTCGGAGAAGTTGTTGAGATGGTTTGGACATTTAGAGATAGAGCAAAATAGGACGAATTGGAGTGTGTATAAATCTGTAGTTGGAGGAAGGTAGGGTAAGGATCGCCTTGGGAAAGAGGTTTTGTATTGCGAGGGGCTTAGACATCCAGCAAGCATGTGTAAACGCGTTAGATTGGAGCGAGTGGAGGAAAGTCTTTTTTATGATTTGACGAGCTATTGGAGTGTGAGCAAGGTAACAATTATGAACGAATTCATGGAAACCAGTTATCCGGACTTGAGTCCTGGAGGTGGGAAGTACAGTGCCGGCACTCTGAAGGAGGGATGGAGAATATTGCAGTTTGGAGGGGCATCTGAACTGTAGTATCGGCACATCTCTGGCAAGACACTGATGATGAAAGTGTTCTTTTTTGGGTCACTCTGCCTGGGTGGGAGACGGCAGTGTGTTAAAACAACGTTTGGTTGTGAGTGCAGCAGACGTTGTTCATGTGTCATTGTCTTAACATTCCAACTGCATTAAATAATGAGTTTTAATACTGATAAATATTAGCCTTAACAGCGTGATTTAACAGAGCGGTTAATTAATGAGGTGTTGTGTCTTCTTGCTGTGGCAGCGTGAGGGCAGCGGCGGCGGCGGCGGCAGCAGCAGCAACAGCAGCGGCGGCAACAGCAGCGGCGGCGGCGGCGGCGGCTGCGGGAGAATGCAGCTGAGCAAGCGGAGTTCAGCCAACACCCACAACAGTGACAGCACCACCAAAAGCATCACCACCACCCCTGATGTTGCTGCTGTTACTACGCCCAAACATCCCCGCACCACTACCACCACAACTACCACAACCACCACAACTACCACAACCACCACAACTACTAAAGGTAAGTTCCTCTTGTCACACAACAACCTGGGGAAGTTATGTTGAAAATGGTGTAAAATACCGACAAGTTGATGATTAAGACACATGTGCAACAGATGGGTATCTTTATTGTTGAAACGTTTCGCCTACGCAGCAGGCTTCTCCAGTCAAATACAGAGGCGGCAGGTATTATAATGAAATGGTGTAATCAGTCAGCCAACCTTGGAGAAATGGTATCTGAGGTGGTCAGTCCCTCAGCTCCGTGGAGCTGAGGGACTGACCGCCTCAGATACTATTTCTCCAGGGTTGATGGACTGATTATATCATCTTCATTTCACTACTACACCTGCTGCCTCTATATTTGACTGAAGAAGCTTACTGTGTGGCGAAATGTCTCAACAACGAAGATACCCATCTGTTGCACATGTGTCTTGATCATCCTGGAGAGGAACTTCTAAGAGTGGGCCAAAACTGTTCTCTTCCTCCAAAATTTTCATTTATAACTTGAGAATGCCTTATCCGATGGGCTTCAAATTTTCTACATCTGTGTACTATAACGAGGGGAAAGACTCGGGCAACTTTTGACATGTGAAGACGCTCTCTGGTCAATGTTATATATAAATTGAATATTTTGGTTTACATACGTTAACTTATTTTTTTTATACAAGCTTTTACAAGGTTAGGTTAAGGTTCCTAACTTTATTTACAAGCTAAGAACTGTTGTCTACATCAGTTCATGAGACATACAGATAGGGAAGAGGATGAAGTTGGAGCTATCTGTGGGCCAGCGATTATATTGGGTCAACTGACTTCATTCCAGACTCGAGTAATGCAGTTTTATTAAATTGTTTCCATACAATAACTGGAGAATGTCTCTCCTGATTGGCTTCAAACCCAAAACGATGGTGTGTATTAAAAATAATTGTGTATTGAATTTGGGTTGTGTAGTGAAGAAATTTTGAAATTTGAAATATCGGTTTTCTTGTAATGACTTGTGAATGCTTCATAAGATTGGCTTCAAACTTTTGGTAATGATGATGAACTCACTACCTTTCTTTCTTATACAGTAGTTAACTCCACTAAATATTCTCTCCTTCCCAGCGCATTTTGTTTTTTAACTCTGAAATCCACTGATAGAAAACTCTGAATTATTATTAAACTGTGTAGGTGACAGTGTGCAAGTTATTAGACTGTGTAGGTGACAGTGTGCAAGTTATTAGACTGTGTAGGTGACAGTGTGCAAGTTATTAGACTGTGTAGGTGACAGTGTGCAAGTTATTAGACTGTTTAGGTGACAGTGTGCAGTTATTAGACTGTAGGTGACAGTGTGCAAGTTATTAAACTGTGTAGGTGACAGTGTGCAGTTATTAGACTGTGTAGGTGACAGTGTGCAAGTTATTAGACTGTTTAGGTGACAGTGTGCAGTTATAATTAGGACATGAGTTAAGGTAGTGACAGTGTGCAAATTATTAGACTGTGTAGGTGACAGTGTGCAGTTATTAGACTGTGTAGGTGACAGTGTGCAGTTATTAGACTGTGTAGGTGACAGTGTGCAGTTATTAGACTGTGTAGGTGACAGTGTGCAGTTATTAGACTGTGTAGGTGACAGTGTGCAGTTATTAGACTGTGTAGGTGACAGTGTGCAGTTATTAGACTGTGTAGGTGACAGTGTGCAGTTATTAGACTGTGTAGGTGACAGTGTGCAGTTATTAGACTGTGTAGGTGACAGTGTGCAGTTATTAGACTGTGTAGGTGACAGTGTGCAGTTATTAGACTGTGTAGGTGACAGTGTGCAGTTATTAGACTGTGTAGGTGACAGTGTGCAGTTATTAGACTGTGTAGGTGACAGTGTGCAGTTATTAGACTGTGTAGGTGACAGTGTGCAGTTATTAGACTGTGTAGGTGACAGTGTGCAGTTATTAGACTGTGTAGGTGACAGTGTGCAAGTTATTAGACTGTGTAGGTGACAGTGTGCAAGTTATTAGACTGTGTAGGTGACAGTGTGCAGTTATTAGACTGTGTAGGTGACAGTGTGCAGTTATTAGACTGTGTAAGTGACAGTGTGCAGTTATTAGACTGTGTAGGTGACAGTGTGCAAGTTATTAGACTGTGTAGGTGACAGTGTGCAAGTTATTAGACTGTGTAGATGACAGTGTGCAAGTTATTAGACTGTGTAGGTGACAGTGTGCAAGTTATTAGACTGTTTAGGTGACAGTGTGCAGTTATTAGACTGTGTAGGTGACAGTGTGCAAGTTATTAGACTGTGTAGTGACAGTGTGCAAGTTATTAGACTGTGTAGGTGACAGTGTGCAAGTTATTAGACTGTGTAGGTGACAGTGTGCAGTTATTAGACTGTGTAGGTGACAGTGTGCAAGTTATTAGACTGTGTAGGTGACAGTGTGCAAGTTATTAGACTTGTAGGTGACAGTGTGCAGTTATTAGACTGTGTAGGTGACAGTGTGCAGTTATTAGACTGTGTAAGGTGACAGTGTGCAGTTATTAGACTGTGTAGGTGACAGTGTGCAAGTTATTAGACTGTGTAGGTGACAGTGTGCAAGTTATTAGACTGTGTAGGTGACAGTGTGCAAGTTATTAGACTGTGTAGGTGACAGTGTGCAAGTTATTAGACTGTTTAGGTGACAGTGTGCAGTTATTAGACTGTGTAGGTGATAGTGTGCAAGTTATTAGACTGTGTAGGTGACAGTGTGCAAGTTATTAGACTTTTTAGGTGACAGTGTGCAGTTATTAGACTGTGTAGGTGACAGTGTGCAGTTATTAGACTGTGTAGGTGACAGTGTGCAAGTTATTAGACTGTGTAGGTGACAGTGTGCAGTTATTAGACTGTGTAGGTGACAGTGTGCAAGTTATTAGACTGTGTAGGTGACAGTGTGCAAGTTATTAGACTGTGTAGGTGACAGTGTGCAAGTTATTGGTTCAGCCTCTTAGCTCGTCTTGTCTCGTAGCTCCAAGGTGTGCATGTTACTGTTCATTAAAAATATATATCAAATATTTTATCTTAAGGGACTGTAGAACATTTAAATATAATAAAGTGGAAGAAAGGAAATTTGAGAAGTATTGGAAACTCCCTCGTCTACGGAGTTTTTAATTTTCATACGTTTAGTAAACCCTCAAACCACGGTACGGATGGGGATCGAACTCACGGCAAGTGAGTCGTGAAACTCCAGGTCAGTGCGTAAGCCACTGTGTCAGCTGGCCTAGAGTTTTACAACTCACTCGCAGTGAGTTCGAACTGTTGTTTTTCTCAAGGGAAGCGTCACTCTGATTTTGAGTTGTGTCTTGACAATGCTGCAGACAGTATCTAGACCAGGGGTTCCCAACCTATGGTCCGCGGGCCGCACGTATTCCTGCTAGGAAATGGATGCGGCCTCTCACATAAAATTATAAATTCACTTTTATGTAGGTTCCATACTGAACAGTATCAACAAAGCAGTGCGGCTTTCATCACACATTTGATCATCAAATTTAGCCCACTTGTGTAGGAAGATTGACGACCACCTCACTACACCATTTATCACAACGGTCTCGAAAATGTGGCTGGGGTTCGCGAGACCGTGTGACAATCTCGCAGACATCTACATCTTCCAAGTTGTGATAAGCAATTTATATTTTTGTAATTAGGGCTACAGCTGCGCGGTAATAAAAAAAACTACGAAAGAGAACAATTTTATTAAAAATTCTCTTGTATCTTGCAAGGTTTTGTATTTTGCAAGATCCTGCGTCTTGTATCTTAGAAAAATCTTGCATCTTGCAATGCCTTTCACCTTGCAAGTCTTGCTTCTTGCATCTTGCAAGTATTGCTTCTTGTAAGGTCTTGCATCCTAACAGAAGATTGACGTCGAGATTACGTCACAACGGAAGTTTGACGTAGTTACATCACGTCAAAAAAGAGAAGTTTGATGTGAGATACGTTTTAACATAAATTCGACGTCGTAAGAATGTCACAACAGAATTTTGAAGTCGTGAGAGTGCGTCAAAACAAAAGTTTGACATCATGAATGTGCGTCAGAACAGAAGTTTGACATCGTGAAAGTGCGTCAAAACAGAAGTTTGACATCGTGAAAGTGCGTCAAAACAGAAGTTTGACATCGTGAAAGTGCGTCAAAACAGAAGTTTGACCTAGGCATCATTTCCCCAAAATTTCATTTTTTTTCCTTTGTTTATTCGTTACAGTTTTGGTAATAATATTTGGAGGTGTTTACCAGTGTTATGAGTTATAAAAAAAAATAATATTTTTGATCAGTGTTATCAGTAGTTGAGCGATGTTATCTGGCAAGACTGATGAGGCTCAGGATAATACTGTGGCCAGGCTGATGCCTCAATGAATGATCAGTGAAACCTGACATCAACTGACATTAGCTCACCATTATCCCTCTAAACCCATCTTCACCGCCACCCTCACACCACCACCACCACCACCACCATCACAACAACAACAACAACAACAACAACAATAAAAGTACTGTAAAAGGACACAAGTGCAACTAATGTGACATTTATTGTGGCAACGTTTCGCTCTCCTGGAGCTTTATCAAGCCATTGCTTGATAAAGCTCCTGGAGAGCGAAACGTTGCCACAATAAATGTCACATTAGTTGCACTTGTGTCCTTTTACTTCACAATAAATGTCACATTAGTTGCACTTGTGTCCTTTTACTTCACAATAAATGTCACATTAGTTGCACTTGTGTCCTTTTACTTTACATATTGTCGGTAATTCTACCAACTTTATTACAACAAAAGTACTATCAGCACCAACAACATAATCACTGATGAATGGTTTTGAAAACCGACAAGTTGAGAACTGAGACACTTATGCAACACATGGGAATCTTTATTGAAGAAACGTTTCGCCACACAGTGGCTTCATCAGTCCAATACAAAGTAGAATTGCGTAAGGAGAGGAGAAGTTTGAGGTAATCAGTCCCTCAACCTGGAATCGATGTGTTCAGTCCATCACTCTTGTAGGAAGTGCAGCATAGGGCCAGAGAGGTGGCTTATATACTGCAGACAGATGAGGTGAAGCAGGAGGAGGCGGGATCACAGTGGGACCTGCCACTAGTGTAAGTAGGTCGTTGTCCAAAGATTGGGCAAGCGTTGAAGTCTTTGTACCAAGATCCCATGATGTTGCAGTGTCTGACAGATGTGATGATGATGATGAAGCCACTGTGTGGCGAAACGTTTCTTCAATAAAGATTCCCATGTGTTGCATAAGTGTCTCAGTTCTTCAACTTGTCGGTTTTCAAAACCATTCATCACATCTGTCAGACACTGCAACATCATGGGATCTTGGTACAAAGACTTCAACGCTTGCCCAATCTTTGGACAACGACCTACTTACACTAGTGGCAGGTCCCACTGTGATCCCGCCTCCTCCTGCTTCAACTCATCTCACCGCAGTATATAAGCCACCTCTCTGGCTCTGTGCTGCACTTCCTACAAGAGTGATGGACTGAACACATCGATTCCAGGTTGAGGGACTGATTACCTCAAACTTCTCCTCTCCTTACGCAATTCTACTTTGTATTGGACTGATGAAGCCACTGTGTGGCGAAACGTTTCCTGAATAAAGATTCCCATATACTGCATAAGTGTCTCAATCTTCAACTTGTCGGTTTTTCAAACCATTCATCACAACATAAACACTACCACCACCAACAACAACAACAACATAAGCACTACCAACAAAACATAAGCACTACCAACAACAACATAAGCACTACCAACAACAACATAAGCACTACCAACAACTTAAACACTACCACCACCAACAACAACAAAAACACTACCACCACCAACAACAACATAAGCACTACCACCACCACCAACAACAACATAAACACTACCACCACCAACAACAACATAAGCACTACCAACAACAACATAAGCACTACCAACAACAACATAAACACTACCACCACCACCAACAACAAAAACACTACCACCACCAACAACAACATAAACACTACCACCACCAACAACAACATAAGCACTACCAACAACAACATAAGCACTACCAACAACAACATAAACACTACCACCACCACCAACAACAAAACACTACCACCACCAACAACAACATAAACACTACCACCAACAACAACAACAACATAAGCACTACCAGCAACAACATAAGCACTACCACCATCACCAACAACATAAACACTACCACCACCAACAACAACAACAACATAAGCACTACCAACAACAACATAAGCACTACCAACAACAACATAAGCACCAGCAGCAACATAGCAGCAAGAGCAGCAGCCTCTTCGTCTGTCAGGACTGGAGACGGTCTTACTGAACACTAGAACGTTTCATCTCAAACGCTGACAGTCACGTGGTAAAGGTCACCGGATATCCTGCCTCACCACAAGACCTCTCTGACGTCATTCACAAAGCTCATTTTGTTTGAATGAAAAGCCCAAATTAAGAACACAACACAAGAACACAAAGAAGGAACACAGCAGCAGGCCTACTGGCCCATGCAAGGCGGATCCAAGTCTCCTACCGGCCTAAGCCAATGCCCCAACCTAGTCAAGTCAGGTCACACTCACTTAAGGAAGGGGCACGGCATCTGACCTAGTAGCACAAGCTAGTGAGGTCCAACTCGCACCCACCCGCACCCACTCATGCATTTATTTAACCTATATTTAAAACTACACAACGTTTAAGCCTCTATAACTGTACTCGGGAGCCTGTTCCACTCATCCACAACTCTATTACCAAACCAGTGCTTTCCTATATCCTTCTTGAATCTGAATTTTTCCAACTGTCTAGGCTAGATATTTTAAGCACGCTATTTACATCCCCTTTGTTTATTCCTGTCTTCCATTTATACACCTCAATCATATCCCCCCTAACCCTATGTCTTTCTAGAGAGTGCAGATTCAGGGACCTCAGTGTATCTTCATAGGAAAGATTTCTGATACATGGGATCAACTTTGTCATCCTCCTCTGTACGTTTTCCAGAGCATTTATATCCATTCTGTAATACGGTGACCAAAACTATGCAGCATAATCTAGATGAGGCCTAACCGAGAATATATAGAGTTGAAGAACAACCTGAGGACTCCTATTATTTATACTTCTTGATACGAAGCCAGGGATTCTGCTCGCTTTATTGCGAACACTTATACACTGTTGTCTTGGTTTTAGATTACTGCTAACCAGAACTCCCAAATCCTTTTCGCAATCAGTAATATTAATATCTACATTATTTAGTTTATATGTAGCATGGTTATTTTCCTGTCCAATGCTTAAAACTTTGCATTTGTCTATTAAACTACATCTGCCACTTCTCCGACCACTGCATTAGTCTATTCAAATCTTCCTGGAGTGCTCTAATGTCCTCATCAGAATGAATTCGACTGCTTGTTTTGGTGTCATCGGCAAACTTGCTAATGTCGCTATTTATTCCCTCATCTATGTTGTTTATGTAGATTGTGAACAACAAGGGATCCAACACTGACCCCTGTGGAACACCGCTCGTGACACTTCCCCACTTATGCAAACTCTCCGCTGCCTATTTGTCAACCATGCCTCTATCCATGAAAAAATTTCTCCTCCTATTCTGTGTGCCTTAATTTTCCTCAATAGTCTGATGTGGGACCCTGTCAAAAGCCTTACTGAAGTCCATATACACAATATCATATTCATTACCATGACCTACATCCTCAAATACCTTAGTGAAAACAGTTAATAAATTCGTAAGGCAGGAACGCCCTTTTGTAAAACCGTGCTGAGATTCGTTAATTAATTTATACTTTTCAAGATGGCTACCAATTGCCTCGGCAATTATTGCCGAGGCAATTCGTAACTCAAAGGGGCCCCGCCAATCTGAATAGCCTAGGGCCCGGAGACTTCTTAATCCGGCCCTGCTGGCACCATCCCAGTTTGTAGTGATATGTTGAAAAGATTAGCCAAAGGTTTGCTAAATTCCTCTTTACATTCCTTTAAAACCCTTGAAAACAGTTCATCAGGACCTGGGGATTTGTTAGGTTTTAATTTATCTATTTGCCTAAGGACCATGTCACTTGTGACCCTAATCGTACATAGTTTATTATCGTCCTGTTCTACATAATTTATTATTTCTGGAATATCGCTGGTATCTTCCTGTGTAAAAACTGAGAGGAAGTAGTGTTAAAAATTCTACACATTTCCCTCAGTGAGCAGTTTGGTTTAGTAGGTTTGAAACCTGTCGACCGAGCCATGGTTTTTAATGCTGAATATCACTTGTTTACCACCAATCAAGAATGTTACGAGATATATACTCTGAGAGGTGTATCTCTTTCAGCGTATATATGCTTAGATTTTAATTCCTATTTTAATGATTAAAGTTTTCTTGTCTGGTCGTTGACAGGTTATCGTGCAGCCTTAATGACTCTAGTGTAGTCGGTAGGCTTTAAACCCCCTCAATCAATAAAGAATACTTAATCTTTAAGGAAGAGATTAATGTAAATTCATTGTATATACAGTAAAATACGCATATCCAGGTGTATATTTCCTATGGCAGTTTCTACACGGATCTCCTTGCTCCTTGATAGTTGATTAATGGAGTCCTTCCGCTTCCAAGTTCTCCAGCTGGAGTTGTTCATCTTCCAATTCCTCCTTCTGGAGTTGTTCCTCTTCCAAGTCCTCCAGCTGGAGTTGTTCCTCTTCCAAGTCCTCCTTCTGGAGTTGTTCCTCTTCCAAGTCCTCCAGCTGGAGTTGTTCCTCTTCCAAGTCCTCCAGCTGGAGTTGTTCCTCTTCCAATTCCTCCTTCTGGAGCTGTTCCTCTTCCAAGTCCTCCAGCTGGAGTTGTTCCTCTTCCAAGTCCTCCTTCTGGAGTTGTTCCTCTTCCAAGTCCTACTGCCAGAGTTGTTTCTCTTCTAAGTCCTCCAGCTGGAGTTGTTCCTCTTCCAAGTCCTCCAGCTAGAGTTGTTCATCTTCCAAGTCCTCCTTCTGGAGTTGTTCCTCTTCCAAGTCCTCCTGCCTCAGTTGTTCCTCTTCCAAGTCCTCCTTCTGGAATTGTTCCTCTTCCAAGTCCTCCAGCTGGAGTTGTTCATCTTCCGAGTCCTCCTGCCGCAGTTGTTCCTCTTCCAAGTCCTCCTTCTGGAGTTGTTCCTCGTCCAAGTCCTCCAGCTGGAGTTGTTCATCTTCCAATTCCTCCTTCTGGAGTTGTTCCTCTTCCAAGTCCTCCAGCTGGAGTTGTTCCTCTTCCAAGTCCTCCTTCTGGAGTTGTTCCTCTTCCAAGTCCTACTGCCAGAGTTGTTTCTCTTCCAAGTCCTCCAGCTGGAGTTGTTCCTCTTCTAAGTCCTCCAGCTAGAGTTGTTCATCTTCCAAGTCCTCCTTCTGGAGTTGTTCCTCTTCCAAGTCCTCCTGCCTCAGTTGTTCCTCTTCCAAGTCCTCCTTCTGGAGTTGTTCCTCTTCCAAGTCCTCCAGCTGGAGTTGTTCATCTTCCGAGTCCTCCTGCCGCAGTTGTTCCTCTTCCAAGTCCTCCTTCTGGAGTTGTTCCTCGTCCAAGTCCTCCAGCTGGAGTTGTTCATCTTCCAATTCCTCCTTCTGGAGTTGTTCCTCTTCCAAGTCCTCCTGCCGCAGTTGTTCCTTTTCCAAGTCCTCCTGCCGGAGATGTTCCTCTTCCAAGTCCTCCTGCCGGAGTTGTTCCTCTTCCAAATTCTACTGCCGGAGTTGTTTCTCGTCCAAGTCCTCCTTCCGGAATCGTTGCTCTTCCAAGTTCTCCTGCCAGAGATGTTCCTCTTCCAAGTTCTCCTGCCGGAGATGTTCCTCTTCTAAGTCCTCCTACCGAAACGAGAGATGCCAAGCCCATGATGATCCTTTTCAAATCACTTGTTCTCTCTAGGCTGGAATACTGCTGTACATTAACATCTCCATACAAAGCAGATGAAATCGCAGATCTAGAGAGTGTACAGAGATCCTTTACTGCACGTATAAGTTCTGTCAAGCACCTTAACTACTGGGAACGCTTGGAAGCACTTGACTTGTACTCGTTGGAACGCAGGAGGGAGAGATATATCATAATCTACACTTGGAAAATCTTGGAAGGAATGGTCCCAAATCTGCACACAGAAATCACTCCCTACGAAAGTAAAAGACAGGGCAGGCGATGCAAAATGCCGCCAATAAAAAGTAGGGGCGCCATTGGTACACTAAGAGAAAACACCATAAGTGTCCGGGGCCCAAAACTGTTCAACAGCCTCCCATCAAGCATTAGGGGAATTGCCAATAAACCCCTGGCTGCCTTCAAGAGAGAGCTGGACAGATACCTAAAGTCAGTGCCGGATCAGCCGGGCTGTGGCTCGTACGTCGGACTGCGTGCGGCCAGCAGTAACAGCCTAGTTGATCAGGCCCTGATCCATCGGGAGGCCTGGTCATGGACCGGGCCGCGGGGGCGTTGATCCCCGGAATAACCTCCAGGTAACCTCCAGGTAACCGGAGTCGTTCCTCCTCCAAGTCCTCCTGCCGGAATCGTTCCTCTTCGAAAGCCTACTGCTGTAGTCTGTCAATTACACCAGGGTCATTAACACTGTACCATCCAAGAATACTGTGTGACCTTGATGGTGGGACACCAGTAAGAGACACAACCAACAATAATATTGTGTGATCTTGATGGTGGGACACCAGTAAGAGACACAACCAACAATAATACTGTGTAACCTTGATGGTGGGACACCAGTAAGAGACACAACCAACAATAATACTGTGTGACCTTGATGGTGGGACACCAGTAAGAGTTAGGTGCGTCCAGTGTGAAACACTGATGGAGTTAGGTGCGTCTAGTGTGAAACACTGATGGAGTTAGGTGCGTCTAGTGTGAAGCAGTGATGGAGTGCAGTGCGTCTAGTGTGAATCACTGATGGAGTGCAGTGCGTCTAGTGTGAAGCACTGATGGAGTGCAGTGCGTCTAGTGTGAAGCACTGATGGAGTGAGGTGCGTCTAGTGTGAAGCACTGATTGAGGTACGTCTAGTGTGAAGCACTAATAAAGTGCAGTACGTCTAGTGTGAAGCACTAATGGAGTGAGGTGCGTCTAGTGTGAAACACTAATGGAGTGAGGTGCGTCTAGTGTGAAGCACTAATGGAGTGCAGTGCATCTAGTGTGAAGCACTAATGGAGTGAGGTGCGTCTAGTATGAAGCACTAATGGAGTGTAGTACGTCTAGTGTGAAGCACTAATGGAGTGTAGTACGTCTAGTGTGAAGCACTAGTGGAGTGAGGTGCGTCTAGTGTGAAGCACTAATGGAGTGAGGTACGTCTAGTGTGAAGCACTAATGGAGTGAGGTACGTCTAGTGTGAAGCACTAATGGAGTGAGGTGCGTCTAGTGTGAAGCACTAATTGAGTGAGGTGCTTCTAGTGTAAAGCACTAATGGAGTGAGGTACGTCTAGTGTGAAGCACTAATGGAGTGAGGTGTGTCTAGTGTGAAGCACTAATGGAGTGAGGTACGTCTAGTGTGAAGCACTAATGGAGTGAGGTACGTCTAGTGTGAAGCACTAATGGAGTGAGGTGTGTCTAGTGTGAAGCACTAATGGAGTGAGGTGTGTCTAGTGTGAAGCACTAATGGAGTGAGATACGTCTAGTGTGAAGCACTAATGGAGTGAGGTACGTCTAGTGTGAAGCACTAATGGAGTGAGGTGCGTCTAGTGTGAAGCACTAATGGAGTGAGGTGCTTTCTAGTGTGAAGCACTAATGGAGTGAGGTACGTCTAGTGTGAAGCACTAATGGAGTGAGGTGCGTCTAGTGTGAAGCACTAATGGAGTGAGGTGCGTCTAGTGTGAAGCCCTAATGGAGTGAGGTACGTCTAGTGTGAAGCACTAATGGAGTGAGGTGCGTCTAGTGTGAAGCACTAATGGAGTGAGGTACGTCTAGTGTGAAGCACTAATGGAGTGAGGTGCGTCTAGTGTGAAGCACTAATGGAGTGAGGTGCGTCTAGTGTGAAGCACTAATGGAGTGAGGTACGTCTAGTGTGAAGCACTAATGGAGGTGCGTCTAGTGTAAAGCACTAATGGAGTGAGGTGCGTGTAGTGTGAAGCACTAATGGAGTGAGGTGCGTCTAGTGTGAAGCACTAATGGAGTGAGGTACGTCTAGTATGAAGCACTAATGGAGTGAGGTGCGTCTAGTGTGAAGCACTAATGGAGTGAGGTACGTCTAGTGTGAAGCACTAATGGAGTGAGGTGCGTCTAGTGTGAAGCACTATTGGAGTGAGGTGCGTCTAGTGTGAAGCACTAATGGAGTGAGGTGCGTGTAGTGTGAAGCACTAATGGAGTGAGGTGCGTCTAGTGTGAAGCACTATTGGAGTGAGGTACGTCTAGTGTGAAGCACTAATGGAGTGAGGTGCGTGTAGTGTGAAGCACTAATGGAGTGAGGTGCGTCTAGTGTGAAGCACTAATGGAGTGAGGTACGTCTAGTGTGAAGCACTAATGGAGTGAGGTGCGTCTATTGTGAAGCACTAATGGAGTGAGGTGCGTCTATTGTGAAGCACTAATGGAGTGAGGTGCGTCTATTGTGAAGCACTAATGGAGTGAGGTGCGTCTATTGTGAAGCACTAATGGAGTGAGGTGCGACTAGTGTGAAGCACTAATGGAGTGAGGTACGTCCAGTGTGAAGCACTAATGGAGTGAGGTGCGTCTAGTGTGAAGCACTAATGGAGTGAGGTGCGTCTAGTGTGAAGCACTAATGGAGTGAGGTGCGTCTAGTGTGAAGCACTAATGGAGTGAGGTGCGTCTAGTGTGAAGCACTAATGGAGTGAGGTACGTCTAGTGTGAAGCACTAATGGAGTGAGGTGCGTCTAGTGTGAAGCACTAATGGAGTGAGGTGCGTCTAGTGTGAAGCACTAATGGAGTGAGGTGCGTCTAGTGTGAAGCACTAATGGAGTGAGGTGCGTCTAGTGTGAAGCACTAATGGAGTGAGGTGCGTCTAGTGTGAAGCACTGATGGAGTGAGGTACGTCTAGTGTGAAGCACTAATGGAGTGAAGTGCGTCTGTTGTGAAGCACTGCCCAGAATTGAGCCAGTACACTGCACCACTTGTGTTAACAGCCTCACTCTTTCCCCAGAAATATTTGATGTGTTACTACCAAACAAACAATAGCAAATAAAATCCACATCTCAGTGGAGGGTGAGGAGTGTGGAGGTTGAAGTTTGTGGAGAGTGAAGAGTGTGGAAGTGAGTGTGGAGGGTGAAGAGTGTGGAGGTGAGTGTGGAGGGTGAAGTGTGTGGAGGATGAAGAGTGTAATGACGGGTGTGATGTCTCAGTGTGAGGGAGATGGTCTACCGTCCCTACACCTGCTGTCTCACTCACTAGTCTGAACACTTGTATAAAGACACCGTGGACCTGGTACTTATCCCTGACCCAGACACCCTGGACCTGGTACTTATCCCGGACCCAGACACCCTGGACCTGGTACTTATCCCGGACCCAGACACCCTGGACCTGGTACTTATCCCGGACCCAGACACCGTGGACCTGGTACTTATCCCGGACCCAGACACCGTGGACCTGGTGCTTATCCCGGACCCAGGCACCGTGGACCTGGTACTTATCCCGGACCCAGACACCGTGGACCTGGTACTTATCCCGGACCCAGACACCGTGGACCTGGTACTTATCCCGGACCCAGACACCGTGGACCTGTTGCTTATCCCGGACACAGACACCGTGGACCTGGTGCTTATCCCGGACCCAGGCACCGTGGACCTGGTACTTATCCCGGACACAGACACCGTGGACCTGGTACTTATCCCGGACCCAGACACCGTGGACCTGGTACTTATCCCGGACCCAGACACCGTGGACCTGGTGCTTATCCCGGACCCAGACACCGTGGACCTGGTACTTATCCCGGACCCAGACACCGTGGACCTGGTACTTATCCCGGACCCAGACACCGTGGACCTGGTACTTATCCCGGACCCAGACACCGTGGACCTGGTGCTTATCCCGGACCCAGGCACCGTGGACCTGGTACTTATCCCGGACCCAGACACCGTGGACCTGTTGCTTATCCCGGACACAGACACCGTGGACCTGCTGCTTATCCCGGACACAGACACCGTGGACCTGCTGCTTATCCCGGGCACAGCACCGTGGACCTGCTGCTTATCCCGGACACAGACACCGTGGACCTGCTGCTTATCCCGGACACAGACACCGTGGACCTGCTGCTTATCCCGGACACAGACACCGTGGACCTGCTGCTTATCCCGGGCACAGACACCGTGGACCTGCTGCTTATCCCGGACACAGACACCGTGGACCTGCTGCTTATCCCGGACACAGACACCGTGGACCTGCTGCTTATCCCGGACACAGACACCGTGGACCTGCTGCTTATCCCGGACACAGACACCGTGGACCTGCTGCTTATCCCGGACACAGACACCAAAATCGTTTTACTACAATATTCACTTGAGAAGTGATCCACAGACGCCTGCGACCACAAGTAAGTGTATAACCATTCAAGTACAGGGTTGCACGGCGCACTTCAAAATGTTTTTTGACACTTAGAGTACTGCTGGAGGCGTGTGTGTTGACACTCAGATGGTGTGTTGATTCTCAGATGGTGTGTAGACACAGATGGTGTGCCGACAGACAGATGGTGTTCACTGATAATAATACCTGGAGATCTTAACATTCAACTCCCTCAAGGGAGGTTCTTCCTACCATGCAATTATCATTTTATTTTCTTAAAACCGGATGGAGTGTAAATGCCTTTCAGTCCCCCAGGCGTTGTGTAACCCCTACGGGTTTAGCACTCCCCCGTGAATGTAATAACTTAAATGGGGTTTACAAACCTGGCTCGGGTGGACCCGTGGATGCTAAACCAGCGAATGTGTTGTTGCGTGATCATGACCCCTGTCAGGAGACACTGTAGTGAGTCCTGACGTACCAGTACAGTGTCAGGAGACACTGCAGTGAGTCCTGATGTACCAGTACAGTGTCAGGAGACACTGTAGTGAGTCCTGACGTTCCAGTACAGTGTCAGGAGACACTGTAGTGAGTCCTGTCGTATCAGTACAGTGTCGGGAGACACTGTAGTCAGTCCTGACGTACCAGTACAGTGCCAGGAGACACTGTAGTCGGTCCTGACGTACCAGTAGTGTCAGGAGACACTGTAGTATGTCATAACGACTCGACTACCACCGGGAGGTTGCTTAGCTCAGTGAGCAGACAGTTGTACATATATTTAACCAAGTCTTGTTTTAGCGTCTAAGTTACTTTCCGATGGATTATTTTTTTTTTCGAAATATCTCAGTGTTCATCATTGAGAGAGATGCAGCAGAACAGTCTTTACAGTTGGTCTTTTCCAGAAGAGAAATGAATGAAGAAAACTGTAGACGCCAAGACAGTTCACAATCTGAGTGTCAGTGGTTTGATCCCCAGCACGGGTGGAAACGCTGGGCATGTTTTCTTACACCTGCGGTGCCCTTTTTCACCTAGCAGTAAGTAGGTACCTGGGTGGGGCATTTTGTATAGTAGAGCCATCTTTTATTTGGGGGATGTGTGTGAGAGTCCTGGTAGCTGTTGCTTTGTTTGTCTCTTAGTTATCTCATGGGTGAATTAGAGAAGAATCCTTCCTCCGTAAGCCGTGCGTGTGGTAAGAGGCGACAAATGCCGGGAGCAAGGGGCTAGTAACACCTTCTCCGGTATACATTACTAAATGTACAAGAAGAAAAACTCTTGTTTCTTCTTTTTCGGGTCACCCTTCCTCGGTGGTCACCCTGCCTCAGTGGTCACCCTGCCTCGGTGGTCACCCTGCCTCGGTGGTCACCCTGCCTCGGCAGTCACCCCTGCCTCGGTGGTCACCCTGCCTCGGTGGTCACCCTACCTCGGTGGTCACCCTGCCTCGGTGGTCACCCCTACCTCGGTGGTCACCCTGCCCCGTGGTCACCCTGGTTGATCCTGGTGTCTGCCGGACTGTCAACATCGTGAGACAAAATCATTAGACATACTAGTATCAGCTGTTACATTACGTTGCATTAGTGGCTCTAGGAACTGCCAGACGTTCATAACTGACATTACCAGGAAATGTAATAAAATTAGCAACACTTCTGATACTATGTGCAACACTGCTGATAGTGTTGCAGCTGATACTATGTGCAACACTGCTGATAGTGTTGCAGCTGATACTATGTGCAACACTGCTGATAGTGTTGCAGCTGATACCATGTGCAACACTACTGATAGTGTTGCAGCTGATACTATGTGCAACACTGCTGATAGTGTTGCAGCTGATACCATGTGCAACACTACTGATAGTGTTGCAGCTGATACTATGTGCAACACGCTGATAGTGTTGCAGCTGATACCATGTGCAACACTACTGATAGTGTTGCAGCTGATACTAGTGCAACACTGCTGATAGTGTTGCAGCTGATACCATGTGCAACACTACTGATAGTGTTGCAGCTGATACTATGTGCAACACTGCTGATAGTGTTGCAGCTGATACCATGTGCAACACTACTGATAGTGTTGCAGCTGATACTACGTGCAACACTGCTGATAGTGTTGCAGCTGATACATGTGCAACACTACTGATAGTGTTGCAGCTGATACTAGTGCAACACTGCTGATAGTGTTGCAGCTGATACTATGTGCAACACTACTGATAGTGTTGCAGCTGATACTATGTGCAACACTGCTGATAGTGTTGCAGCTGATACTACGTGCAACACTGCTGATAGTGTTGCAGCTGATACTATGTGCAACACTACTGATAGTGTTGCAGCTGATACTATGTGCAACACTGCTGATAGTGTTGCAGCTGATTACTATTGTGCAACTGACTGCTGATAGTGTTGCAGCTGATACTACGTGCAACACTGCTGATAGTGTTGCAGCTGATACCATGTGCAACACTACTGATAGTGTTGCAGCTGATACTATGTGCAACACTGCTGATAGTGTTGCAGCTGATACCATGTGCAACACTACTGATAGTGTTGCAGCTGATACTATGTGCAACACTGCTAATAGTGTTGCAGCTGATACTACGTGCAACACTGCTGATAGTGTTGCAGCTGATACTATGTGCAACACTGCTGATAGTGTTGCAGCTGATACTATGTGCAACACTACTGATAGTGTTGCAGCTGATACAGTGTTGCAGCTGATACTATGTGCAACACTGCTGATAGTGTTGCAGCTGATACTATGTGCAACACTGCTGATAGTGTTGCAGCTGATACTATGTGCAACAATGTTTATAGTGTTGCAGCTGATACTTTGTGCAACACTGCTGATAGTGTTGCTTACCAGATTTATTCTGAGTGTTGTGGGTGGCATCCTGGTGAGCAGCATATCTTAGTGCTGAGCTTTGAAACGAACTGAGATAGGATAAGTTTTAGTCTGTAAAACTGATGTGTGAAAAGGAGAGAGTAAAGGTTGCTCCTGGTGTCTGCCGGACTGTCAACATCGTGTGTTGCTCTGTTAATGTATAATGTTGGTGCGTATGACTTTCTGGAGGGGGGTGGGGGAATATCTGGGGAGAGGGGGGGTAGGGTAGTTTGGCGTTGTATGTGGGGTGTCAGAGTACTGGGTCTCTCACGGAGCGCTGAGTGTTGTGGCTGTAGCCTTGTGTTAATTCAGAACATTTCTTCCTGACTCTTATCGACGAGGTGGTAATGAGGTCAGTTCGAGTATGGTGATTCCTTCTTCACATCCGTTATTTTATGCTATCTTGTGATCTAATTATTTTTTGAATCGTAGTTATTGCTGTTTGTATGAGTTAATGTGAGTACAGACTGAGGTGAGTCGTCATCGTCTCAGTTGCGACGCTAACGCTGGCTTGCAAACCACCCAACGGGTGGAATTTGAACCCATGGAGAGTGAGTCGTAAAACTTACTCGCCACGGGTTCAAACCTCACCGTGTGTGTGTGTGTGTATGCGGGGGAAGAGGAGAGAATGTACAGTACAGTGAACATAAGAATGGAGGAACACTGCGGAAGGCCTACTGGCCCATACAAGGCAAGTCCTTATCAAAATCACCACTACTCAATGAGCGCATCATCGACGCATGTAATACAGTGGCGGTGCCAAGGAGCGGCTTCATCCCTCTCAGTCCTAAAATAAAAATAGTAACAAAACAAGTGTCCCGGCTCTCCCTGCTAACCAGACAGCTACCCCAGTCTCCCTCCCCCAGTATACAACTTGTGTCGCTGCCTCCCTGATGTAACACCACCACCACCACCGTTGACAACACTCAGTGTGCACCTGTTGACTGCTACCTCGTCAGCACTCTTGTATCAGAAATAATGCTATACACAAACATTTCCTTCCAATAAATCTTTATTATTGTTATTTTTTACCCTCCTGTGGCTCCAGACTGGACGCCCTTGTATATAAAATTTCTAAGATGGTTTATTCAGTAACACAAGGAGAGTATTTCACTACTTAGCATTATTATATACGAGGCGTTACTGGTGTTGTCGGGGTTGTAAAGTGTGTTGCTTGTGCTAGAATTTTAAGGGTAATGTTTCCAGAAATATTTATGTAATGTGAACCACATTAGTAACCAAGTGCGTGTATGTACGAGAGCACTTTCTCAAGTGGAAGTTGTACCAGTTCATGTATGTACGAGAGCACTTTCTCAAGTGGAAGTTGTACCAGTTCATGTATGTACGAGAGCACTTTCTCAAGTGGAAGTTGTACCAGTTCATGTATGTACGAGAGCACTTTCTCAAGTGGAAGTTGTACCAGTTCAGTATGTCGAGAGCACTTTCTCAAGTGGAAGTTGTACCAGTTCATGTATGTACGAGAGCACTTTCTCAAGTGGAAGTTGTACCAGTTCAGGAACAATTTCTGTCGTCCTTCCACCCGATGAGCAAACTAGAGTTAATGTGGTGGCCACAGACTTTATCAGTATGACCTGAGCGCCTGGTTTGTTGTGCACCCGCAGCTATCACCATCATCATTACCACCATAACCATAACCACTACCACCATCACCATTACCACCATCACTACCACCACCACCACTACTACTACTACCATCATCACTCAAAACCTGTAGCTTCATTATCTTGAAAATACTGACAGATTCCACCAGATCAGATGACATCACCTGAACAACTGATTCAACCCACTATATCCACTCTTTTCTTTTCTGGGTTGAACTGATAAAGCCCTTGGTGGGCGAAACGTCTCAATAAATGTCCTAATACCGTATATGTACTTAATATGTACAGGTGTTTGTCTACATTTGTAAGCTCGTAATATGCATCTGTTGGAGGCTTTATTAAGTCGATGTTTCGCTCTGTGTAGAGCTATATTAAGATGTATCGCACTGTGTAGAGCTTTATCAAATAACGTTTCGCTCTGTGTAGAGCTTTATTAAGTAATGTTTCGCTCTACGTAGAGCTTCACTAAGTCATGTTTTGCTCTATGTAGGGCTTTATCATCTTTCGCTCTGTGTAGAGCTTTATCAAGTCATGTTTCGCTCTGTATAGAGCTTAATCATATTTAGCTCTACGTAGAGCTTCATTAAGTCTTGTTTTGCTCTGTAGAGCTTTATCAAGCGATGTTTCCCTTTGGGTAGAGCTTTATCAAGTTATATTGTGCTCTGTGTAGAGCTTTATCAAGTCATGTTTCGCTGTGTAGAGCTTTATCAAGTCATGTTTCGCTGTGTAGAGCTTTATCAAGTCATGTTTCGCCTGTCGTGTTAGAGCTTTATCAAGTCATGTTTCGCTGTGTAGAGCTTTATCAAGTCATGTTTCGCTGTGTAGAGCTTTATCAAGTCATGTTTCGCTGTGTAGAGCTTTATCAAGTCATGTTTCGCTCTGTGTAGAGCTTTATCGAGAGTTTTACTCCATAGTGTGAAACAAAATTCCAGACTATTGAGTAGAAGTCTTCTCCCGGCTGAGGGACTGACCACCTCAAAACTACGTCATCAAGGGTGATGGACTGATTACATCGTCTTTACATCTCTACTTCTTCTGCTGCCTCTGTACTCGACTGAATAAGCCTACTGTGTAGGCGAAACGTTTCGGGATAAAGATATGTAACTGTTGCACAGGGTCTTCAAAACCTCGCCTCTGAGTGGTTACTATTCAGGATACGGATAGCCAGGTGTTGCACATGTCTTATACATCATCCTGTACACCATACTTTTACTTTACCAAGTCATGTTGGACACAAATCACAAAGCGGGTGGGACTCGAACCATGGCAGGCGGGTCTTAAAACTCGCAGGCCAGTGTGCTAACCACTGCACACTGACCTGTGACTCGCCTGCCATGGGTTTGAGTCTTACCCACTCTGTGTGCAATCGTGTTATTACGATATCGTGAGTCATGTTGGCCACCTCAGTCCTCAGCACATCACATGTACTGTGTAAGAGCGGCCGCCATGTTGTGTTGTTGTGAGGGTGAGGGCGCTGATAGGCTGTCTTGGTATATCACTTTATTTTTATGCTTTTCTATAATTGGTTTGATAAATACATATTAGAATTTGGCCTTTACGATATACAGCACTTGATGTTAGGCCTTGTTAGATGATGGCGACGCTAGGCTTACTGGATCGTAGGGCAGGTCGGCACTGTGTGTTGTGCTGCTTCAGCCAGTAACATGTAAACAACACGTGTGGCTGAATGGTATATAATACCGACAAGATATGACATTTTTCAGGTCACCATGTGTCACACACCCCTCCCTCTCCGCCTGCATTTACTGTCACTTTAATCTCTGTATGTTAGAAGTGATCTGGGTCCCAGGACCGAAACGTTTTCTAATATGTCCTAGTGTTCATTCACGGGTATTTTTAAACCATGTGTAGTGCCTGGCGGTATCAGTGCATTGCATCATAATGTGTAGTTTCAACAGACTCCTCTGTTGAGCAGAGTCCTTATATTATGTTGAACAGTGGTATCAAATACCTACAAGTTGATGAATAAGACACATGTGCAACAGTTGGGTATCTTTATTGTTGAAACGTTTCGCCTACACAGTAGGATTCTTCAGTCAAATATATAAGCAGGATATCTCCAAGATCTGTCGACCTTGGCGATATGAAGTGGTCAGTCTCTCAGCCTGGAGAAGAATTCATCTCCATGGTGTCTGTTTTAAGTTAGCCTCCGTGACTTTTCAATGTCGTAAGCTCTCTAAAATCGAACAGAACCCTAGTTAACTAACGGAATGCGGGAATGATGTTGTTTAGTTGTACCGGCAGTTGAGTCAACGCATACAGATGCGTTGGACTCAGATGCGTTGGAGCGAGTGGACGGCCCCACCCAGGAGCTGGGGAACCCCGCTTCGATTACTGTAATATACTAGCTAATCTATTTACGTTGTTTATTATTACCATTTGTTGTCTACATCTCAGCATCCTGTCTAAGCATCCAGTCTCAGCATCCCGTACTAACATCTCGTCCAACATCCCGTCCCAGCATCCTGCAGGAGATTTTAACGAATATTTTTAGTCCAGCTTCGCAGCCTAGATAAGAGAGAGAGAGAGAGAGAGAGAGTGAAAGTGTGTGTGTGTGAGAGAGAGAGAGAGAGAATTAGAGGAAAAATTCAGACATTTTCGTCCGTCGTAAATCAGACCTTATTATTTTCCATTCCATAGGTTGTGTGACCCCTACGGGTTTAGTTTCTTCCCGTAAATAACGTGAATGGTTCTCGTAGCGGCGTTGACTTCTTAAACGTTCGATACTGTTATATATTCCAATCGTGCATCGTTAACTCGTAATGTCGATGAAGCATTCACTTCTTTCTCACTTCATGAATACTGAAAATAAAGTGCATCTTAGAACAAGAAGGTGAGGTGAGTCTTGCACATCTTAGTCTTCATGACCCTCTTACTCTAACATCTACTGAGATTCTCTTCCACTGGTGTAGTAACTAGTATAATTTTGTCTTCCTACCTACCTGGAGTCGATTTCAAGGATCATGGCCTCCACGGCCCGGTTCCAGACCAGTCCTTCTGGGTGTTGGCCTGATTTATCAGGCTTTAGGTGCCACCCACATGCAGTCCAGCCTAGACACCTCAGATAGGCTGGTCAAGGACTGACTTGATAAATTTTTCTAGTCCCTGTTGAAGACAGCCAAAGGTTTGTAGATAATTTCTCCCTATACACAACGAGAGAGAGTTTGAAAAGTCTTGGTCCTCTTACATTAATGAGTTCTCTCTTAGTGAATTCATCACGCCCTTGCTTTTCATTGGATGTGTTTTGTACCGTCTGCCAAGCCTCTTGCTTTCATATCAAGTGATTTCAGAGTGCAGGTTTGGGTTCAGTCCCTCCAAAATTTTCAAGGTGTAGATTATGTATCTCACTTACGTTCCAAGGAATACAGTTCAAAGGACTTCAGGCATCCTCAGTAGTTTAAATGCCTGACTGAATTTATGTGAGCAGTGAAGGTTCTCTGTACGTTTTCCAGTTATGCAATTTCTACTGCCTTGAAGGCGGCTATTAATATGCAATATTCTAGCTATCCAGTCTATCATTTTTCTTGGAGTTACAATAGTGTGAATATGATGGTATACAATGCCGACAGTTAATGAGTAAGACACATGTGCAACGGATACCGTTTTTGTGATCCTTGAAAATGAGGTTCTCTGACATTTTCACTTCCATGTCTCGCATTGTATCTCCGCTCTGTTGTATGAATCATGTTTGTCTTGTACTCTGTCTTACATAGCAGAGTAACTGAAATTTGTCCTATTCGAACATTACATCGTTATCAGTGGTCCACTGGAAGACTTACTTTGTATCATCTTGAAAGTTTACTGTGTCCTCGATGTATGACACTCATACAAATTCTAGTATAACATGCAGAGGATGCTGTGCTATGATTTATGGCCTCATCTGTGTCGGATATGAGAATGAGAACGAGAAGTGGGGCAACTGCTGTGCCTTGAGGAACAGTGCTTTATCTCAGTGGCAGCCTCATATTCTACTTTGTTCACTGTTACTCTTTGGGTTCTGTTTGTTACTACGTTAAATATCCATCTTCCCACTTTTTCGGTTATTAATTTCTCACGATTTTGTGCACTATTACACCATGGTCGCATTTGTCGACGGTTTTCGCAAGGTCAGCGTAAAGTACATCTGCATTTTGCTTGTCTTTCAGCGCATCCAACACTATGCCTTAATGATCCAGCAAATGCAAAAGGCAGGAACGACCCGCTCTAAACCCATGTTGCCCTGGATTATGCAGTTGTTATGATTCCATGTGGTTGGTAGTCTTGATTCTTAAAACACTTGCAAGGACTCTAATAATGCGTGAAGTTAACGCTGTTGATCTGCAGTTTTTTTTGCACTTGCTTTACCGCCACCTTTGTGAAGTGTGGCGGTAAAGCAGTGATAGTGATTTCTGTAATTCTTCATTACTATAAAGTTTGAGGAGCCTGAGCCTGGAACAGAGTGGCAGAGCATGGTACTGTGTGAGCCTGGGACAGAGTAGCAGAGCATGCTACTGTGTGAGCCTGGGACAGAGTGGCAGAGCATGGTACTGTGTGAGCCTGGGACAGAGTAGCAGAGCATGCTACTGTGTGAGCCTGGGACAGAGTAGCAGAGCATGCTACTGTGTGAGCCTGGGACAGAGTGGCAGAGCATGGTACTGTGTGAGCCTGGGACAGAGTGGCAGAGCATGGTACTGTGTGAGCCTGGGACAGAGTGAGCAGAGCATGGTACTGTGTGAGCCTGGGACAGAGTAGCAGGAGCATGCTACTGTGTGAGCCTGGGACAGAGTGGCGAGCATGGTACTGTGTGAGCCTGGGACAGAGTGGCAGAGCATGCTACTGTGTGAGCCTGGGACAGAGTGGCAGAGCATGGTACTGTGTGAGCCTGGGACAGAGTAGCAGAGCATGCTACTGTGTGAGCCTGGGACAGAGTGGCAGAGCATGGTACTGTGTGAGCCTGGGACAGAGTGGCAGAGCATGCTACTGTGTGAGCCTGGGACAGAGTGGCGGAGCATGGTACTGTGTGAGCCTGGGACAGAGTGGCAGAGCATGCTACTGTGTGAGCCTGGGACAGAGTGGCAGAGCATGCTACTGTGTGAGCCTGGGACAGAGTGGCGGAGCATGCTACTGCATGAGCCTTGGACAGAGTGGCGGAGCATGCTACTGTGTGAGCCTGGGACAGAGTGGCGGAGCATAATACTGTGTGAACCTGGGACAGAGTGGCAGAGCATGCTACTGTGTGAGCCTAGGACAGAGTGGCGGAGCATGCTACTGTATGAGCCTGGGACAGTGCCGGAGCATGCTACTGTGTGAGCCTGGGACAGAGTGGCGGAGCATGGTAATGTGTGAGCCTGGGACAGAGTGGCAGAGCATGCTACTGTGTGAGCCTGGGACAGAGTGGCGGAGCATGGTACTGTGTGAGCCTGGGACAGAGTGGCGGAGCATGCTACTGTGTGAGCCTGGGACAGAGTGGAAGAGCATGCTAATGTATGAGCCTGAGACAGAGTGGCGGAGCATGTTACTGTGTGAGCCTGGGACAGAGTGGCGGAGCATGCTACTGTGTGAGCCTGGGACAGAGTGGCGGAGCATGCTACTGTGTGAGCCTGGGACAGAGTGGCGGAGCATGCTACTGTGTGAGCCTGAGACAGAGTGGCGGAGCATGTTACTGTGTGAGCCTGGGACAGAGTGGCGGAGCATGCTACTGTGTGAGCCTGGGACAGAGTGGCGGAGCATGCTACTGTGTGAGCCTGGGACAGAGTGGAAGAGCATGCTAATGTATGAGCCTGGGACAGAGTGGCGGAGCATGCTACTGTGTGAGCCTGGGACAGAGTGGCGGAGCATGGTTCTGTGTGAGCCTGGGACAGAGTGGCGGAGCATGGTAATGTGTGAGCCTGGGACTGAGTGGCAGAGCATGCTACTGTGTGAGCCTGGGACAGAGTGGCAGAGCATGGTACTGTGTGAGCCTGGGACAGAGTGGCAGAGCATGGTACTGTGTGAGCCTGGGACAGAGTGGCAGAGCATGGTACTGTGTGAGCCTGGGACAGAGTGGCGGAGCATGCTACCTATGAGCCTGGGACATAGTGGCGGAGCATGGTACTGTGTGAGCCTGGGACAGAGTGGCGGAGCATGGTACTGTGTGAGCCTGGGACAGAGTGGCAGAGCATGCTACTGTGTGAGCCTGGGACAGTGGCAGAGCATGGTACTGTGTGAGCCTGGGACAGAGTGGCGGAGCATGGTACTGTGTGAGCCTGGGACAGAGTGGCGGAGCATGGTACTGTGTGAGCCTGGGACAGAGTGGCAGAGCATGCTACTGTGTGAGCCTGGACAGAGTGGCGGAGCATGGTTTGTGTGAGCCTGGGACAGAGTGGCAGAGCATGCTACTGTGTGAGCCTGGGACAGAGTGGCGGAGCATGGTAATGTGTGAGCCTGGGACAGAGTGGCAGAGCATGCTACTGTGTGAGCCTGGGACAGAGTGGCGGAGCATGGTAATGTGTGAGCCTGGGACAGAGTGGCGGAGCATGGTAATGTGTGAGCCTGGGACAGAGTGGCAGAGCATGCTACTGTGTGAGCCTGGGACAGAGTGGCGGAGCATGCTACTGATTACCTCCAGCTCAAGTGCAGTTAGGGTTACCGCATAAATTACAGATGTCGGCAGCGTTTCGGGTTTTATTTATGAAACACTTGTTAGGGCCATTAATCTTAAGGGTGGTTAATGGCTCACAGGTACAGGAAGCAGCAACATTATATGTCTTATTGTAGAGAGCAGAATGAGACTGCCATAGTCTTGTTCATAAAATATAAATATTCATTGTCTTTGTGTAAAATACAGAGTTACATAGACTTATGATATAACATATACATCAAACGTATATGTCGTGCCGAATAGGTAAAAATTGGTCAATTAGCAAGAACTCATTTAAAATTATGTCCTTTCTAAAATTTTCTCTTATGCGTTTGAAGATATATTTTTTCGTTTATGTTAATGTAAAAATTAATAATTTTGTACCAAAAGCACCTTACAAAACTTGCCTAACCTTATTATAACAAACGCAATTTAATTTAGCCTAATCTAACTAAATATATTTTAGATAATTTCACAATAATTTAATAATAAACAAACACAATGAAGTATATTTTTTTCGTTACGTTCAGAATGATTTTTACGAAATTATTACATACACAAATTTTCGCTTGCCTTATTCAGCAAGAAGAGCGTTGCTATTTAAGCCAGAATCGCAAGTTTTACCTATTCGGCACTATATATATATATATATATATATATATATATATATAATATATATATATAATATATATATATATATACATTATATATATATACACTATATATATATATATATATATATATATATATATATATATATATATATAGTATATATATATATACTATTATAATATATATATATATATATATATATATATATATATATATATATATATATATATATATATATATATATATATATATATAATGTATATATAAGGTTGGCAAGTGTTGTGATGACACGACCAGACTCACTACCACCACCATCACATTGGTCACACAAGATGAGGTAACAATATTTTAGTGTGATACAAACTTTATATCCGCTAGTGACAGTTATCATGGCACGTCTTTGTCGAACATGACTCGCAGCTTACAACAGAAGGATCCCGGATTTGATCCCATAGGAATTCTTCTTGTCACTGGTTACCTATATTCACCAAGCAGTACCTTTGATATACCTTTGAAGAGTTTCGAGAGTTTCTCTACTCTCTGAGCCCGGGCATGGGCCAGGCTCGTCTGGTGCTTGCCTGGTCAACCAGGCTATTGCTGCTGGAGGTCCGATGCCCCACATCTCCATCACAGTCTGATTGATCTGGCACCTGGTGAAGATACTTGTCCAGTTTCCTCTTGAAGGCTTCTACACTTGTTCCAGCCGTGTTTCTGATATCTTCTGGTTAGATGTTGAATAGTCTGGGACCCCGGATGTTGATACAGTGTTACTCTATTGTCCCCACCGCTCCCCTGCTCCTCACTGGGTTTATTTTACACTTCCTCACATCTCTCTCACTCCAGTATGGCAGTGTGCAGATTTGGGACCAAGCCCTCGAGTACCTTCCAGGTATATATTATCATGTATCTCTCTCTCCTCCGCTCCAGTGAGTACATGTTCAAGACTTGAAGGCGTTCCCAGTAGTTTAGGTGCTTTACTGGCTCAGTGTGAGCCGTAAACGATCTCTGTATTTGTTCCAGCTCCGATATTTCTCCTGCCTTGAACGGGGCCGTCAGCACTGAGCAATATTCTAAGTGAGGGAGCACTAGTGTTTTGAAGAGTGTCACCATCAGCATTATTTCCCTTATTTTGAAAGTTCTCAGTACCCACCCAGTCATCTTCCCGACTGTTGTGATTTTTGTCGTTTTGTTATGGTCTTTAAAAGAAAGGTCAGCTGACGTAATTATTCCCAGGTCTTTTACATCTTCCTTTCATTCTATTTGGCGACCCTCTTGAGTTATGTATATAGTGTTCCTTTTGAGTTCTCCATTCTTTCCATACCTAAGCAGCTGGAACTTGTCACCATTGAACGTTATGTTGTTCTCCACTTCCCACTGGAAAACCCTGCTTATGTCTTCCTGTACTTTTTCAGTGTCTTTTACAGTAGTGACTTTCATGCTTATTTTAGTGTCATCTGCAAATGATGATACAGAAGTGTGACTGTTTTTTTTTTATTTATGCTATGAGGTTGAGAAACAGCAAAGGTGCAAGGATATGCCTTGGGGCACTGAGCTTTTGACCTCGCTGATGCTGGATCTTGCCCTGTTCACTACTACTTTTTGTGTTATGTGTAAATAAGCATCTGGGTATTAGTCGATTATTGTATCCTGGGAAGGCGGGATTCCAAGTAGAAACAAATATTAGTACTTTACTTTTTGGGTTATCCTGAGTTAAGTAAACCTTTTTTTTTTTTAATATAAAAGTCTTGATGATGAGTAGGACAAACTCTCAGGTAGCGTCATTGAGGCGAGAACTTTTGGTAGCTCTCAATAGAAGTTGGACGGGTACCTTAGTAGGTGTAAGATGGACCTTTCAAGTGTAGACCAATAGGGTTGTTCTTATGTTGGCATAGTGTTGGTGAAGGCACGTTCCATTACTCTTGACTCAGCTGCTGGTACAGGAGACCTTATGGCCTCAACTATGAAGTGCACGTGTCTAGATAACACGGAGAGCTGACACACGTCTCTTAAGATTGTTGTTCATTTTATATAGTGTACATACATACCCAGGGTACATTTATACAACCATCTCTCTCTCTCTCTCTCTCTCTCTCTCTCTCTATATATATATATTTTATATATATATATATATATATATATATAGAGTGAAAATCATTGATGGAACACTGACTTTCAGGCAGAACAAAAATTTGATACCTTTACTACATTATCCTTATTATTATACCTTCAGTTATTATGCTCTCAGTTAATGTTATCATTCTTAGTTAATATTATCATACTCTCAGTTAATATTATTATACTCTCACTTAGTATTATCATACTCTCAGTTAATATTATCATACTCTCAGTTAATATTATCATACTCTCAGTTAATATTATCATACTCTCAGTTAATATTATCATACTCTCAGTTAACATTATCATACTCTCAGTTAATATTATCATACTCTCAGTTAATATTATCATACTCTCAGTTAACATTATCATACTCTCACTTAGTATTATCATACTCTCACTTAGTATTATCATACTCTCAGTTAATATTAATGATAAATGTGTCATCACTTGATAGGCTCTTCCATGCTCTCTAGATTATTTACTAGAATGACCTTATTTAAAGAGCACTGCCGTAGGCGTACTGGCCCATCCTAGGCAAGTTCAACTTGCACCCACCCACGCCCACTCGTGTACTTGTCCAACCTATTTTTTTAAGTAACTCATTCAGGGTTCTGGCTTCAGTGACGCTACTCGGGAGTTTGTTCCACTAATCCACAACTCCGTTACCAGTGATTTCCCAACATCCTTTCCGAATGTAAATTTTTCTAGCTTAAACCCGTTGCTGCGAGTTGTGGATGAGTGGAACAAACTCCCGAGTAACGTCACTGAACCTAAAACTTTGTGTAGTTTTTAAAATAGGTTTGACAAATGCATGAATGGATGTGAGTTGGACCTGACTGGATTGGGCCAGTAAGTGACTTGGACCTGCCTAGCATGGCCCACTAGGCCTGCTGCAATATTTTTCAGCACAGTCTTTATATTCCCTTTATTTATCCCCTGTTAGTTATTGCACTCATTACTACTGCTGAGTACCATTACTCTCGCTGACTCTCCATATGCACTTGTTCAGCAGATGGTAGTTAGATAGTTATGTAGAGTAATACCTTGGCACACAAGATTGTGGTGATGCGGAGAGTGAGGCGGGGGTCATGTTGTATCATGAGCTGGGGGGGGGGGGGGCTGACTGGACGAGATTAAGCTGGGGCTGACTGGACTTCGCTGAACTGGAGCTAACTGGGTTTGGTTGGCTAGGCCTGGCTAGGCTTTACTTTGGTGGGTGTGACTGGGTTTGGTTGATTTATGGCTTACTGGCACTAGCCTATTTTGGACTAGGCTGGACTTGGGCCAGGGCTGAGCAGTGGGATGAGCTGTTCATCCTGTGGTAGTGTTGACGTCTGTCCAGGACAGGAAGACCTCAAACATTAACGCAGGAAAGGGAAAAGAATGCCTCTCGACATTCCTAGTATTATCTGGTAACTTTTATCACAGAGAACTTCCAAGATTCAGGGCACTCCTTAGTGATGCACCTCACTGACGTCTCGTACTTTTGTTCACAACTAAAATGAACCTAGGTTCGATTCCCCGTGGGCCTACGTTTCTCTCACGGCTGAGCTGTACCTACGAATTGTTGAGGGTCACAACCTGGGTGGGGATCCCATTGCAAATAAACCGCGTTACTTGACTTGATAAATTTTTGACATTCCCTGAGTTAACTCACTTGGATTATATACCCCGAAGGTTGTATCATGGGCTACAGTAAGATTGTTTCAGGGAGTACAGTAAGACTTCCTCAGAGAGTACAATAAGACTGCCTCAGAGTGTACATAAGACTACCTCAGAGAGTACAATAAGACTACCTCAGAGAGTACAATAAGACTGCTTCAGAGAGTACAATAAGACTACCTCAAAGAGTACGATATGACTACCTCAGAGAGTACAATAAGACTACTTCAGAGAGTACAATAAGACTACCTCAGAGAGTACAATAAGACTACTTCAGAGAGTACAATAAGACTACTTCAGAGAGTACAATAAGACTACCTCAGAGAGTACAATAAGACTACCTCACAGAGTACAATAAGACTACTTCAGAGAGTACAATAAGACTACTTCAGAGAGTACAATAAGACTACTTCAGAGAGTACAATAAGACTACCTCAGAGAGTACCACACAAACTGTTGAAACGCACGTGTGTGGTGCAGGATAAAGTGTGTGTAGGAAAGGGTGAGGATAAACTCATTTTCCTCCACTGTTTCATACAATGTAAAACTAGAATATAGAACCAGATGTGTTTCTAGATAGGTATCTCCGGTTCCTGATCCCCATTGATACCTGCCTTTTATTCAGGCTTGTGCTTCTAAAGGCAAATCGTTACTTTTCCCTTAGTATGAACCTTGGTAATAAATACTGACAAGTTGGTTTATTAAGACATGTGAGTAAACACTGGGACATAGAAGACGTTTCGGTCCCCGAGATCGCTTCTCAGAAGTGTTGTTAGGTAAGACACATATGCAACAGTTAGGTATCTTTATTTCGAAACGTTTCGCCTACACAGTAGGCTTCTGCAGTCGAGTACAGAAAAGTTGATAGAAGCAGAAGATACTTGAAGACGATGTAATCAGTCCATCACCCTTAAAGTTTGAGGTGGTCAGTCCCTCAGTCTGGAGAAGAGCATTGTTCCATGGTATGAAACAATATGGAGATGAAGTGACATCATGGTCAAGGTTCCAGGGCCGAAACGTTTTCTAATTAATAAGTCCTAGTGTTTGTTTACGTGTCTTTCTAAATCTCTTTTCCCTTGAATCAAACCTAATTACTCTTTCTCCTGTATGACACCGACGGATTTAGTGCTACCTCGCGAATAGGATAGCCCTGAAGGCTATGTATGGGAGAATAATTCAAACCACTGTGTACCTGGCGCTTCGATACACTTAGCAGTAAATAGGTACCTGGGTGAACTATTGTAGGTGATATCTTAGAATAGGGCGAGGCATATAGGCAGGTCTTCTCACACCTGCTGCTCCGGTACATGAAGCAGTAAATAGGTACCAGGGTGATAGTTATAGGGAGTCTTAGGAAATGTTAATCATATCCCCCCCCCAAAAAAAAAAAAAGTTAGTGTTGTGATATGTCTTGAAATGAGCTGAGAAGACTTAACAGGTTTGTCAGGTGAATTGAGGCAGGCTTGTTTAAGATAACAGGATAACAGCTCCGAATTATTGAGTGAACTGACGTAGGATAACATCTTTGTTTAATAACACTGTCCAAAATCTAGAGGTGTTGGGCAAGCATTATTTCTGTAACAAAATTGGATATATCACCAGTGTGCTGCTACACTATTGTGTATGATAATTTCACAGTGGGAACAAAAGCAAGCTGTGTTTTTCTTGTCATGTTCCACCACACAGGATGGTGCTCATACTGAGTGTTGAAATGTGTCAGGTCTGAGCTGGGAGACTTCAGTAGTGTCAGCCGGAGCTGGGAGACTTCAGTAGTGTCAGCCGGAGCTGGGTGACTTCAGTAGGGTAGTGAGGAGGATATCGTCAAGTATTTCATTACATATTCATCTGCTAAGTCAGCCTTAAAGGTTGCCTTCCAGACAGAGCCGCAGTTACTGTCACTTGGGAATTACCATCTCTCAAGATAGTCTCTCCCATACACAGCAGAAATGGAAAATTTACGAAGGTATATCCATCATCCCAGAGTACAACAAAAATTATATATCGGAAAAAAGGGAATAGTGTGGCATTTACAGATTATGTATGTAAATACGTACGTACATACATAAACACACACACACGCACATTATTATATATATATATATATATATATTTTTTTTTTTTTTTTTCAACAAGTTGGTCGTCTCCCACCGAGGCAGGGTGACCCAAAAAAGAAAGAAAATCATATATATATATATATAAGGGATGGGGCGATACCAGAATTTTCGGCCGATATCTATACTTTCGTATTTTTTTTCACTGAAAGCAGCGAAGAGTTTTTACAAGGATAGCGAGGCTCAAGTTTGAGTATGTAGGAGAGAGGGAGATTATTTCTCAGTAGAAGTAGGCCTTAGACAAGGATGTGTGATGCCACAATGATTGTTTAATATATTTATAGATGGGGTTGTAAGAGAAGTGAATGCGCGGGTGTTGGCAAGAGGTGTGGGGTTAAAAGATAAAGAATCTAACACAAACTGAGAGTTGTCACAGTTGCTCTTTGCTGATGACACTGTGCTTTTGGGAAATTCTGAAGAGAAGTTGCAGAGTTTGGTGGATGAGTTTGGTGGGGTATGTAAAAGAAGAAAATTAAAAGTGAATATAGGAAAGAATGAGATGATGAGGATAACAAAAAAATTAGTTGACGAAAGATTGGATTGGAGGGCGAGAGTATGGAGGAGGTGAATGTATTCAGATATTTAGGAGTGGACGTGTCACCAGATGGGTCTATGAAAGATGAGGTGAATCATAGAATTGATGAGGGGAAAAAAGTGATTGGTGCACTGAGGAATCTGTGGAGACAAAGAACTTTGTCCATGGAAGCAAAGAAGGGAATGTTTGAGAGCATAGTTATACTAACACTCTTATATGGGTGTGAAACATGGGTGGTGAATGTTGCAACAAGGAGAAGGCTGGAGGCAGTGGAGATGTCGTCTGAGGGCAATGCATCGTGTGAATATAATGCAGAGAATTCGTGGTATGGAAATTAGGAAGAAGTGCGAGATTACCAAAACTATTGTCCAGAGGGCTGAAGAGGGGTTGTTGAGATGTTTGGACATGTAGAAAGGCTGGAACAAAATAGAATGACTTCGAGAGTGTATAAATCTGTAATGGAGAGAAGGCGGGTAGGGGTCGGCCTAGGAAAGGTTGGAGGGAGGGGGTAAAGGAGGTTTTGTGTGTGAGGGGTTGTGACTTCCAGCAAGCATGCGTGAGCGTGTTAGATAGGAGCGAATGGAGACAAATGATTTTTAGAACTTGACGTGCTGTTGGAGTGTAAGCAAGGTAACATTTATGAAGGGATTCAGGGAAACCGGCAGGCCGGACTTGAGTCCTGGAGATGGGAAGTACAGTGTCTGCACTCTAAAGGAGGGGTGTTAATGTTGCAGTTTTATAACTGGCAAGACAGTGATGGAGTGAATGATGGTGAAAGTTTTTCTTTTTCGGGTCACCCTACCTTGGTGAGAGAAGGCAGATGTGCTAATAAAAAAATATTATAATAATGAATATGTTCATTATATAAGGGAATGATTATTGTACAGTGGCTATTAAACAACACAGGAAGGTTAAATATTAAAACTTCTTTGTTATAATGTTATTACTTATTACTTGATCTGTTGTGTTAATTACTAGTTGTCACAGACACTTGTTGATAGTGTGTGTGTGTGTGGGAAGCGTTCAGTGACTTCAGTTGATCCAGACGCCGTGGATCACAGTGCAAGTAAGTAAGCTGAAGTTGATTAAGCTTCAGTTGAACTTGATCAACTAAGCCAGGAGACGCGACTATGACTTGTCTTGGTTCAGTAGTTTTCAAATCTTGGGATCGCAGAAACAATTTCGATTTACAAGTCGGAACAAATAATACTTTTTTAAAGTTTTCCCTAAAACAGTAAAGTTGAGCATTTTTCCTGATATTTTTACCTGACGAGGTAAAGTAATTTGGTTCTAAATGCCAAGATATTGTAACTAATTGAAGAATGAGACACTTGTGCGCAAGTGTCTCATTGTTCAACTTGTCGGTTGTCTAAACTATTTACATCGCACATTATGACTCGTAGTCCAAGGATGACTTTCCTTGCAGTTTTGAACTGTGTTCATTCATGTAACTCATGACCTGCATGACCAAAAGTAAAATCAGAGAGCCAGTTCACATCATTCAGATGTGGGAAATCAAGCTAGCATACATAATTTTGAAGGTATGTTCAGCGTTGGCAGGTTGTTTTTTTCTTGCTGTGACGACACATCACCTGCTCCTTACTAAGACTTAAATCAAAATGAATTATTTCTCAAATTCGATACACACTAAATTTTCCGACACTTCTAAACACAGTGGCGGGCCAGATGTGGCCCGTGGGCTGTATTTTGCCTGCATGTAATGAACAATTGCTGTAGATACATTGTAGGAACACCCACATTATGCAGCTACAAAATACTGTATGATAGTTTCATGATAGGAACAAAAGTTAGTTATCTTTCCTGTCATACACAGTCCATCATGATGAGTTGCGTATATGAGATGATGAACTGTATCAGCCTGAGCCGGGAGACTTAAGTAGGTTGATGGAGTTATCATCGAGCATTACATTGTGGGTCCGGAGGCGGGAAAGGGTCGGAGAGAGAATTATGGGAATAAAACGAAGGTGGAATAAAATGGAGAAAAAGCATGAGAGTGGAAGAGGTGAAAGAAACAGCAGGTTGTGTGTGTGTGTGTGTACTCGCCTAATCGTACTCATCCAATTGTGGTTATAGGGGTTGATTCATAGCTCCTGGCCCCACCTCTTCACTGCTCGCCATTAGGTCACTTCTCTCCCTGCTCCATGAGTTTTATCATACCTTTTCTTAAAGCTCAGTGTGGTTCCTTCTCCACTGCATCACTTTCCAGACTATTCCACTTCCGGACAACTCTGTGACTGAAGAAATACTTCCTAACATCCCTGTGATTCATCCGAGTCTTTAACTTCCAATTGTGACCCCTTGTTGATGTGTCCCATCTCTGGAACATCCTGTCTCTGTCCATCTTGTCGATTCATCTCGGAATTTTATGTCGTTATCATATCCTTATTTCTCCTGTCCTCCAGTGTCGTCAGGTCGATTTCCCTTAACCTCTCCTCGTAGGTCTTGCCCCTCAGTTCCGGGACTAGTCTCGTTGTACTCACCTAATTGTGGTTGCAGGGGTCGAGACTCGGCTCCTGGCCCCGCCTCTTCACTGAGTGCTACTAGGTCCACTCTCTCCCTGCTCCATGAGCTTTTTCATATCTCATCTTAAAGCTATGTATGGTTCCTGCCTCCACTACATCACTTGCTAGGCTATTCCACTTCCTGACTACTCTATGACTGAAGAAATACTTCCTAACATTCCTTTGACTCATCTGGGT
The DNA here is from genome assembly GCF_026875155.1 of Cherax quadricarinatus. Classification (NCBI taxonomy): domain Eukaryota; kingdom Metazoa; phylum Arthropoda; class Malacostraca; order Decapoda; family Parastacidae; genus Cherax; species Cherax quadricarinatus. The sequence continues at coordinate 1,542,947 of NC_069448.1, forward strand.
CTTAAACTTCCAATTGTGACCCCTTGTTTCTGTGTCCCATCCCTGGAACATCCTGTCTCTGTCCACCTTGTCTATTCCACGCAGTATTTTGTATGTTGTTATGTCTCCCCTGACCCTCCTGTCCTCCAGTGTCGTCAGGCCGATTTCCCTTAACCTTTCTTCGTAGGACATTCGTGTGCGTGTGTGTGTACTCACCTAGTTGTACTCACCTAGTTGAGGTTGCAGGGGTCGAGTCCAAGCTCCTGACCCCGCCTCTTCACTGGTCGCTGTGTTTGTGTGTGGTGTGTGTGTGTGTGTGTGTGTGTGTGTGTGTGTGTGTAGAAGGGGTTGGGGGTTATGTAAATAGTGGGGGACAGGTATCCTCCCCACCACCACCCTCATACACACTATCTCCTTCTCATTAAAGTGAATCTTTTCGAGATATATTTGATCTCTTATGTATTACTAGTAACACTGAAGAGTTAAGGTGATGGGCGGTAGAGTATTTCCCAGCCAACAAACTTACTGACCTATCTGCTCTTACTAAAGTTATGTAACATTGTGGTTTAATCTTGCCAGCTGGTTTAGGGAAGTGGTGGTGGCGGCTCGTGATGTTAAATTAGTCTGTTTTTCTGCAGCGATAAATTTACACTGTGTATATGTAGAGTATTCATAGGCATATGATTTAACTTTACTTTGTTTATCTTCGTAAATTCCGTTTCCTCTCCCTGTGAGTGGGATAGTCCACCCTGAGAGATGATAATTCCCAAGGGAAAGTAACTCCAACTCTGCAGGAGTGAAACCTTTGACGTTCTCATAGATGCTGAGAAATTAGTAGCATTTGATGATATCACTCAATCGATGGCTTTATACCATCACTTGAGTACAAAATCATCCTGTGTGATGGAATTATCAGGAAACACAACATTTTCCCCCACAGTGTAAATTTTATATGATTGTGTACAAGTAATGTATAGGTATGTACAGTTGTTCTTTAGTCACCGTGGACTCTTGTACTGCGTAGGATTACCCTAGCGAGTGAGATAAGAGAGCTTTCCCCCAGGCGGCTGGGAAGATAACAAAACCAGGACACTGTCATCGCTATCGAAGGTGACGCTCTCGCTCCTTACTCACTTCTTTCATTACTATTATGACCGTCTAATATGACTACCAGTACGGCGTATAATAGCGGACTTTTGTCTCTTAAGGAGGACGTAATAATTCTACTAGGCGGTACATCAGTATCAGTAAAGGAGGTAACATTATATTCGTAATATTAGTCATCACCACCTATCATATTAAATACTAAATGTAGTAACATTCTATTTATCTGTCCCACTTAGTCTAACATCACTGGTGTTAAATGTTAGTTGAGGTATTTATGTGAACTTGTTGTAATGTGAGGAGTTATGTTAGCTTGATGAACTTCTGTCGTTTCATCTGACTCAGTTCAAATTTTCACTGTATGAGATTTATGTCCACATCTGTGTATGTTAACCAGTAATAGTTATTGTCTGAATGATGAACTGTTGTACTTACAATTTATTTCATTAGTTAGATTTTCGATAATCAATTTGTCTTCACATCATCTGGAGTTAAATGTTGTTATTTAAATGATGAAACTTTGTCTTACATCATGGGAGTTAAATGTAGTTTTATTAATGATGAACTTTGTCTTACATCATGGAGTTAAATGTTAGTTATTAATTATGGAACTTTGTCCTTACATCACTGGAGTTAAAATGTAGTTTATTGTAATGATGAACTTTAGTCTTACATCACTGGAGTTAATGTTGTTTATATTAATGATGAACTTTGTCTACATCATGGAGTATGAGAACTTGTTACATCACTGGATAATTGTTATGTTATGATGAACTTTGTCTTACATCACTGGGAGTTAAATGTTAGTTATTGTTAATGATGAACTTTGTCTTACATCACTGGGAGTTAAATGTTAGTTATTATTAATGATGAACTTTGTCTTACATCACTGGGAGTTAAATGTTAGTTATTATTAATGATGAACTTTGTCTTACATCACTGGGAGTTGAATGTTAGTTATTATTAATGATGAACTTTGTCTTACATCATGGAGTTAATGTTAGTTATTTTAATGATGAACTTTGTCTTACATCTTGAGTTAAATTTAGTTATTGTTAATGAACTTTGTCTTACATCTGATCTAATTATTATTAAATGATGAACTTTGTCTTACATCACTGTGAGTTAAATGTTAGTTATTGTTAATGATGAACTTTGTCTTACATCATCATTATTAATGATGAACTTTGTCTTACATCACTGGGAGTTAAATGTTAGTTATTATTAATGATGAACTTTGTCTTACATCATTAATGATGAACTCATCACTGTGAGTTAAATGTTAGTTATTATTAATGATGAACTTTGTCTTACATCATTATTATTAATGATGAACTTTGTCTTACATCATCATTATTAATGATGAACTTTGTCTTACATCATCATTATTAATGATGAACTTTGTCTTACATCACTGTGAGTTAAATGTTAGTTATTGTTAATGATGAACTTTGTCTTACATCATCATTATTAATGATGAACTTTGTCTCACATCATCATTATTAATGATGAACTTTGTCTTACATCATTATTATTAATGATGAACTTTGTCTCACATCATCATTATTAATGATGAACTTTGTCTTACATCATCATTATTAATGATGAACTTTGTCTACATCATATTAATTGATGAGAATCTTTGTCTTACATCATTATTATTAATGATGAACTTTGTCTCACATCATCATTATTAATGATGAACTTTGTCTTACATCATCATTATTAATGATGAACTTTGTCTCACATCATCATTATTAATGATGAACTTTGTCTTACATCATCATTATTAATGATGAACTTTGTCTCTCACATCATCATTATTAATGATGAACTTTGTCTTACATCATTATTATTAATTATGATGAACTTTGTCTACATCATCATTATTATTAATGATGAGAACTTTGTCTTACATCATTATTATTAATGATGAACTTTGTCTCACATCATATTATTAATGATGAACTTGTCTTACATCATTATTATTAATGATGAACTTTGTCTCACATCATTATTATTAATGATGAACTTTGTCTTACATCATATTATTAATGATGAACTTTGTCTTACATCATTTTATTAATGATGAACTTTGTCTACATCATTATTATTAATGATGAACTTTGTCACATCATCATTATTAATGATGAACTTTGTCTTACATCATTTTAGATGATGAATTTGTCTACTTCATTATTAATGATGAACTTTGTCTTACATCATCATTATTAATGATGAACTTTGTCTTACATCATATTATTAATGATGAACTTTGTCTACATCATCATTATTAATGATGAACTTTGTCTTACATCATTATTAATGATGAACTTTGTCTTACATCATTATTATTAATGATGAACTTTGTCTCTACATCATCATTATTAATGATGAACTTTGTCTTACATCATTATTATTAATGATGAACTTTGTCTTACATCTATTATTATTAATGATGAACTTTGTCTTACATCATCATATTAATGATGAACTTTGTCTTACATCAATTATTAATGATGAACTTTGTCTTACATCATCATTATTAATGATGAACTTTGTCTCACATCATCATTATTAATGATGAACTTTGTCTTACATCATTATGATGAACTTTGTCTTACATCATATTATTAATGATGAACTTTGTCTTACATCATTTTTAAATGAACTTTGTTACATCATCATTATATGATGAACTTTGTCTTACATCATCATTATTAATGATGAACTTTGTCTTACATCATCATTATTAATGATGAACTTTGTCTTACATCATTATTATTAATGATGAACTTTGTCTCACATCATCATTATTAATGATGAACTTTGTCTTACATCATCATTATTAATGATGAACTTTGTCTTACATCATCATTATTAATGATGAACTTTGTCTTACATCATTATTATTAATGATGAACTTTGTCTTCACTCATATTATTAATGATGAACTTTGTCTTACATCATTATTTAATGATGAACTTTGTCTTACATCATTATTAATGATGAACTTTGTCTTACATCATTATTATTAATGATGAACTTTGTCTTACATCATTATTATTAATGATGAACTTTGTCTTACATCATTATTATTAATGATGAACTTTGTCTTACATCATTATTAATGATGAACTTTGTCTTAATCATTATTAATGATGAACTTTGTCTACATCATCATTATTAATGATGAACTTTGTCTACATCATCATTATTAATGATGAACTTTGTCTTACATCATTATTTAATGATGAACTTTGTCTTACATCATATTATTAATGATGAACTTTGTCTTTACATCATTTATTAATGATGAACTTTGTCTTACATCATTATTAATGATGAACTTTGTCTTACATCATTATTTTAATGATGAACTTTGTCTTACATCATTATTATAATGATGAACTTTGTCTTACATCATTATTTTAATGATGAACTTTGTCTACATCATTATTAAATGTACTTGTCTTATCTTATTAATGATGAACTTTGTCTTACATCATCATTATTAATGATGAACTTTGTCTACATCATCATTATTAATGATGAACTTTGTCTTACATCATTATTATTAATGATGAACTTTGTCTCACATCATTCATTATTAATGATGAACTTTGTCTTATTCATTATTATTAATGATGAACTTTGTCTCTACATCATTATTATTAATGATGAACTTTGTCTTACATCAATTATTATTAATGATGAACTTTGTCTTACATCATCTATTATTAATGATGAACTTTGTCTTACATCATTATTATTAATGATGAACTTTGTCTTACATCATTTTATGATGAACTTTTTATTATATTATTAATGATGAACTTTGTCTTACATCATATTAAATGTTAGTTATTATTAATGATGAACTTTGTCTTACATCATTATTATTAATGATGAACTTTGTCTTACATCATTATTATTAATGATGAACTTTGTCTTACATCATCATTATTAATGATGAACTTTGTCTTACATCATTATTATTAATGATGAACTTTGTCTTACATCATCATTATTAATGATGAACTTTGTCTTACATCATTATTATTAATGATGAACTTTGTCTTACATCATTATATTAATGATGAACTTTGTCTTACATCATTATTAATGATGAACTTTGTCTTACATCATTATTAATGATGAACTTTGTCTTACATCATTATTAATGATGAACTTTGCTTACATCATCATTATTAATGATGAACTTTGTCTCACATCATCATTATTAATGATGAACTTTGTCTTACATCATTATTATTAATGATGAACTTTGTCTCACATCATCATTATTAATGATGAACTTTGTCTTGCATCATTATTAATGATGAACTTTGTCTTACATCATTATTAATGATGAACTTTGTCTTACATCATTATTGTTAATGATGAACTTTGTCTTACATCATTATTAATGATGAACTTTGTCTTACATCATTATTAATGATGAACTTTGTCTTACATCATTATTAATGATGAACTTTGTCTTACATCATTATTATTAATGATGAACTTTGTCTCACATCATCATTATTAATGATGAACTTTGTCTTACATCATTATTAATGATGAACTTTGTCTTACATCATTTTATTAATGATGAACTTTGTCTTACATCATCATTATTAATGATGAACTTTGTCTTACATCATTATTATTAATGATGAACTTTGTCTCACATCATCATTATTAATGATGAACTTTGTCTTACATCATTATTAATGATGAACTTTGTCTTACATCATCATTATTAATGATGAACTTTGTCTTACATCATATTATTAATGATGAACTTTGTCTTACATCATTATTATTAATGATGAACTTTGTCTCACATCATCATTATTAATGATGAACTTTGTCTTACATCATTATTATTAATGATGAACTTTGTCTCACATCATCATTATTAATGATGAACTTTGTCTCACATCATCATTATTAATGATGAACTTTGTCTCACATCATCATTATTAATGATGAACTTTGTCTTACATCATCATTATTAATGATGAACTTTGTCTTACATCATTATTAATGATGAACTTTGTCTTACATCATTATTAATGATGAACTTTGTCTTACATCATTATTAATGATGAACTTTGTCTTACATCATTATTATTAATGATGAACTTTGTCTCACATCATCATTATTAATGATGAACTTTGTCTCACATCATCATTATTAATGAACTTTGTCTTACATCATTATTAATGATGAACTTTGTCTTACATCATTATTATTAATGATGAACTTTGTCTCACATCATCATTATTAATGATGAACTTTGTCTCACATCATCATTATTAATGATGAACTTTGTCTTACATCATTATTAATGATGAACTTTGTCTTACATCATTATTATTAATGATGAACTTTGTCTCACATCATCATTATTAATGATGAACTTTGTCTCTACATCATCATTATTAATGATGAACTTTGTCTTACATCATTATTAATGATGAACTTTGTCTTACATCATTATTAATGATGAACTTTGTCTTACATCATTATTATTAATGATGAACTTTGTCTCACATCATCATTATTAATGATGAACTTTGTCTTACATCATTATTAATGATGAACTTTGTCTTACATCATCATTATTAATGATGAACTTTGTCTCACATCATCATTATTAATGATGAACTTTGTCTCACATCATCATTATTAATGATGAACTTTGTCTTACATCATCATTATTAATGATGAACTTTGTCTCACATCATCATTATTAATGATGAACTTTGTCTTCACATCATTCATCTAATTTAATGATGAACTTTGTCTCACATCATCATTATTAATGATGAACTTTGTCTACAATCATCATTATTAATGATGAACTTTGTCTTACATCATCATTATTAATGATGAACTTTGTCTTCACATCATCATTATTAATGATGAACTTTGTCTCACATCATCATTATTAATGATGAACTTTGTCTACATCATCATTATTAATGATGAACTTTGTCTCACATCATCATTATTAATGATGAACTTTGTCTCACATCATCATTATTAATGATGAACTTTGTCTCACATCATCATTATTAATGATGAACTTTGTCTTACATCATCATTATTAATGATGAACTTTGTCTCACATCATCATTATTAATGAGAAGTTTTCACTCATCATTATTAATGATGAACTTTGTCTTACATCATCATATTAATGATGAACTTTGTCTTACATCATCATTCATTAATGATGAACTTTGTCTCACATCATCATTAATGATGAAGTTTGTCTTACATCATCATCATTAATGATGAACTTTGTCTTACATCATCATTATTAATGATGAACTTTGTCTCACATCATCATTATTAATGATGAACTTTGTCTCACATCATCATTATTAATGATGAACTTTGTCTCACATCATTTTCAAAGTGATTTTATGTCAGATTACATAAACCAAATTTAGGCTGTGTTACAACGGTGTTTGAAGAGTAAGTCGGCGAGTTAGTGTTATAAAGGTGTGTATGCTTGTATGTTTGTACTCACCTAACTGTGGTTGCAGGGGTCGATTTATAGCTCCTGTCCCCGTCTCTTTGCTGGTGTGTGTGTGTGTGTGTGTGTGTGTGTGTGTGTGTGTGTGTGTGTGTGTGTGTGTGTGTGTGTGTGTGTTTAACTCACTGATTTGTGTTTGCGGGAGGTCGATGCTCAGCTCCTGAGACCACTTTGATCGGCATCACTTATTTCTAGCTTTTTGGACCTTATCATACCTACTCTTGAAGCTGTGTATTGAGTCTGCCTCCACCACTGCCTCATCCAAGTCATTCCACTTTTCAGCCATCCTCAAACTAAAGAAATACTTCCTTACATCATTATGGTTCATCTGTGTCTTCACTGTGTCACTTTGTTCCTGGTCCTCTTAATTCCGTCTGTGCCTATCAATTCCTCTTAACATTTTGTACGTAGTAATTGTGTTTTCCCTTGTCCTCCTCTCCTCTAAGATAATCAGGTTCAGTTCCTTCAACCTCATTATACATTCCTTTTTGTTCCTGCTTGATTGCAAATCTTTGGACTTTTTAATGCTTCTCCATATGCTTGGCCAGGTGTAGGCTCCATGCTGGGGCCATGTACTCAACGATTGACCTAATATATTTTATGTACCAGCTTCTGAAGTTTCTTTATTCAAATTTCTGAATTCTATTCGAGGTTTGCTAAGCTTGCATATGCCGCTGATGTTATACGGTTCATGTGTATTTCTTGTTATATGCTAAGTGTTATATTTGCCCCCAGTTCCTTTTCACACTGATATTTGCAGCTTTCATCCGCCCATATTGTACTGTGTTCGGTCTGCCCTCACCTTCTCCAGTCTATAGTTTGTTGAGGTATCCTTGAAGGATATCACTCTCTCTAATTCTTATTCTTTTTTGGTTTAGCTCGTCAACTAACTGACACATTTGACTCATTTCCCTCTGGTAATATATATATATATATATATTAGGACGAGTAGTGGCTATAGTGGAACCTCTGCCATTCCTATGTCTGATCTCTTACTTTTTCAGTCTTATGTCTGTCATTCAGGTACTTGTTAACCTACTGGAGCACTTTGTATTTTATCTCTGCGTGTTTCTCTAATTTTTGGACTAATATCTGATATGGCACTTGAGTCAAATGCTTCCCGCAGTCCATGAAGATGTGATTCACTCAGCCTTATAATGGTAGAATTACCGACACAATGTTAGGTAAATTGACAAAGATGCAACTAATGAGATTTTTTTTTTTTGTGGCAACGTTTCACTCTCCAGGAGCTTTGAGTAGCCGTAACGGTAATAGCTTGGCAAAGCTCGTGGAGAGTGAAACGTTGCCACAATAAAATGTCACATTAGTTTGAACTGTGTCAATTTACCTAACAACCTTATATCGTTTTATCTCTGTGACTCGTAGAATTCCAGCAAATTTGTCAGACAGGAATTTCCATCCGTAAATCTGTGTTTGTGTCTGTGTTTTCCTAAGGTGCCACACAAGGGATTCCCACCAGTGACCTGAATTGCCCCGGAGGGAAACGCAATGAACACTTACGATTACCCTTTGTCGCCAATATCCTGTACGACATTCCGCTGTTGTGTTAAGCGAGCCCTGCTGTCTTTCAGGGCATGTTGGGTAATACCCCGCACCTGATACAATACCTGGTCCAGTGCTCTGGCACTGGACCACCATCATTACCCCCACCCACCTCTCCACCTTCCCCACGTCACCACACTTGAACGTATGTCATTCCTCTCCCTACATCCTGGTGATCATGTCTCAATTGGTAGGAGTCTCAGCTCACACACTCAGGGACCGCCGTTTGATGCCCGAACCTGTGGAAACGTTGGGTGTCGTTCTTTAACACCTGTTGCTCCTGTTTACCTAGCAGTAAGTAGGTACCCGGGTGTTAGCTGACTGACGTGGGTCGCACATTGTGAGATATGACTAAAGTGTCTGACTGGCAATAAGCCAGTGTGGTGACAAGACTTCAAGTGTTACCCTGGGTTACTAACACTCCTGGTTAATAATAAACAAAATAATCTTGGTCAGTCATCAGTGGTGTAGCTGCACCTCTGACTGACAAACTTAACAACATCACGTATCAACGCCGTCCTCTGTGACACAATATGATGCGAAAATATAATTACTCTTCTCCTGTATAAATTACTATATATTGCTATTTTTCTTTTTTAGGTTAACCTCCCTCGATAAAGATGGTCGGTGCGTTAAAATAAAAAACTGAAGCAGAAAAAAACGTTCTATTTTTCAACACACACACACACACACACACACACCACACACACACACACACACACACACACACACACACACACCACACACAAACACATACACACACACACATACAACACACACACACACATACACACACACACACACACACACACACACACACACACACACACACAACACACACAACACACACACACACACCCCACACACACACACACACATACACACATACAAACACACACATACCACACCCACACAACACACACACACACACAAAACACACACACACACACACACACCACACACAACCCTACACAGTTTTAAGACGAGGTTTGATAAAGCTCTTGGGGCGGGGAGAGAGAGGGCCCAGTAGCAACCGGTGAAGAGGCGGGGCCAGGAGCTAAGACTCGACCCCTGCAACCACAAATAGGTGAGTACACATACACACTCGCATGGAAGACAGCAAATGTAGTCCCAATCTTTAAAAAAGGAGACAGACATGAAGCATTAAACTACAGACCAGTGTCACTGACATGTATAGTATGCAAAATCATGGAGAAGATTATCAGGAGAAGAGTGGTGGAACACCTAGAAAGGAACGATCTCATCAACAGCAGCCAACATGGTTTCAGGGACGGGAAATCCTGTGTCACAAACCTACTGGAGTTCTATGACATGGTGACAGCAGTAAGACAAGAGAGAGAGGGGTGGGTGGATTGCATTTTCTTGGACTGCAAAAAGGGCCCGTTTGACACAGTTCCCACACAAGAGATTGAGGCAAAAACTGGAGGACAAGCAGGGATAACAGGGAAAGGGGCATACAAGGGATCAGGGATACTTGTCAGGAAGACAGCAGCGAGTCATGGTACGTGGCGAGGTGTCAGAGTGGGCACCTGTGACCAGCGGGGTTCCGCAGGGGTCAGTCCTAGGACCAATGCTGTTTCTGGTATTTGTGAACGACATGACGGAAGGGGAATAGACTCTGAGGTGTCCCGGGTTTGCAGATGACGTGAAGTTGATGGAAGAATTCACTCGATCGAAGACCGGGCCCAACTACAAAGGGATCTGGACAGGCTGCAGACCTGGTCCAGCAATTGGCTCCTGGATTTCAACCCCACCAAATGCAAAGTCATGAAGATTGGTGAAGGGCAAAGAAGGACCGCAGACAGGTACAGTCTAGGGGGTCAGAGACTACAACCCTCACTAAAGGAAAAAGATCTTGGGGTGAGTATAACACAGGCACATCTCCTGAAGCGCACATCAACCAAATAACTGCTGCAGCATATGGGCGCCTAGCAAACCTCAGAACAGCATTCCGACATTTTAATAAGGAATCATTCAGGACCCTGTAACCGTGTACGTTAGGCCCATATTGGAGTATGCGGCACCAGTTTGGAAACCCACACCTAGCCAAGCACGCGAAGAAAATAGGGGAAAGTGCAAAGGTTTGCAACAAGACTAGTCCCAGAGCTAAGAGGTTTGTCCTACGAGGAGATGTTAAGGGAAATCAACCTGACGACACTGGAGGACAGGAGAGATAGGGGGGACATGATAACGACATACAAAATACTGAGAGGAATTGACAAGGTGGACAAAGACAGGATGTTCCAGAGATTGGACACAGTAACAAGGGGACACAGTTGGAAGCTGAAGACACAGATGAATCACAAGGATGTTAGGAAGTATTTCTTCAGCCACAGAGTAGTCAGTAAGTGGAATAGTTTGGGAAGCGATGTAGTGGAGGCAGGATCCATACATAGCTTTAAGCAGAGGTATGATAAAGCTCACGGCTCAGGGAGAGTGAACTAGTAGCGATCAGTGAAGAGGCGGGGCCAGGAGCTCGGACTCGACCCCCGCAACCTCAACTAGGTGAGTACACGCAAGAGGTTTTCTGGTGCGAATCAGTCACACGCAAGAGGTTTCCTGGTGCAAGTCAGTCACACGCAAGAGGTTTCCTGGTGCGAGTCAGTCACACGCAAGAGGTTTCCTGGTGCGAGTAAGTCAGTCACACGCAAGGGGTTTTCCCTGGTGAGGAGTAAGTCAGTCACACGCAAGAGGTTTCCTGGTGCGAGTAAGTCAGTCACACGCAAGAGGTTTTCTGGTGCGAGTCAGTCAGTCACACGCAAGAGGTTTCCTGGTGCGAGTCAGTCACACACAAGAGGTTTCCTGGTGCGAGTAAGTCAGTCACACGCAAGAGGTTTCCTGGTGCGAGTCAGTCAGTCACACGCAAGAGGTTTCCTGGTGCGAGTCAGTCACACGCAAGAGGTTCCCTGGTGCGAGTCAGTCACACGCAAGAGGTTTCCTGGTACTAGTCAGTCACACGGAAGAAGTTTCCTGGTGCGAGTAAGTCAGTCACACCCAAGATGTTTCCTGATGCGAGTGAGTCAGTCACACGCAAGAGGTTTCCTGGTGCGAGTAAGTCAGTCACACGCAAGAGGTTTTCTGGTGCGAGTAAGTCAGTCACACGCAAGAGGTTTCCTGGTGCGAGTCAGTCACACGCAAGAGGTTTCCTGGTGCGAGTAAGTCAGTCACACGCAAGAGGTTTCCTGGTGCGAGTAAGTCAGTCACAGAAAAGAGGTTTCCGGGTTTGCGAGTAAGTCAGTCACAGCAAGAGGTTTTCTGGTGGGGAGTCAGTTTAGTCACACGCAAGAGGTTTCCTGGTGCGAGTCAGTCAGTCACACGCAAGAGGTTTCCTGGTGCGAGTCAGTCACCACGCAAGAGGTTTCCTGGTGCGAGTCAGTCACGCGCCAGAGGTTTCCTGGTGCGAGTCAGTCACACGCAAGAGGTTTCCTGGTGCGAGTCAGTCACACGCCAGAGGTTTCCTGGTGCGAGTGTCACATGCCAGAGGTTTCCTGGTGCGAGTCAGTCACACGCAAGAGGTTTCCTGGTGCGAGTCAGTCACACCCAAGAGGTTTCTATGTGTTTATTTACTTGTAATTCCAGAAAAATAATTATTTTTACTAACGGCTTAAACGTTTGATCTTGACTTAGGTCTTAATATGTGGGTCTTCCGAATGTTGATGTTTGTACTCTACATGTGGGTGTTAAGTATGTTGTTGGTACTCTACATGTGGGTGTTTTGGAAATTTTTAATTGTTGTTGGTACTCTACATGTGGGTGTTAAGTATGTTGGGGTGTTGGTACTCTACATGTGGGTGTTAAGTATGTTGGGGTGTTGGTACTCTACATGTGGGTGTTAAGTATGTTGGTGGTGTTGGTACTCTTCATGTGGGTGTTAAGTATGTTGGTGGTGTTGGTACTTTAATGTGGGTGTTAAGTTTGTTTCGGTGGTTTTTTGTTGGTACTCTCATGTGGGTGTTAAGTATTTTGGGGTTGTTACTCTTCATGTGGGTTTTTTAAGTATTTTGGGGTTGGTACTCTTCATGTGGGTTTTAAGTATGTTGGGGTGTTGGTACTCTTCATGGGGTGTTAAGTATGTGGGGTGTTGGTACTCTACATGTGGGTGTTAAGTATGTTGGGGTGTTGGTACTCTTCATGTGGGTGTTAAGTATGTTGGTGGTGTTGGTACTCTACATGTGGGTGTTAAGTATGTTGGGGTGTTGGTACTTCATGGGGGGTGTTAAGTATGTTGGTGGTGTTGGTATCTAATGTGGGTGTTAAGTATGTTGGGGTGTTGGTACTCTACATGTGGGTGTTAAGTATGTTGGGGTGTTGGTACTCTTCATGTGGGTGTTAAGTATGTTGGTGGTGTTGGTACTCTACATGTGGGTTTTTTAAGTTGTTGGGGTGTTGGTACTCTCATGTGGGTGTTAAGTATGTTGGTGGTGTTGGTACTATACATGTGGGTGTTAGTATGTTGGGGTTGTTGGTACTTTTTCATGTGGGTGTTAAAAGTTGTTGGTGGTGTTGGTACTCTTACATGTGGGTGTTAAGTATTTTGGTGGTTTTTGGTAATCTTCATGTGGGGTTTTAAAGTATGTTGGTGGTTGTTGGTCCCTCTACATGTGGGTGTTAAGTAGGGGGTTGGTTTGGGGTTTGTTTGGTACTTTTCATTGTGGGTGTTAAGTATGTTGGTGGTGTTGGTACTCTTCATGTGGGTGTTAAGTATGTTGGTGGTGTTGGTACTCTACATGTGGGTGTTAAGTATGTTGGGGTGTTGGTACTCTACATGTGGGTGTTAAGTATGTTGGGGTGTTGGTACTCTTCATGTGGGTGTTAAGTATGTTGGTGTTGTTGGTACTCTTCATGTGGGTGTTAAGTATGTTGCTGGTACTCTTCATGTGGGTGTTAAGTATGTTGGTGGTGTTGGTACTCTTCATGTGGGTGTTAAGTATGTTGGTGGTGTTGGTACTCTTCATGTGGGTGTTAAGTATGTTGGTGGTGTTGGTATTCTTCATGTGGGTGTTAAGTATGTTGTTGGTACTCTTCATGTGGGTGTTAAGTATGTTGTTGGTACTCTTCATGTGGGTGTTAAGTATGTTGGGGTGTTGGTACTCTTCATGTGGGTGTTAAGTATGTTGTTGGTGTTGGTACTCTACATGTGGGTGTTAAGTATGTTGTTGGTACTCTTTATGTGGGTGTTAAGTATGTTGTTGGTACTCTTCATGTGGGTGTTAAGTATGTTGTTGGTACTCTTCATGTGGGTGTTAAGTATGTTGGGGTGTTGGTACTCTACATGTGGGTGTTAAATATGTTGTTGGTGTTGGTACTGTTCATGTGTATGCTCAGTATGTTGTTGGTGTTGGTACTTTCCTATTCTTACCCCGCCGGGTATCATAATAGGTGTACAGTATCACAGATAAATGGGTAAGAGACACTGGTTTAATACTTGGGTATCTTTATATTGTGAATATTTCGTGTGACAGGCGGGTATGTTTACCACCGTAGTTCTCCACCCCTTCAGTCGTCTTCATTGATACAGCCACTGGTTGGCCATACGTCTGCTTAATAAACATTCGCAGTTGTTGTGCACGTGTCTATTATTATTATTATTATATTATAATCAAGGGGGAAGCGCTAAACCCGGAGGATTATACAGCGCCTGGGGGGGGGATGTGAAAGGCATTCAGGCTTAATTTGGGGAACTGGAGCACAGATCCAATTCCCCAAATCAAGAGCCCCTCACCAACATCAAGGAACCTTCCTTGAGGGGTACAGGAAACAGGAGAAGCAACGGAGAAGTCTGCTGAATTGAACTTCAGTAAATTACATTAGTCTGTAATGTACATTCATAAATTACGTCCAATTACTCTAATACCACTTGACAATTATTTTTTTATTTTTGTTTATCCGGCATATTTTTTGGTAAGTTTCTGCTAATAAATCAAAGTACGTAAATCTTAGAAACTAGACTAAGCTTACTTCGAAATGCTGGGCATCCTACGGGCTAGTTAATAATCGCATGTTTTGTAGTGTTTGGAAGTAATCTCAGTATGAATTTTGCGGTGATCAATCCCTCCGCCATCAGGGACATGATCATCTCAACGTCTGTCACCTCAGAATTACTCCTACACTTCTACTGTCTCCCGCAAAACATTCTTCCGTATTCGACTGAAGAAGCCTGCAGCACAGGCGAAACGTTTCAACAATAATAGTGATTAATTGTTTCTCCTGTTTTAAGTTGTTGGGTGCAGAGCTTGAACAAATATTAAATTAGGTACTACGATCCATGTCACTAGTTGCGCGCCTTGTTGAACCTAGTGTCCACCTTGTCAATTCCCCTCTATTTTGTTTTTCGTTATCATTCCCCCCTACTCTCCTGCCTCCAGTGTCGTCGGGTTTAATTTCCCTTAACCCCTCCTCGTAGGACAACCTTTAGCTCTGGGATAGTCTTGTTGCAAACCTTTGCACTTTCCAGTTTCTTTACGTGCTTGGCTAGTGTGGGTTCCAAACTGGTGCCGCATACTCCAATATGGGCCAAACGTATACGGTGTACGGGTCCTGAACGAATTCCTTATTAAGATGTGGGAAATTGCTGTTCTGGGGTTTGCTAGGCGCCCATATGCTGCAGCAGTTATTTGGTTGATGTGCGCTTCAGGAGATGTGCCTGGTGTTATACTCACCCCAAGATCTTTTTCCTTGAGTGAGGTTTGTAGTCCGGGCCCCCCTAGACTGTACTCCGTCTGCGGCCTTCTTTGCCCTTCCCCAATCTTCATGACTTGCACTTGGGGGGGATTGAACTCCAGGAGCCAATTGCTGGACCGGGTCTGCAGCCTGTCCAGACCCCTTTTTGTAGTTCGCCTGGCCCTTCTATCGAATAAACTCTTCTCATCAACTTCACGTCATCTGCAAACAGGGACACCTCAGAGTCTATTCCTTCCGTCATGTCGTTCACAAATACCAGAAACAGCATGGTCCTAGGACTGACCCCGGGCGGGACCCCGCTGGTCACAGGTGCCCACTCTGACACCTCGCCACTTTAAACCATGACTCGCTGCTGTCTTCCTGACAAGTATTCCCTGATCCATTGTAGTCCCTTCCCTGTTATCCCTGCTTGGTCCCCCAGTTTTGCACCAATCTCTTGTGGGGAACTGTGTCAAACGCCTTCTTGCAGTCCAAAAAAATGCAATCCACCCACCCCTCTCTCTCTTGTCTTACTGCTGTCACCATGTCATAGAACTCCAGTAGGTTTGTGACACAGGATTTTTCCCGTCCCTGAACCATGCTGGCTGCTGTTGATGAGAAACATTCCTTTCTAGGTGTTCCACCACTCTTCTCCTGATAAACTTCTCCATGATTTTGCATACTATACATGTCAGTGACACTGGTCTGTAGTTTAAACGCTTCCTGTCTGTCTCCTTTTTAAAGATTGGGACTATTTTGCTGTTTTCCATGCCTCAGGCAATCCCCCTGTTTCATAGATGTATTAATTTGTTGTTAGGGTAACAAGCGCCTCTGCTCCCTCTCTCAATACCCTGGGGAGATGTTTCGGCCCCTTTTCTTTGAGGATCAGCTACCGAAGCCCTTTTATTTTCCTCGGTTGTGTGCACTGTTCCAGCACTTGGTGGTGGCCCCCCCTCTCCCCTCTTTCGGAGTCCCTTCGCTCCTCTGTGAACACTTCCCTTTTAAACTCTTGTTGAGTTCTTCCCCATATTTTACGGTCATTTCCCGTTTTCTCCCTCCTTTCCTTTTCCTCCTTCCCCTTTTGTGTGTGTGTGTGGGTGTGTGTGTGTGTGTGGTGTGGTGTTTTTGGTGTTGTGTTTTTTTTGTTTTTTTTGTGTAGTTTTTGGGGTTGTTTTTGCGGTTTTGGTTTTGTGTGTGTAGGGGGGTGTGTGTTTGGGTTTTTGTGTTGGTGTTTGTGTTTGTGTTTGTGTGGGTGTGTTTTGTGGTGTTGTGTTTTTTGTGTGTTTGTGTGGTGTGTTTGTGTTTTTTGTGTTTTGTGTTTGTGTGGTGGTGTGGGGTGTGTGTGGTGTGTGGTGTGTTTTGTGTGTGTGTGTGTTTGTTTTGGTGTGTGTTTGTTTTTGTGTGTGTTGGGTGGTGTGTTTGTGTGTGTGGTTTTTTGTGTGTGTGTGGTGTGTGTGTGTAGTGTGTAGTGTTGTTAGTGTGTGTGTGGGTAGTGTGTGTGTGTGTGTTTTTTGGGGGGTGGTGTGTGTGTGTGGTGTTGTGTTTGTGTGTTTGTGTGTGTGTGTGTGTGTGTGTAGTGTGTGTGTGTGTAGTGTTTTTGTTTAAGGGGGTTTTGGGGGTGGTGTGGTTTATGTGTTTGGTGTTTGGGGGGTTTGTTTGTTGTTGTATGGTTGTAAATGTTTTTTATTTGTTTATGGTTGGTGTTTAATGTTTTTTGTTATTGTTTTTGTTTTGTGTTTGTTTGTGTTTTGGTTGTTTGTGTATTGTAATTTTGTATTTTGTATGTGTTTTGTTATTTTGTTTGTGTTGTGGTTTGTGTTTGTAATTTGTGTGTGTGTGTGTGTGTGTTGTGGGGTTGTGTGGTTTTTGTGTGTGTTTGTGTGTGTTGTGTGTGTGTTTGTGTTTTGTTTGTGTGTGTGTGTGTGTGTGTTTGTGTGTGTGTGTTGTGTGTGTGTGTGTGTGTGGTGTGTTGTTTTGTGTGTGTGTGTGTATTTGTGTGTTTTGTGTTGTGTGTGTGTGTGTGTGTGTTGTGTGTGTGTGTGGGGTTGTGTGAGTGGCTGGTATTCTCTGTGCTACAAGTCTACGATGGATGGGTCGCCCGGTTCTACAAGCAAGAAGGAAGTGTGAATAACGTGAAAAGTGTTATTTATTTTCATCTCTTTGCTTTGCCAATTTTGTTCACTATTTTTCACATGAGACGTTTGAAGTTTTTAAAAGAAAAGCATTATGTAAAAAAATATTTTCATTTTGAGATATCTGAATCTTGAGTTGTGGCAGAACCTGCTTAATGCGTGTTATTGTTATTCCTTAATCCATGGTGTGGTTGAACGTGGCACCTGAGCCAGGTAATGAGTTGCCCCACCTCACTTCTAACAAAACGCATCATCAGTCATGTCATCACTCTAGATGTGTTTCATAATAATATCCACTGTCAAGTAACATGAACGTTTTGCTCCTGCTTCCTCTTACGTCAAGTTATATCATGTGTGAAGTTGGGGTTTTCCACTGTGACAAAGTTAAAACCAGAGCCAGAGGATACATATACTTATAAACTACCATGGTGTGAACCACTGGAGACAGTAACAAGCACAATCATCACTTACACTCAGTTGCTCACTTTCAAACTGATTCATTAGTTCTGTTTTGGATATTTCATTAAGAGACTCAGTCTCCTTAATTTACTGTAGTATAATTCGATTATATTGAGTCAGAAGCTGTAGAGTAAACACGGGTATAGGGTGATGTAAATGATCTAGCGAAACATTTCCTCAGTGTTCCCAAATGTTGCACAAGTGTCTCATTGCTCGGGGTATAGGGTGGTGAGGGTGTGATGTTATACAGAACACAAGTTTGTGGTCATCAAGTTTCAGTTCTTCAACTCTCTTTTCGTAGGTCAGATATTCAGCTTCAGAACACATCTTGACCCGAACCTTTCGGTTTGTTTACTTGTCTGTACACGCTGACTCAGGTGTGATCTCTATGCCAGGTTTGACTAATTAATGTATTATATAAAGTCTTGGCCTCCTAGGTTCTTCCTCGATGGCATTTATGATGTCTGTTGTAGTCTGCACACTGGAGTCTGTCTCTTAGTGTATGATGGTGAGTTATATAGTTATTAATACTTTGGACTACACAGTAGGTACGCTCGTGTTGTGAGAGTACTACCTAAGGTACCTGTAGCTCGATTGCTAGCGCACTCAGCTCACACACTGAGGTCTGGGGGTCGATCCCCGGTACAGGTGGAAACATTTGGACGTGTTTCCCTAAGACATCTGATGTAAATGTTCACCTATCGGTAAATTAGGTGTCTGGGTTAGTCGACTGGTAAGGGTCGAATCCTAAGGACAAAATTGACCTGATTTACCCGAAATGCTCTGCATAACAAGAGGCTTTCTATATAGTAGTATGTCATTGATGTCAGCTAGGACTGTATACCTTGTACATGTACTTGTAAAATGAAGAGTATATTATTATTATTATTGCTGTGTAGCTCCTCATATCTCTTCTGTGCATCTCACTCAGCTCTTCCATGACGCACGTCTCATCAACAGTAACACTCCTACACCTGTTTCTTTGTTAGTTGGTACCCTGCTGGAAATAACGTCTTTTGTTATAGTTCCTGTTAATTTCAACTCACTTATGGCTGTTACATCCTGTGATACCTTGGCCACACCTTCTTATTTGACTCTCTTTGATGTTTCAGTTATATTTGTTTTGATTTACGAAATCGTATTAACACGATTTCAAACAAACCATTGTGTGGGTGGAGTTTGAAGCCAGTAATATAGTAGTGCCTTACGCACTGGCCTGAAGTTTTACGATTCATTCGCCATGGATTCAAACCCCATCCGTACCCTGGTTTATATCTGTGTTCCATTGTTGTTATTACTGTGTTGTTGTGTCATGTCTTGGGCTGTTATTTAGAGACGGTGAGTGTGATATTGTCAGTTATGACCGGGACGATGTATACTGCGTCTTGTACACTTGGGATGTGTACTGCGTCTTTTCATTGGGGATGTGTACTGCGTTTGTACATTTGGGGAGGGTTTTTACTGCGTTTTGTACACTGGGGATGTGTACTGCGTCTTGTACACTGGGGATGTGTACTGCGTCTTGTACACTGGGGATGTGTACTGCGTCTTGTACACTGGGGATGTGTACTGCGTCTTGTACACTGGGGATGTGTACTGCGCTTGTCAGGGGGGGTTGTGTACGGGTCTTGTCCCTGGGATGTGTACTGGCTTGTCACTTGGGATGTGTACTGCGTCTTGTAATGGGGTGTGTACTGCGTTTGTACATGGGGTGTGTAGCGCTTGTACACTGGGGAGTGTACTGCGTCTTGTACAGGGGGATGTGTATGTCTTGTACTGGGGATTGTTGTACTGGTCTTGTCACTGGGGATGTGTACTGCGTTCTTGTACACTGGGGATGTGTACTTGCGTCTTGTACACTGGGGATGTGTATTGCGTTTTGGAAACACTTGGATGTGTTACTCGTTTGTACACTGGGTGTGTACTGCGTTTTGTACCTGGGGATGGTATTTGCTCTTGTACACTTTGGATGTGTACTGCTCTTGTACATGGGGTGTGTACTGGTCTTGTACACTTGGATGTGTACTGCGTCTTGTACCTGGGGGTGTACTGCGTCTTGTAATTTGGGGATGTGTACGGGCGCTTGTCACTGGGGATGTGTACTGCGTCTTGTACACTTGGGATGTGTCTGCGTCTTGTACACTGGGGATGTGTATGCGTCTTGTTACAACTGGGGAGTGTACTGCGTTCTTGTACACTTTGGATGTTTTACTGCGTCTTGTACACTGGGGATGTGTACTGCGTTTGTACACTTGGGATGTGTACTGCGTCTTGTACACTGGGGATGTGTACTGCGTCTTGTACACTGTGGGATGTGTACTGGTCTTGTACACTGGGGATGTGTACTGAGTCTTGTACACTGGGGATGTGTACTGCGTCTTGTTACACTGGGGATGTGTACTGCGTTTCGTTACACTGGGGATGTGTACTGCGTCTTGTACACTGGGATGTGTACTGCGTCTTGTACACTGGGGAGTGTACTGCGTTTGTTACCACTGGGGATTGTGTACTGCGTTCTTGTACACTTGGGATGTGTACTGCCGTCTTGTACACTGGGGATGTGTACTGCGTCTTGTACACTGGGGTGTGTACTGCGATTGTACACTTTGGGTGTTATGTTTGACACTGGGGATGTGTACTGCGTTCTGACACTTGGGATGTGTACTGCGTCTTGTAACACTGGGGATGTGTACTGCGTCTTGTACACTGGGGATGTGTTACTGCGTCTTGTACACTGGGGATGTGTACTGCGTCTTGTACACTGGGGATGGTTACTGCGTCTTGTACACTTGGGATGTGTACTGCGTCTTGTACACTGGGGATGTGAAACTGCGTCTTGTACACTGGGGATGTGTACTGCGTCTTGTACACTTTGGATGTGTACTGGTCTTGTACACTGGGGATGTGTACTGCGTTTTGTACACTTGGGATGTGTACTGCGTCTTGTACACTGGGGATGTGTACTGCGTCTTGTACACTGGGGATGTGTACTGCGTCTTTACACTGGGGATGTGTACTGCGTCTTGTACACTTTGGATGTGTACTGCGTCTTGTTACACTGGGGATGTGTACTGCGTCTTGTACACTGGGATGTGTACTGCGTCTTGTACACTGGGGATGTGTACTGGTCTTGTACACTTGGGATGTGTACTGCGTCTTGTACACTGGGGATGTGTACTGCGTCTTGTACACTGGGGATGTGTACTGCGTCTTGTACACTGGGGATGTGTACTGCGTCTTCTACACTGGGGATGTGTTACTGCGTCTTGTACACTGGGATGTGTACTGCGTCTTGTACACTGGGGATGTGTACTGCGTCTTGTACACTTGGGATGTGTACTGCGTCTTGTACACTTGGGGATGTGTACTGCGTCTTGTACACTGGGATGTGTACTGCGTCTTGTACACTTGGATGTGTACTGCGTCTTGTACACTTGGGATTGTGTTACTGCGTCTGTCACACTGGGGATGTGTACTGCGTCTTGTACACTGGGGATGTGTACTGCGTCTTTTTACACTTGGGGATGTGTACTGCGTCTTGTACACTGGGGATGTGTACTGCGTCTTGTACACTGGGGATGTGTACTGCGTCTTGTACACTGGGGATGTGTACTGCGTCTTGTACACTGGGGATGTGTACTGCGTTCTTGTACACTGGGGATGTGTACTGCGTCTTGTACACTTGGGATGTGTACTGCGTCTTGTACACTGGGGATGTGTACTGCGTCTTGTACACTGGGGATGTGTACTGCGTCTTGTACACTGGGGATGTGTACTGCGTCTTGTACACTTGGGATGTGTACTGCGTCTTGTACACTGGGGATGTGTACTGCGTCTTGTACACTTGGGATGTGTACTGCTTCTTGTACACTGGGGATGTGTACTGCGTCTTGTACATTTGGGGATGTGTACTGCGTCTTGTACACTGGGGATGTGTACTGCGTCTTGTACACTGGGGATGTGTACTGCGTCTTGTACATTTGGGGATGTGTACTGCGTCTTGTACACATGGGGATGTGTACTGCGTCTTGTACATTTGGGATGTGTATGCGTCTTGTACACTGGGTTGTACTGCGTTTGTACACTGGGGATGTGTACTGCGTCTTGTACACTGGGGATGTGTACTGCGTCTTGTACACTTGGGATGTGTACTGCGTCTTGTACACTGGGGATGTGTACTGCGTCTTGTACATTGGGATGTGACTGCGTCTTGTACACTGGGGATGTGTACTGCGTCTTGTACACTTGGGATGTGTACTGCGTCTTGTACAACTGGGGTTTGTGTACTGCGTCTTGTACACTTGGGGATGTGTACTGCGTCTTGTACACTGGGGATGTGTACTGCGTCTTGTACACTGGGGATGTGTACTGCGTCTTGTACACTTGGGATGTGTACTGCGTCTTGTACACTGGGGATGTGTACTGCGTCTTGTACACTGGGGATGTGTACTGCGTCTTGTACACTGGGGATGTGTACTGCGTCTTGTACATTTGGGGGATGTGTACTGCGTCTTGTAATGGATGTGTACTGCTCTTGTACTTGGATGTGTACTGCTCTTGTACACTTTGGGATGTGTACTGCGTCTTGTACACTGGGGATGTGTACTGCGTCTTGTACACTGGGGATGTGTACTGCGTCTTGTACACTGGGATGTGTACTGCGTCTTGTACACTGGGATGTGTACTGCGTCTTGTACACTGGGATGTGTACTGCGTCTTGTACACTGGGGATGTGTACTGCGTCTTGTACACTGGGGATGTGTTACTGCGTCTTGTACACACTGGGGATGTGTACTGCGTCTTGTACACTGGGAGTGTACTGCGTCTTGTAAAACTGGGGATGTGTACTGCGTCTTGTACACTGGGGATTGGTATGCGTCTTGTACACTGGGATGTGTACTGCGTCTTGAAACGGGATGTGTACTGCGTCTGTCACTGGGTGTGTACTGCTTCTTGTAACTGGGTGATGTGTACTGCGTCTTGTAACTTGGGATGTGTACTGCGTTTGTACATGGGATGTGTACTGCGTCTTGTACACTGGGTGTGTTACTGCGTCTTGTACACTGGGATGTGTACTGCGTCTTGTACACTGGGGATGTGTACTGCGTCTTGTACACTGGGGATGTGTACTGCGTCTTGTACACTGGGGATGTGTACTGCGTCTTGTACACTGGGGATGTGTACTGCGTTCTTGTACACTGGGGATGTGTACTGCGTCTTGTACACTGGGGAATGTGTACTGCGTCTTGTACACTGGGGATGTGTACTGCGTCTTGTACACTGGGATGTGTACTGCGTCTTGTACACTGGGGATGTGTATGCGTCTTGTACACTTGGGATGTGTACTGCGTCTTGTACACTGGGGATGTGTACTGCGTCTTGTACACTGGGGATGTGTACTGCGTTTTGTACATTTGGGATGTGTACTGCGTCTTGTACACTGGGATGTTTTATGCGTCTTGTACATGGGGTGTGTACTGATCTTGTACTGGGGATGTGTACTGCGTCTTGTACACTGGGGTGTGTACTGCGTCTTGTACACTGGGGATGTGTACTGCGTCTTGTACACTGGGGATGTGTAACTGCGTCTTGTACACTGGGGATGTGTACTGCGTTTTGTACACTTGGGATGTGTACTGCGTCTTGTACACTGGGGATGTGTACTGCGTCTTGTACACTGGGGATGTGTACTGCTTCTTGTACACTGGGGATGTGTACTGCGTCTTGTACACTGGGGATGTGTATGGTCTTGTACACTGGGGAGTTTTTAACTGGGTCTTGTACACTGGGGATGTGTATGGTTTGTACATGGGGTGTGTATGGTCTTGACATGGGGGTGTGTAATGGGTCTTGTACACTGGGGGTGTGTACTGGGTCTTGTACACTGGGGATGTGTAGGGCGTTTTGTACACTTGGGATGTGAAATGGCGTCTTGTACACGGGGGGGATGGAGGGCGTCTTGTACATGGGGGTGTGTATGCTTCTTGAAACACTGGGGATGTTTTATGCGTCTTGTACACTGGGGATGTGTGATGGGTCTTGTACACTGGGGTGTGTAATGGGTCTTGTACACTGGGAGTGTGTGATGGGTCTTGTACACTGGGGGTGCGTGATGGGTCTTGTACACTGGGGGTGTGTGATGGGTCTTGTACACTGGGGATGTGTGATGGGTCTTGTACACTGGGGTGTGTGATGGGTCTTGATAACTGGGGGTGTGTGATGGGTCTTGTACACTGGGGGTGTGTGATGGGTCTTGTACACTGGGGGTGTGTGATGGGTCTTGTAGACTGGGGGTGTGTGATGGGTCTTATACACTGGGAGTGTGTGATGGGTCTTGTACACTGGAGGTGTGTGATGGGTCTTGTACACAGGGAGTGTGTGATGGGTCTTGTACACTGGGATGCGGGGATGGGTCTTGTACACTGGGGGTGTGTGCTGGGTCTTGTACACTGGGGATGTGTGATGGGTCTTGTACACTGGGGATGTGTGATGGGTCTTGTACACTGGGGATGTGTGATGGGTCTTGTACACTGGGGGTGTGTGATGGGTCTTGTACACTGGGGATGTGTGATGGGTCTTGTAACTGGGGTGTGTGATGGGTCTTTACACTGGGGTGTGTGATGGGTCTTGTACACTGGGGTGTGTATGGGTCTTGTAAACGGGGGAATGTTTTCTGGACGTTGCACACCAGGGATCGTTTGATCTGGTCTGGACACTGCAGTGTGGGGTGTGTGCTGGGTCTTGACACTGGGTATGTGGGATGGGTGTGTTCATGGGGATGTGTGATGGGTGGTTGGCAGGGGATGGGGTGATGGGTTGTGTTGCTGGGATGTGGAGTGGGTTGTTGGAGGGATGTGGGGGTGTGTGGGTTTGAGGCTGGGATGTGGGGGTGGGTGGTGTTCCTGGGGATGTGGAATGGGTTTGTCAATGGGGAGGTGCGGTTTTAGGTATGATGAGAGGGGTTGTCGGGCAGGGGGGGGAGGTTGGTGTTCACTAGTGGAGTGGTGTATTTGGGCAGGTAATGTGGGAAGGGGGTGTGTGGGATAAGGGGGGTTTGGGCGGGGGTATGTGGGAGGTGGGTGGTGTTGGGCAGGGGTATGTGGGAGGTGGGTGGTGTTGGGCAGGGGTATGTGGGAGGTGGGTGGTGTTGGGCAGGGGTATGTGGGAGGTGGGTGGTGTTGGGCAGGGGTATGTGGGAGGTGGGTGTAGAGGTGTATGCAACAAATGGGGTTGCTGGTATCTTGTTGATGAAAATTAGATACATCAGCAGTGTGCCTCCACCCTGGATTATGCTGGCTACATCCTGGGAAGTAGAGTAGCCATGTATGGCTGTGAAGGTGTGTGTAGGGAGGATAGTGTACCCACCTATTTGTGGTGGCAGGGGTCGAGACTCAGTTCCTGGCCCTGCCTCTTCACTGATCGCTACTAGGTCCTCTCTCTCCCTGCTCCATGAGCTTAATCATACCTCGTCTTAAAACTATGTATGTTTCCTGCCTCCACTACATCACTCGCCAGACTATTCCACTTCCTGACAACTCTGTGACTGAAGAAATACTTCCTAACATCGCTTTGACTCATCTGAGTCTTCAGCTTCCAATTGTGACCCCTTGTTTCTGTGTCCCATCTCTGGAACATCCTGTCTCTGTCCACCTTCTCTATTCCTCGCAGTATTTTGTATGTCGTTATCATGTCTCTCCTAACCCTACTGTCCTCCAGTGTCGTCAGGCCAAATTCCCTTAACCTGTCTGGAACTAGCCTTGTTGCAAACCTTTGCACTTTCTCTGATTTCTTGACGTGCTTGACCAGGTGTGGGTTCCAAACCGGTGATGCATACTCCAGTATGCGCCTAACGTACACGATGTACAGAGTCTTGAACGATTCCTTATTGAGGTATCGGAACGCTATTCTCAGGTTTGCCAGGCGCCCATATGCTACATCAGTTATCTGGTTGATGTACGCTTCCGGAGACGTGCTCGGTGTTATACTCACCTCAAGATCTTTGGCCACCTAGCCTATACTCTTTCTGTGGTCTTCTGTACCCTTCCCTGATCTTCACGACTTTGCATTTGGCGGGGTTAAATTCGAGAAGCCAGTTGCTGGACCAGGTGTCCAGTCTGTCCAGGTCTATTTGTAGTCCTGCTTGATCCTCATCTGATTTAATTCTCCTCATTAACTTCACATCATCTGCGAGCAGGGACACTTAGGAGTCTAGGAGGATAGTGTGTAGTTACCATTTTGTCCTAGGCACATGTCGATTAGACACTAGGCCTGTTGTATATACGTACATGTGTGTGTGTGTATGTGAGTGTATGTGTGTGTATGTGAGTGTGTGTGTGGTGGGGTGTGTGTGTGTGTGTGTGTGTGTGTGTGTGTGTGTGTGTGTGTGGTGTGTGTGTGTGTAGGGAGGCTAGTGTGTGTGTGTGTGTGTGTGTTGTTGGTGTGTAAAAGGCTAGTGTGTGTGTGTAGGGATGATAGTGTGTGTAGGGAGGATGGTGTGTGTGTAGGGGATGGTGTGTGTGTAGGGAGGATGGTGTGTGTGTGTGTGTGTGTGTGTGTGTGTGTGTGTGTGTGTAGGGAGGATAGTATGTGTTTGTGTACTCACTTAGTTGTGGTTGCAGGGGTCGATTCATAGCTCCTGGCCCCGCCTCTTCACTGGCCATTACTGGGTCACTCTCCCTGAACCATGAGCTTTATCATACCTCTGCTTAAAGCTATGAATGGATCCTGCCTCCACTACATTGCTTCCCAAACTATTCCACTTCCTGACTACTCTGTGACTGAAGAAATACTTCCTAACATCCCTGTGATGCATCTGGGTCTTCAACTTCCAACTGTGTCCCCTTTTTGCTGTGTCTCATCTCTGGAACATTTTGTCTCTGTCCAACTTGTCAATACCTCTCAGTATTTTATACATCGTTATCATATCCCCATTATCTCTCCTGTCGTCCAGTGTCATCAGGTCGATTTCCCGTAACTTCTCCTCCTAGGACATACCTTCTTTGCTCTGGACTAGGTTTCCTTCACCTTTCTCTAGTTTCTTTACGTGGGATGGCTAGATGGGGTTCCAACTTGTGGGCCCCAACTCCAATTTGGCTAATGTCACAGTGTACAGTGTGTTGTTTTGAAGGATGGGGTGTGTGTGTAGGAGGATGGTGGTTGATGAAGGATGGTGTGTGTAGGAAGGATGGTGTGTGTATGAAGGATGGTGTGTCTAGGAAGGATGTTGTGTGTATGAAGGATGGTGTGTGTAGGAAGGATGGTGTGTAGAAGGGATGGTGTGTTGTGTGTGTGTGTAGGGAAAATGCTGTGTGTAGGAAGGATGGTGTGTGTGTGTAGGGAGGATGGTGTGTATGGAAGGATGGTTTTTTGTATGGGAAAGGGTGGTGTTGTGGGGTGGGGGGATGGGGTGTGTTGGAAGGATGGGGTGTGTGTATGAAGGTTGGTGTGTGTATGAAGGATGGGTGGTATGAAGGATGGTGTGTGTGTTTGTAGGAGGATGGTGTGTGTAGGAAGGATGGGTGGTATGAAAAGGGTGGTTGTGTTGAGGATGAGTGGTAGAGGATGGTGTGTGTATGAAGGGTTGGTGTGTGGTGTGTGTGTGTAGGGAGGAGGTGGTGTAGAAGGATGGGTGTGGTATGAAAGGGTGGTGTGTGTATTTAAGGGTGGTGGTGTGGGGTGAGGGAGATGGTGTGTGTAGAGGATGGGTTGTGTAGAGGATGGGTGGTTGTGTAGGGAGGTGGGTGGTGTGAAGGAGGCGGGGTGTGTGGTGTGGGGGTGGGGGATGGTGTGTGTATGAAGGTGGTTGTGGTGTGAAGGATGGTGTGTGTATGAAGGTGGGGTGTGTGTAGGGAGGATGGTGTGTGTATGGAGGTGGGTGTTGTATGAAGGGGGGGTGTGTGAGGGGTGTGGGAGGATGGTGTGTTGAGGAAGGTGATGTGTGTATGAAGGGGATGGTGTGGTAGAAGGATGGGTGTGTGGTAGGTGTAGGATGTTTTATGAAGGAGGTTGTATGAAGGTGTGTGTGTGTGTAAGGGATGATGTTTGGGATGACAATGAGTGGTATTGAAGAATGGTGTTTATGAAAGGGGGATGGGTGGGGTGTGTTGTAGGAGGATGGGTTGTTGAAGGATTGTTGGGTTAAAGAAGGATGGTGTGTGTATGAAGGATGGTGTGTGTATAAAGGGTGGTGTTGTGTAGTGTGTGTTAAGGGGGAAGGAGTGTGTATGAAGGTATGGGGAGGGGTGAGGGAGGGATGGTGGTTGTGTGTTAGAAGGATGGGGTGGTATGTAAGGTGGTGAGAGGATTGGTGTGTTAATGGGTTTAAGGATGTGTTGTGGATAACATGGTTGTATGAAGGAAGGTATTAAGGTGTGTGTTATAAAGGATGTTTTTTTTGTGTTATGAGGATGGTTTTGTGTAGAAGGATGTTTTGTGTATAGGAGGTGTGTGTATGAAGGATGTGTTGTATGAAGATGAGTTGTAGGAGGATGGTGTGTGTAGGGGGAGGGGTTGTTTGAAGGTTTTTGAATGGATGTTGTAGTTATAAGGAGGCTGTTGTATGAGAAGGGATGTATAAGGAGGGGTGTTATGAAGGAGGGTGTAGGAGGAATAGTTGTTACATATAGTAGGTTGATGATGAGGGGAAAGGGAAAATTTTGACTTTTTTATTAATTTTTTAGAAATTTTTAGGGGAGGTTTTGTTGAAAAATCCTCTTTGCTCTTTGTTTATAGGGTATTAATCATTTAATTATTGTTAACCTGCTTTAACATGTTGTTATTAAAATGGATTTATGAATTTGGGGTTTTTAAAGGGTGGAACATCTGTATGTATATTGTAGTTATGAAGTTGGGTTAGATGCTTTCAAGGGGATAGTGGTGAATTACCGGGTCCCATGTGTGGTGTGGGGTGTGTTTGTTGTTGCAGGAGCTGGTTCGCCTGGGTTCCAATTCTGCGGGGGAGGTGTGTTGGAAGCCCCGGGGGGGTGTGGGTGGTTGTGTGGGGGGGGGGGGTGGGGGCTTATTGGGGGGGGGTTTTTTTTAAGGGGTTTAGGATTTGTTAAAATTTTTTAGAATTTTTTTAAATTTTTAAAAAAATTTTGGGTTATTTTTTTTTTGAATTTTGTAATAAATTTTCGTGTAGGTGAGGATTATGTTATAATTTTGTATAATATTTGTTATTTGTTAGGAGATGGTTTTAATAAGCTTTCTAATGAACCATTGTAGTTAATAACTTTTTATGTATAAAAATTATTATAATAAGTGTTTTTGGAGATATAGTGTTCGAAGATAATGTATCATATACAAGCCTTATTAGTATATAAAAAGGGGGATTATGAAGATGTTATTTATAAATTTTTATGAAATTTTGTAAGGATTTTTTGTCTAAATAAATTTATCATATTAATTTGATAATAAGGTATTTATATTCTTTACATTATTGTATAATTGTGTATATAAATTTTTATAAACATTCATAATTAAAAATGTATTTAAATATAATTTCCTTATTAGAAGTATGTGATAGTTATAAGTTTAAAAGTATAGCAAGTTGATGTAAGTAGGATAGAATTCCCCTTCCCACATTGGTTTAAATTTTATTTGTTTAACGGGAAAAACATCCTAAATAAATAACTTCGTTAGGGAGGTAGTTTCCCCCAATATTTTGGGGATGTTGGGGGGAAACCCTTTCCACCTGTCGTGAGAGTTGTGATATCCTCCAAAAAATTGTTTTGACCCCCCTTATCCTCAAAACATTGTTCTGTCCAATTGCACCAACAATGACACCGTAGACTGGAACTTTTCTTGTGGCTTTCAGGACTGCGGTGCCACAGGCATAAACGCTCATGAGTTTAATTTAGTAATGAAAGTTTGTGTGTATGAGCCATCTTTCCAGAAGGGGTGCCACCTACCCCGGAGTGCACAGCGTGTGCGGATGTGTGTCAGGGGTGTGCGGGGTGTGGTGCCGAGGGTTTTGCTGCGCGTGTGCCGGGGTTGCTGCGCGGTGCCGGGGGTGTGCTGAGTGTGTGCCGGGGGTGCTCCCGCCGTGTGCGGGGGTGTGCTGAGTGTTTTGCTGGGGGTGTCAGGATGTGCTGGGTGTGGGGCCGTGGGTGTGCTGAGTGTGTGCCGGGGTGTGCTGTTTTGGGGGCCGTGGGGGTGTCAGGGATGTGCTGGGTGTGTGCCGTGGGTGTGCTGAGTGTGTGCCGGGGTGTGGTGATGATGTTGCCGGGGGGTGCCAGGGATGTGCAGGGTGGTGCCGTAGGGTGCCAGGGGTTGTGCTGGGGTGTGTGCCGGGGTTTTCCAAGGTTTGTGCTGGGTGTGTGCCGGGGGGTTGCCAGGGGTGTGCTGAATGTGTGCCGGGGGTGTCCAAGGATGTGCAGGGTGGTGTGCCGTGGGTGTGCTGAGTGTGTTGCCTGGGGGTTGTCAAGGATGTGCGGGGGTGTGTGCCGGGGGTGTGCTGAGTGTGTGCCTGGGGGTGTCAAGGATGTGCTGTGTGTGCCGTGGGTGTGCTGAGTGTGTGCCGGGGGTGTCAAAATGTGTTGGGGTGTGGCCGGGGGTGCCAGGAGTGTGCTGAGTGGTTGTGCCGGGGGGTGTCAAGGAGGGCAGTGTGCCGTGGGTGTGCTGGGTGTGTGCCGGGGTGTCAAGGATTGCAGGGGTGTGTGCCGGGGGGGTTGCCAGGGGTGTGCTGAGGTGTGTGCCGGGGGGGGTCAAGGATGCCCCAGGGTGTGTGCCGGGGGTGTGCTGAGGTGTCCCGGGGGAATGTCAGGGTTGTGCAGGGTGTGTGCCGTGGGTGTGTTGAGTGTGTGTCCGGGGGGTGTCAAGGTGTGCAGGGTTTGTGTGCCGTGGGTGTGCTGAAAGTGTGGCCGGGGGGTGTCAAGGATGTGCAGGGGGGTGCCGTGGGTGTGCTGAGTGTGTGCCGGGGGGTGTCAAGGATGTGCTGGGTGTGTGCCGTGGGTGTGCTGAGTTTGTGTGCCCGGGGGTGTCAAAGGATGTGCAGGGTGTGTGCCGTGGTGTGCGAGTTGGGGCCGGGGGTGTCAAGGATGTGCGGGGGTTGTGTGCCGGGGGTGTGCTGAGTGTGTGCGGGGGGTGTCAAGGATGTGCTGGGTGTGTGCCGTGGGTGTGCTGAGTGTGTGCTGGGGGGTGTTCAAGGATGTGCGGGTGTGGGGTGCCGGGGGGTTGCCAGGGTGTGCTGGTGTGTCCCGGGGGGTGTTCAAGGATGTGCTGGGTGGGGTGCCGTGGGTGTGCTGAGTTGGGGTGCTGGGGGTGTCAAGGATGTGTTTGGGTGTGTGCCGGGGGTGCCAGGGGTGTGGCTGGGTGTGTGCCGGGGGGTGTCAAAGGATGTGCTGGGTGTGTGCCGTGGGTGCCAGGGGTGTGCTGAGTGTGTGCCGGGGGTGGTAATTCAGGGTGTGCTGGGTGTGTGCCGAGGGTGTCAGGGTTTTGCTGGGTGTGGCCACATTGACAAACAACAGTAACAATATAGAACAAGATGAATGATATTAGACACATGTTGCAACACCAGTGTATCTTAGACACCAATGTTCAAACACCTGGTATCTAAGACACATGCGCAACACCTAGGATTCTTAGACACATGTGCAAAAACCTAGGATCTTAGACACATGTGCAACACCTGGTATCTAAGACACATGCGCAAACACCTAGTTCTTAGACCACATGTGCAACACCTAGGTATCTTAGACACTGTGAACAACCTGGTTATGATTAACATGTGTTTTTTACCTAGGCATCTCAGACACATGTGCCAAAACACCTAGGTATCTTTAGACACATGGGGCAAAAACCCTGGTTTCTTAGAAAAACAATGTGCAACACCTAGGTATCTTGAGACACATGGGGCAACACCTGGTATCTAAAAACACATGTGCAACACCTAGGTATCTTAGACACATGTGCAACACCTGTGTATTAGACACATGGAAAACACCTAGGTATCTTTAGACCACATGTGCAACACCTATATTCTTAGACACATGTGGCAGCACCTAGGTATCTCAGAACATGTGCAACATCTGGTATCTTAGACAAAATGTGCAACCCCTGGTATCTTAGACACATGTGCAGCATCTAGGTATCTCAGACACAGGGTGCAACACCTGGTATCTTAGACACATGGGGCAGCACCTAGGAAAAATTTTCAGACACATGTGCAACACCTGGTATCTTAGACACATGTGCAGCAGCCTAGGTATCTCAGACACATGTGCAACACCTGGTATCTCAGACACATGTGTAACACCTAGGTATCTTTATTTTTAAGACATTTCATCAACCAGTGTTTGTTTTTAATTCAGTACAGAGATATTGTACCGAGGACAGTGGGAAGATGAGGCAGTCAGTCCCTCAGTCCATGAAGGTATTCACTACCTCATCTTGATGACGCTGAAGCACTGGCAGAAAGATGGACGCTTGTATACTACAGTTAGAGGTGGTGCAGTAGTTGAAGGAAAACGTCGTAGATGGGCGGTACCTACTAGTGGAAGCAGGTTATGCCAAGATAAACCCCGGTATTGCCCATGTGTCTGATTCATCAACTCCTCGGTATGGTGTATTGTTAATATTTTGGCAAAAGCGACACTATGGAAAAACTTCGTACAGAGGATATTTTCCCATGACCTGTTTTGTTGACCTCTGACCCAACCTAGGGGCATGACCTACTTCCACTAGGGGTCCCGCCCACCGTGACGTGACTTCAACTGCTGTGCTCAACTGACTCAGTAATAAGTACCCCCATTTCCTGTCACTGTTCAGCTTCATCAAGACTAAAGGCAGTGAACGCCTTCCCAAAGGGTGAGAGACTGATACCTCCTCTTCCACTGCCTTACCTGTAATATTTTTAATTAAAAATGAAAATTTGTCTTGGCGAAACTTCAAAATAAACATTTCCATGTATTGCACGTGTCTAATTCATGAGCACAGTAAGTAAACAGAGAGGTGCCAGAGGTGTGCCAGAGAGGTGCCAGAGGTGTGCAACACTCACCAACACAGTTATACCGTTCAACAAGCATAAGTCACCAAATTAGGCCAGTTTTTTGAGAAACAGTACCAGCATGAAGCCCCCACCTCAGCAACCTTCACGTCTATTCGAAAGCTGTAGAGAATTAGGGTTAATACTGAAGAAATGAGGCATTGGAGATATGATCACAACATACATAATACTCAGTGGTATTGACAAGAAAGATACGTAGATTGCGCTGAAAACCTAAACCAGGATATAGAAAGTAGACATTAAGTTGAAGCCAGAGATGTAAGAAATGCTTGTGTGGATGAGAGTCTCTCTCTCTCCCACGCCACATAATCAAGATCTCCAGCAACTCAAGGGACAGGCAGTGTTGACTCAGTCTTTTTTAACATATCAATAAGACATAAACAAATGTTTTTTCTTAAACCCCGGCGGCGGAACATCAAGCTTTATCCCTCCTGACTCTGGCTTAACCCGCTTACTAACAACACAACAATCATCCCCAATTAATGGCAGTAATATTATGTACCTCAAAAAGATAATATGGTGTATCGTGCGTGGGGAGCCGTATATGGGCGGGTGGGGAGGGAGGAAGGGAAAGGTATACCATGTACGGGGGATGAAATGCCATATATGCTGGCAGGGAAGGCAGGTATAATTTTCAGGGTGGGTAGACTCTTGTCAGGGGAGGGGGGGGGGGCGGTGTCACCTGCCTACACACACCACAAAACACTCTCACACAAAACACTGCCTGACACGGATGTGTGTGTGTGTGTACTAACCCGTGTGTGGTAGCAGGGGTCGATTCACAGCTCCTTGGGCCCCGACTCTTCACTGGTCACTACTAAGCCATTTTCTCCCCCAAATCCATGAGCCTTAATCGTATCGTGAGTGTGTATGTCTGTGGTATAATTGCTCCCTCCTCTCTCCCTCCCTCCCTCCCTCCCCCCCCCTCACTCCTCCCTCCCTCCCTCCCCCTCACTCACTCACTCACTCCCTCACTCCCTCCCTCCCTCAATCCCTCCCTCCCTCCAGGCCTCCCCACCTTTCTCACACACACGTGCGTGTGTATATATATATATATATATATATATATATTATATATATATATATATATATATATATAGTGTGTATATATATATATATATATATATATATATTATATATATATATATATATATATATTATATATATATATATATATTATAATGCAGCAGCACCTCTGCACCTCTCCTGCCTACGGTATATAAGCTACTTCTTCGCAGATATGCTGTATTCTTTTCAAAATTGATGGATTGATCACATCGACTCAAGGCTGAGGGACTGATTACCTCAAACTCCTCCTGTTCTTCCCCGTTCTCCTTTGTATGGACTGATGAAGCCACTGTGTGGCGAAACGTTTCCTCAGAAAAGATACACAAGTGTTGTATATGTGTCTAATTTATCACCTCCAGGCATGTACGAGACTCGGTAATTGACAGAGAAATTGAAAACACTCCAAGAGAGCGGGGACAGCTGGGACAAGAGCTAGAGTACTACACCCACTGACTACACAATGTACACACTGGAGTGTGAACATTATGGATGGTGTGTGTGTGTGTGTGTGTGTGTGTGTGTGTGTGTGGTGTGTGTGTGTACATTATGAGGATGTGTGTGTGTGTGTGGTGTGTGTGTGTGTGTGTGTGTGTGTTGTGTGTGTGTGTGTGTGTGTACATTATGGATGGTGTGTGTGTGTTGTGTGTGGACACTATGGATGGTGTGTAAGTGTGGACACAATGGATGGTGTGTAAGTGTGGACACTATGGATGGTGTGTGAGTGTGGACACTATGGATGGTGTGTGAGTGTGGGCACTATGGATGGTGTGTGAGTGTGGACACTATGGATGGTGTGTGAGTGTGGGCAACTATGGATGGTGTGTGAGTGTGGACACTATGGATGGTGTGTGAATGTGGACACTATGGATGGTGTGTAAGTGTGGGCACTATGGATGGTGTGTAATGTGGACACTATGGATGGTGTGTGAGTGTGGACACTATGGATGGTGTGTGAGTGTGGACACAATGGATGGTGTGTGGAGTGTGGACACTATGGATGGTGTGTGAGTGTGGGCACTATGGATGGTGTGTGAGTGTGGACACTAATGGATGGTGTGTGAGTGTGGGCACTATGGATGGTGTGTGAGTGTGGACACTGTGGATGGTGTGTGAGTGTGGACACTATGGATGGTGTGTGAGTGTGGACACAATGGATGGTGTGTGAGTGTGGACACTATGGATGGTGTGTGAGTGTGGGCACTATGGATGGTGTGTAAGTGTGGGCACTATGGATGGTGTGTGAGTGTGGACACTATGGATGGTGTGTGAGTGTGGACACTATGGATGGTGTGTGAGTGTGGACACAATGGATGGTGTGTGAGTGTGGACACTATGGATGGTGTGTCAGTGTGGACACAATGGATGGTGTGTAAGTGTGGGCACTATGGATGGTGTGTGAGTGTGGACACTATGGATGGTGTGTGAGTGTTGGACACTATGGATGGTTGTGTGAGTGTGGACACTATGGATGGTGTGTGAGTGTGGACACTATGGATGGTGTGTGAGTGTGGACACTATGGATGGTGTGTGAGTGTGGACACTATGGATGGTGTGTGAGTGTGGACACTATGGATGGTGTGTAAGTGTGGACACTATGGATGTTGTGTGAGTGTGGACACTATGGATGGTGTGTAAGTGTGGACACTATGGATGTTGTGTGAGTGTGGACACTATGGATGGTGTGTGAGTGTGGACACTATGGATGGTGTGTAAGTGTGGACACTATGGATGGTGTGTAAGTGTGGACACTATGGATGTTGTGTGAGTGTGGACACTATGGATGGTGTGTGAGTGTAGACACAATGGATGGTGTGTGAGTGTGGACACTATGGATGGTGTGTGAGTGTGGACACTATGGATGGTGTGTGTGAGTGTGGACACTATGGATGGTGTGTGAGTGTGGACACTATGGAATGGTGTGTAAGTGTGGGACACTATGGATGGTGTGTGAGTGTGGACACTATGGATGGTGTGTGAGTGTGGACACTATGGATGGTGTGTAAGTGTGGACACTATGGATGGTGTGTGAGTGTGGACACTATGGATGGTGTGTGAGTGTGGACACTATGGATGGTGTGTAAGTGTGGACACTATGGATGGTGTGTGAGTGTGGACACTATGGATGGTGTGTAAGTGTGGACACTATGGATGGTGTGTGAGTGTGGACACTATGGATGGTGTGTGAGTGTGGACACTATGGATGGTGTGTAAGTGTGGACACTATGGATGGTGTGTGAGTGTGGACACTATGGATGGTTGTGTGACTTTGTCAATGGTCCAAGTCGGACCGAAAACGTCGTCGTAAGCTTCTGTCTTTTATGTGCGGGTTATTTGTGTATCGTTCCAGTCACGGTATTGTGCCTTTTTGTTATTTATTGATGGTGTGTGAGTGTGGAACACTATGGATGGTGTGTGAGGTGTGGACACTATGGATGGTGTGTGAGTGTGGACACTATGGATGGTGTGTGAGTGTGAACACAATGGATGGTGTGTAAGTGTGGACACTATGGATGGTGTGTGAGTGTGAATGTTCTTCAAGAGTCGAGCTTGACTGATGCTGTACGGAACTTCAGTCAGTAAATAAAGCCTACCCTTTCCTTCCTTGGATCAGCTTGTCTACACTCACTTTCCCCGGGTGTCGCATGAATCTTTAACCACCATCGGGCCCCGTATTGGGTTTAATCTGGCTGGGAGGAAACACGGTCGGAAGAGGTGTCGCAGAGAGGAAGTGTCACTCCTGGCTGTAATGAGGCTAGGCAGCGGTAGACAAAGTGGCACCGTTACTGGCACTGGATGGACAGGAAGGAAAGGATAGGTGAAGGGAGGGGGGGGGGAGGTGTAGTAAACAGAGGAGCAGGGAGGACCGACTATTATATAAAAGCTACTAGGGGAAGTCCGTAGAAAAGTGGAGTCGCGTGCTTACACTTCAAGGAATCATGAGACTCTTACCGGATTCTTGATAAGCTGGAGAATGACTGTGTTCCGGCGGCGGTGGCGGTGGTGGTGATGATGGTGGTGGTGGTGGTGGTGGTGATGGTGGTGGTGGTAGTAGTAGTGTTGTGAGTCAACTAGGAGGGTCGCTGCCCTCACTGTCCTCAACACTGACAATAACACTGCCCACAACACTAACAACACTGACCACAACACTGACCACAACATTGACAACAACACTGACAACAA
Source organism: Cherax quadricarinatus (assembly GCF_026875155.1). Lineage (NCBI taxonomy): Eukaryota > Metazoa > Arthropoda > Malacostraca > Decapoda > Parastacidae > Cherax > Cherax quadricarinatus. Next base: position 1,580,671 of record NC_069448.1, read on the forward strand.
CACTGACCACAACACTGACCACAACACTAACAACACTGACCACAACATTGACAACAACACTAACAACAACACTGACCACAACACTAACAACACTGACCACAACACTAACAACACTGACCACAACATTGACAACAACACTGACAGCAACACTGACCACAACACTGACACAACACTGACCACAACACTGACCACAACACTGACAACAACACTAACCACAACACTAACCACAACACTGACCACAACATTGACAACAACACTGACAACAACCACTGACAACAACACTGACAACAACACTGACAACACTGACCACAACACTGACCACAACACTGACCACAACACTGACCACAACACTAACAACACTGACCACAACACTAACAACACTGACCACAACAATAACAACACTGACCACAACATTGAAAAAACAACACTGACAACAACACTGACCACAACATTGACAACAACACTGCACAGTAGATAATAAAACACATGTTTAACACTTTATTGCCGAGACGTTTCGCCCACCAGTGTCTTTATGAATCCAATTCTGAGAATAATGGAAAAGCAAGACACAAATGGTGTATAATGCGAGCCTTTATTGACAACGTTTCGCTCACACAGTGAGCTTTATCAAGTCACAGATCACCAACAAAGGATGGCGGTATTCTGTGGTTGTGTCTGTCTTGCTGTCGTCTTGGTATTGTAAAACATTTGTCTCCACACTGGCGGGCGAAACGTCTCTGCAGTAATGATATCCAAATGTTGCACGCAGAAGCGACCCCACCAACCGACACACACGGTGGGTCACAAAGCCCAGACTCTGGACGGGGGGGGGGGAGGGGTCACCTTACTATGGTGGCTTGTCTTGTGAGCCCAGACTCTTGGGTCTCCTTACTGTGGTTATGACCTTTCAACACCTGAGTGCCTGACTTAAAAATCCAGTGTGTTTCTCTGCCTCAATGGCGGGGATATTTGCCCCTTTCACCAAAATTTGCTCTAACTCGGAACGATCTACGGACGTTTTGAACCACGACTAGTCAGTTGGAATTTTACATTTTAATTTTATTTTGAACCTTAATGACACCATATTAGTTACACTGGTAGACTGGTGATGAGTTTAGATGAATACTGGCAGCGGAAGACTCATTAATACGTCCTTCCCGCCCGGAAAATCAAACCCTGGTCATTTTGGTTGTGAGCCTGACACACTACCTTCCTTGGTATTCCCATCGGTTGCATCACGTGAGGGATAGCGTCAACACGCTTGGTTCACCCTATACCAGCTATTCCTCAGAGTATCCCTAGGAGGATGTCTTAAGGGACATCACAGGTCTATGTTAGAGAAAGGTGTTATAATGAGACGACACTTCGCTATATGTTGAGCTTTATAAGCCGTGTTTGGTTCTGAGAATGAACTTTATCATGTCGTGGAGTTGGTATCCCAAACCCATACGATGAGTAGGGATAACACATGACCATACCTTCTTAGGTATACCATGATAGCCACCTGTCAAGGTATACCATGGTAGCAACCTGTTAAAGGTATACCATGGTAGCCACCTGTCAAGGTATACCATGGTAGCAACCTGTTAAAGGTATACCATGGTAGCCACCTGTCAAGGTATACCATGGTAGCAACCTGTTAAAGGTATACCATGGTAGCCACCTGTCAAGGTATACCATGGTAGCAACCTGTTAAAGGTATGCCATGGTAGCCACCTGTCAAGGTATACCATAGTAGCCACCTATCAAGGTATACCATAGTAGCCACCTGTCAAGGTATACCATGGTAGACACCTGTCAAGGTATACAATGGTAGCCACCTGTCAAGGTATACCATGGTAGCCACTTGTCAAAGTATACCATGGTAGCCACCTGTCAAGGTGCACCCAGCTTGACCTACACAGCACACAGTCTGGCCTACACAACACACAGTCTGACCTACACAACACACAGTCTGACCTACACAGCACACAGTCTGACCTACACCACACACAGTCTGACCTACACCACACACAATCTGACCTACACAACACACAGTCTGATCTACACAACACACAGTCTGACCTACACAACACACAGTCTCACTACACAAACACACAGTTCTCACCTACACATCACACAGTCTGACCTACACAACACACAGCCTGACCTACACAACACACAGTCTGACCTACACAACACACAGTCTGACCTACACAACACACAGCCTGACCTACACACCACCCATACTGACCTACACACCACCCATACTGACCTACACACCACCCATACTGACCTACACACTACCCATACTGACCTACACACCACCCATACTGACCTACACACCACCCATACTGACCTACACACCACCCATACTGACCTACACACCACCCATACTGACCTACACACCACCCATACTGACCTACACACCACCCATACTGACCTACACACTACCCATACTGACCTACACACCACCCATACTGACCTACACACCACCCATACTGACCTACACACCACCCATACTGACCTACAAAACCACCATACTGACCTACACACCACCCATACTGACCTACACACCACCCATACTGACCTACACACTACCCATACTGACCTACACACCACCCATACTGACCTACACACCACCCATACTGACCTACACACCACCCATACTGACCTACACACCACCCATACTGACCTACACACCACCCATACTGACCTACACACCACCCATACTGACCTACACACCACCCATACTGACCTACAAAAGGAGGTGCTGAGTGAGACAAGTCAGTACTTCCCTGGTAGTCACATTAACCCACCACACATATTGTCACTCATTAACCTAGTATATGTCCCTCTGACGTCAGAGGCACCTGGACCGGATCTGGCAGTGGTGCAGGCTGGCCCCCAGGCACTTTCTGGCGTTGGCCTGACTGGCTTTCTTAGCTAGCTTGCTGGCTGGCTAGTTGGCTGGCTGGGTGATTGGTTAGCTGGCTGGTTTTCTAGGCAGCTAGTTTCTACAGTAGGTGTGGAAATTCCATAGAGATCAAGGAAAGATAATGACGGTAATTGTTTGTTACGAGGCGATGTGAGAGATGAGACCATGTGTGTGTGTGTGGGTGGGTGTACTCACCTAGTTGTACTCACCTAGTTGTGATTGCAGGGGTCCATTTACAGCTCCTGGTCCCGCCTCTTCACTGGCCGCTACTAGGTCACTCTTGCCGCTCCATGAACTTTATCATACCTCTTTTTAAAGCTATGAATGGATCCTGCCTCCACTACATCACTTCCCAGACTATTCCACTTCGTGCTAACTCTGTGACTGAAGAAATACTTCCTAGCATCCCTGTGATTCAACTAAGTCTTCAACTTCCAACCGTGGCCCATTGTTATTCTGTCCCATCTCTGGAACATTCTGTCTCTGTCCACCTTGTCGATTCCTTTCAGTATTTTATATGTCGTTATCATATCCCCCCTCTCTTTCCTGTCCTCCAATGTCGTCAGGTCGAGTTCTCTTACCCTCTCCTTGTAGGCTATACCCCTTAGCTCCGGGACCAATGTGTGTGTGTGTGTGTGTGTGTGTGTGTGTGTGTGTGTGTGTGTTGTATGTGTGTGTGTGTGTGTGTGTGTGTGTGTGTGTGTGTGTGTGTGTGTGTGTGTGTTGTATTAACTGTTGACTTACCTTGTTGTACTAACCTAATCGTGTTTGCAGTAGTTGATTCACAGTTCCTGGCCTCGCCCCTCATCCCTTATCGATCAGTTTCAGTGATTTCTTCTGGCCTTCGACCCGCTCATTCTTACTCTTGAAGCTGTGTATGGTATTAGCCTCAACCACTTCATCTGGTGTGTTCCACAAATCTTTTAATTGAAAAAAAGTACTACCTAACATTCCTATATTTATCTGTCATCTGTGACTCTACCTCCTCCTCTTCGCACTAAAAGTGATTTCTTCTTGTCCACTCTAAGTATTTTGTATGTTACGATCATGCCTCCTTTGGTCTTGTCTTTTAAAGTTGTTAGTTTCAACTTCTTAAGTCTGACTTTATAAGTGCTCATCTCATTTTCTCTCTCTCACTCCCTCTCAGTTCCGTCATTACTCTTGTTGCAGTCCTCTGCATCTTCCTGTGCTGGAGGAGGTGTGGGTTGCATACTGACGCTGCTTACTCCAGGCTGGGCCCCTCCTACCGTTTCTATAATATACTAAAGAAGTCTATGTTGAGGATGTTGAATACAGTGCTGAGATCATCGTCACTTTGTGCGTACCTCGCGTGTACCATGTTCCCTCTTCTACTGTTCTGTGTTGTACATACACTGTGTACAAGTGTTGTGTACACTGTTCCTGACATGTAAATTCACTGTGTAAGTAGACATCTACACTCACCTGCACACAACCAATCAACATTTATTTCAACACTTTGTATAATCAGGTAGACTCCACGTAATATATATATATATATATATATATATATATATATATATATATATAATATATATTATATATAATATATATATATATATATATATATATATTATTGTTCCCACGAACAAGTGGTATTGATCAATAACAACACTGCGACTAGCCAAGGACTCGAACCCATGATATATGCATTATATAACAGTAAACAGGTGATACCACAATATGCAGAGCGCAGAACAACCACCGTGAAAAAACAGTGAAATTCTAAGCGCTTTCGTGACTTTTTACATTATCACATTGATAATGTGAGAAATCATGAATGAGCTTGGAATTTCACTATTTTGTCACAGTGGTTGTTCTGCACACACACACACACACACACACACACACACACACACACACACACACACACACACACACACACACACACACACACACACACACACACACACACACATATATATATATATATATATATATAATATATATATATATATATATATATATATATATATATAAAAGAGAGAGAGAGAGAGACAGAGAGAGAGAGAGAGAGACAGAGAGAGACAGAGAGACAGAGAGAATAAGAGGTAGATGGGGCAAAAGAAAGATGGCATCAGCAAATAAGAGAGGATGAAAGTTTATAAACTAAGGAAGTAGGAAGTTATTGTGAGATATGGTATAAACCTTGGTAATAAATACCGACAAGTTGGTTTAGAAAGACACGTAAGCAAACACTATAACATATTTATTAGAAAACGTTTCGGTCCTGGACCTTGATCACCGGTGATCAAGGTCCCAGGACCGAAACTTTTTCTAATAAATATGTTATAGTGTTTGCTTACTTGTCTTTCTTAACCAAATTGTGAGATATAAGCAACTATTGACAGAAAGGTGGCCTGGTGTAAGTATGGGTAGTGGAAGGTGTTAGAATGTGAGGCAGAAGTTTGTGGTTATAGGAGGGTGGGGGCAGGTGGAAAGAGGAAGTGATTGGTGGAATGTGATGAAGTAAAGGGTGTGATAAAAGAGAAAAAGGTATCTTATGAGAGGTTTTTTACAAAGCAGAAGTGATATAAGAAGAGTAGAGTATATGGAGAGTAAAAGAAAGGTGAAAAGAATGGTGAGAGAGTGTAAAAGGGAACAAATGATAGAGTGGGAGAGCCACTGTCAACAAGTTTTGCTGAGAATAAGAAAAAATTTTGGAGTGAGATAAAGAGGTCAAGAAAGTCTAGGGATGAATGGATTGTCAGTTAAAAATAGAGTAGGAGAGTTAGTAGATGGGAGCTGGAGGTGTTGGGTAGATGGCGGAATATTTTGAGGAACTGTTAAATGTTGATGAAGAAAGGGAGGCAGTAATTTCATGCATGGTCAGGAAGGTTCTAACGTCTTTTTAGGAGTGAAGAAGAGCAGGATGTGAGTGGGGGGAGGTGCGTGAGGCATTACGTACAATGAAAGGTGGTAAACCAGCTGGAACTGATGGGATCATGACAGATGTTAAAAGCAGGGGGGGATATAGTGTTGGAGTGGTTGGTATTTTTGTTTAATAAATGTATGAAAGAGGGAAAGGTATCTAGGGATTGGCAGAGAGCGTGTATAATACCTTTATATAAAGGGAAGGGGAACAAAAGAGATGGTAAGAATTAAAAGGGAATAAGTTTACTAAGTATACCAGGTAAAATGTATGGTAGGGTTATTTTTGACAGAATTAGAGGTAAAACAGAGAGCAGGATTGCAAATGAACAAGGAGGCTTTAGAGTGGGTAGGGTATGTGTAGAGGTACGCACAAAGTGAAGATGATCTCAGCACTGTATTCAACATCCTCAACATAGATTATATGTAAAAACAGTATTTAGATAAATGTAGGATGTTTTCATTGCATTTATGGCTTTAGAAAAGGCATATGATAAAGGGGATAGGGGGACCAATGGGGCAGATGTTGCAAGTGTATGGAATAGGTAGTAAGTTGCTAATTGTTGTAAAGAGTTTTTCCTGAGGATAGTGAGGCTCAGGTTAGAGTGTGTAGGAGAGAGGGAGATTTTTTCCCCAGTAAAAGTAGGTCTTAGACAGGGATGTATGATATTCCCATGGTTGTTTAATATATTTATAGATGGGGTTGTAAAGAAGTAAATGCTAGGGTGTTGGGGACAGGGGTAGAATTAAATTATGGGGAATCATATACACAGTTACTTTTTGCTGATGATACTGTGCTTTCGGGAGATTTTTAAAGTTGAAAAGGTTAGTGGACGAGTTTGGGAGGGTGTTGTAAAGGTAGAAAGTTGAAAATGAACATACATAAAAGTAAGGTGTTGAGGGTATCAAACGATTTGATAAAAGAAAATTGGATATCACATTGGAGGGAGTATGGAAGAAGTGAATGATTTCAGATATTTTTGGGGGTAGGGCATGTCAGCGGATGGGTTTATGAAGAATGAGGTTAACCATAGAATTGATGAAGGAAAAAAAGGGAAAGTGGGGCGTTGAGACAAAAAAAAAGTTATCCCTGGAGGCAAAAAAGGAATGTACGAGAGTATAGTGGTAACCCAAAACTCTTAAATGGATGTGAAGCATGGGTTTGCAAATGCTGCAGCGAGGAAGAGGTGGAGGCAGTGGAGGTGTCGTGTCTAAGGGCAGTGTGTGGTGTAAATATTTGCAGAGAATTGTAGTGTGGAAATTAGGAGAAGGGTGAAGTTACTAAAAGTATTAGTCAGAGGGCTGAAGAGGGTTGTTGAGATGGGTTTTGGTCATTTAGAGAGAATGAAACAAAGTAGAAAGACTTAGAAAGCGTATAAATCAGTACGGAATGGAAGGCGAAGTAGGGTCGTCCTCGAAAAGGTTGGAAGGAGGAGGTAAAGGAGGTTTTGTGGGAAAGGGGTTGGATTTCCAGCAAGCGTGCGTGAGCGCGAAGGGATTCAAGGAACCCAGTTAGCCCGGGCTTGGAATCCTGGGAAATGAGAAGTACAATGCCTGCACTTAAAGGAGGGGTTTTGGACATTGGCAATTTTGGGGGGATATCTAAACTGTCGTATCTGAGGCGCTTCTGCAAAGACAGTGATTATGTATGAGTGATGGTGAAAGTGTGGAATGATGATGAAAGTTTCTTCCTTCTTTTTGGGTCACCCTGCCTCAGTGGGAGGACGGCCGACGTGTTGAAGTGTGTGTGTGTGTGTTGGTGTGTGTGTGTTGTGTGTGTATTATATATATATATAATATATATATATATATATATATTTATTGTGTGGTGTAGTGTGTGTTGTGTGTGTGTGTGTGTGTGTGTGTGTGTGTGTGTGTATAGTGTGTGTGTGTGTGTGTGTGTGTGTGTTATGTGTGTGTGTGTTGTGTGTGTGTGTGTGTGTGTGTTTATTTTTTTGAGCTTCTGAGGTAATGTGCTGGACATTGTCTTGAGACGGAAATTACAGATTATGTCCAGAGTCATTATTGTAATGACCAGAGTCAGTGTTGTAATGACCAGAGGCCTATTATAATGACCACAGTCACTGTTATAATAACCAGTCACTATTATAATGACCAGAGTCATTATTGTAATGACCAGAGTCACTATTATAATGACCAGAGTCACTGTTGTGATGGCCAGATTCTCACTGTTGTAGTACGTCAACATACTACGTTCTCTACTCCATCGTTTGAAACGCAATTAACCTGTCACTGTACGGATGGACTCGTTACCCGTCGTAAGACCTTGACGTACGAACGTCCCGTAAGATTTGGACGTACTACCTTAGCATAAGATATTGAAGTACGACCTTACGTGATATATATATATATATATATATATATATATATATATTATATATATATATATAATATATATATATATATATATATAATATGTGTGTGTGAGTGTGTGTTGTGTGTGTGTGTGTGTGTGTGTGTGTGTGTGTGTGTGTGTGTGTGTGTAATACTTCAAAGCACCGAGCAGTACAAAGATTCCAGTGACTGACACTGTCAAGCGATCATCGTGCAGTAGTGACGTCAGCAGTAACGTCACCTGAGTCACTGCTCCCCAGAGCGTATATCATCTGACTCAGACAGCAGGTAGCTTCACCTGAATCACAATTGAGCTTCTGCCAGCTGACTCAGGGATGCTGCAACCATTGCCACATTTCCAACCTTTTTTTTTTAAAAATGTTTTGTAAAAAATTTCACAGATTTCTCGGGCTGTTTCACAGGGCACGCCCTCAGGGTGTTTTCAGGGCAACCCAGGGGGTTTCTCGGGAAAAGTCTCATGGGAGCGTTTCCAGGGGCTTTCCAGGGGGAGTTTTTCTGGGGCACTCTAGTGGGATTTTTTCTCGGGCACGTCTCGGGGGGATGCTTCCGGGGCACGTCCCAGGAGTTTTTTCCCAGGGCATACCAGGGGTGTTTCTCGGGGCACGTCTCGGGATGTTTTGGGTCATCTCGGGGGTGTTTTCAGGGCACGCCCTCGGGTGCTTCTCAGGGTACATCTCGGGGTGTTTTTAGGGCACTTCAGGAGTGTTTCTCGGCAATCTCAGGAGTGTTTCCAGGGCACGTCTCAAAGTGTTTCCGGGGAAAATCTCGGGAGTGTTTCTCAGGTAAATCTCGGGGGTTTTCTCGGGCACCTCGGGGGGAGTGTTTTCACGCCGTCTCAGGAGTTTTCTGGGGCCACGTCTCAGGACACTTTAAGAAAGTTTACTGGCAGAAATCACAGGTTGACCAGCAACACCTGCACACTTGCAAATGTGGTAACACCTGTCACCTTGCAAGGGTTGGCAACAGCATACCTTGAAGCGTGGGCAGCCCCTGTCACACCTGTGGGGGTGTGGTAACACCTGTCAACCGTGAATTTGGGGTAACGCTTGTAACCCTGTGAAGTGTGGTAATCCTGTGAAGAGGTAACACCTGTAAAGGTGGAACACCTGTAAAGTGTGGTAACACCTGAAAAGTGGGGTAAAAAACCTGTCACACCTTAAAGTACGGCAACCCTGTGAAGGTAACACCGTCACACTTGTGAATGTGGAAACCCTGTACACCTTTGGAAATGTGGTAAACCCTGCACACCTGTGAAGTAGGGCAACACCTGCCCATACCTCCGGGAAATAACCCCAGGAAACCCGTGAATTTTGGTAACACCTCTCACACCTGGAAGTATGGTAACACCTTCACCCCTGTGAAGTGTGGTAACACCTGCACACCTTTTAATAGGTAACACTGTCACACGTGAAATGGGTAATCCTGTCACACCTGGGAAGTATGGTAACACCTGTCACCCTTTGAAAAGGTAACACCTTTCACACCTGTAAAATTGGTAACCCCTTCACACCTGTGAAGTGGGGGTTAAACTTCACATTTAAAATAGGTAAACCTGTGACACCTTGAAGTCCCGGGCAACACCTGTGACACCTTGAAGTTGGAACACCTTTTAACAAGTGCGGGTCTTAATAAAGTTATTTGATTGTATGTTGCAATTTCTTTTTTTCCTCTGAACACTTTCCTCCAGGTAAAATACTTGTCGGGCATGTGTCCCTTTGGAGGTAGGTGTCAGGCATGTGTACCTTGGAGGTTTTGGGTCAGGCTGTGTACCTTGGAGGTAGTGTCGGGCATGTGTACCTTGGGGGTATGTGTCAGACTGTGTACCTTGGGGGTAGTTCGGGCTTTTTACTTGGGAGGTATGTGTAAAGGCATGTGTCCTTGGGGGTTTTGGTCAGGCATGTGTACCTTGGAGGTATTCAGGCATGTGTCCCTTTGGGGGTATGTGTCGGGCATTTTACCTGGAGGTAGTGTCAGACATGTTCCCTCGGGGAAAATTGGTCAGGCATGTGTACCTTGGAGGTAGTGTCAGGCATGTGTACCTTGGAGGTATTTGTCAGACATGTGTAATTGGGGGATGTGTCAGGCATGTGTACTTGGAGGAAAGTTCAGAATGTGTACCTTGGAGGTAGTGTCAGAATGTGTACCTTTGGAGGTATGTTCAGACGTGTACCTTGGGGGTAGTTCGCAGTGTCCTTGGGGGTATGTGTCAGGCATGTACCTTGGAGGTATTGTCAGGCATGTGTACCGGGGTGGTATTGTCGGGCATGTGCCCTGGTGGAGTTCAGGCATGTGCCCTTTGGGGTATGTGTCGACATGTGTCCCTTTGGGGTATGTGTCAGGCATGTTTCCCTTTGGGATGTGTCGGGCATGTGTCCCTTTGGGAGGTATGTGTCGAAAATGTCCGGGAGGTATGTTCAACAGTGACCTTGGGGGTATTGTCAGGAAAAGTTCCCTTTGGAGGTATTTTCAGCATGGTACCTTGGGGATGTTTCAGGCATGGTACCTTGGAGGTATGTGTCAGGCATGGTACCTTAGGTATGTGTCAGACAGGGGTTCCCCTTGGGGTATGTGTCAACATTGTCCCTTGGGGAGGTATGTGTCAGGCATTGTCCCTTGGGAGGTATGGTCGGGCATGTGTACCTTGGAGGTATGTGTGGGCATGTCCTGGTGGTATTTTCGGGGCAGTGACCTGGGGTATGTGTCAGGATGTGTCCCTTTTGAGGTATGTGTCAGAATTTCCCTTGGAGGTAGTGTCGGGCATGGTACCTTGGGGTATGTGTCGGGCTTTGGTCCCTTTGGGAGGTTGTGTCAGACATGTGTCCCTTTGGGAGGTATGATCAACATTGTCCCTTGGGGGTAGTGTCAGGCAGTGTCCCTTTTGGAGGTTGTGTCGGGCATGTTCCCTTTGGAGGTATGGTCAGGCATGGTCCCTTGGTGGTAGTGTCAGGCAGTTATTTGGGTGGTATGTATCGGGAAGTGTCCCTTTGGAGGTAGTGCAGCATGGACCTTGGAGGTAGGTGGGGAGTGTACCTTGGGGTATGTGTCACCATTTGAAAACCTTGGGGGTATGTGTCAGGCTGTTACCGGAGGTATGGTCAACATGTGACCTTGATAGTTCAGCATGTGCCCTTAGAGGTATGGTCGGCATGTGTACCTTGGGGATGTGCGGCATGTTCCTGGAGGTATGTGTAGACTGGTCCCTTTGGAGTATTTCGGGATGGCCCTTGGAGGTATGTTCGCATGTGACCTTGGGGGTATGTGTCAGCATGTGACCTTTGGAGGTATGTGCAGGCATGTGTCCCTTGGGGGTATGTGTCAGGCTGGTACCTTGGGGGTAGTGTAGACATGTGTACCTTTGGGGGGATGTGTCAGACTGGTACCTTGGAGGAGGTCAGGCATTTCCCTTTGGGAGGTATTGTCGGGCTGGCCCTTGGAGGTATGTGTCAGACTGGTACCTTGGAGGTATGTGTCAGACATGTGTACCTTGGGGTAGGCGGGATGTGTACCTTGGAGGTAGTGTCAAGCAGTGACCTTGGGGGGTATGTGTCAGGCATGTGTACCTTGGAGGTATGTGCAGCAGTTCCCTTGGGGGAAGGTCGACATGTGTCCCTTTGGGAGGTAGGTCGGGCATTTCCCTTTGGGAGGACGTCAGATGTGTCCGGGAGGTATGTGCGGGATGTGTCCCTTTGGGGGTAGTGTCAGGCATGGTACCTTGGAGGGATGTATCAGACATTTTACCTTGGAGGTATGGTCGACATGTTCCCTTTGGAGGATGTTCAGGCTTGGTACCTTGGGGGTAGTGTCAGACATGTGTCCCTTGGAGGTATGTGTAAGCATGTGCCTTTGGGAGGTAGTTCGGTGTGTACTTGGAGGTATGTGAGAATGTGTCCCTTAAGGTAGTGTCAGGCAGTGTCCCTTGGGGGGTAGTTGCATGTGTACCTTGGGGGTAGGTCAGGCATGTGTACCTTGGAGGTATGTTAGGCTTGGGTCCCTTGGAGGTATGGTCAGGCATTGTACCTTGGAGGTATGTGGCGGGCTGGAACCTTGGAGGATGGCGGGAAGTTACCTTGGGGGTATTGTCAACATTGTCCCTTTGGGGTAGTGTCAGGATGTGAAACCGGGGAGGTATGGTTCGGCATGGTACCTTGGGAGGTATGTGTCAGGCATGTTACCTTGGAGGTATGTCAGGATGTGTCCCTTTGGAGGTATTTCGGGGCATGGACCTTGGGGGTATTGTCAGGCAAAGGTACCTTGGGGGTATGGTAAAATGTGTACCTTGGGGTATGTGTCAGGCAGGTCCCTTTTGAGTATGTGTCAGGCATGTGACCTTGGAGGTATGTGGGGCCATTTACCTTAAAGGAAATGTCAGGCGTTACCTTGGAGGTTTGTGTCGGCATGGTCCCTTTTGAGGTAGTGTCAGGCATGTTACCTTGGGGGTTTTCAGCATTTGTACCTTGGGGGTATGTTCGCTTTGTGACCTTGGAGGAAGGTGTCGGGCAGTGCCCTTGGAGGTATGTGTCAGACATTGTACCTTGGGGGGGATTGTCGGCATGTGAACCTTGGGGGTATGTTCGGCTTTTTTTACCTTGGAGGGTTTTTCGGGCATGTGTCCCTTGGGGAGGATGTGTAGACATGGTACCTTGGGGGTATGTTCAGGCTGTTCCCTTTGGAGGTAGTGTCAGGAATTTACCTTTGGGTGGTATGTGTCAGGCAGTGTCCTTTGGGGGTTTGGGGGTCGGCATGTGTACCTTGGAGGTATGTGTCAGACATGGGGTACCTTGGGGGGTTTAATTTCAGACAGTGTAATTGGAGGAGTGTCGGAGTAAAAAGGGGGAATGTGTCGGGCATGTGTACCTGGAGATGTGTCAGACATGGTACCTTGGGGGGATTGTAGACTGTGTCCTTGGAGGTAGGTCGGCATGTTCCTTGGGAGGTTGGTCAGACATGTTACCTTGGGGGTATTGTCAGGCATTGTCCCCTTGGGGAGGTATTGTCAGGCATGTGTACCTTGGGGGGGGGGTATGTGTCAGACATGGTCCCTGGAGGTAGTGTCGGGCATGTGTCCTTGGGGGTATGTGTCGGGCAGTGTACCTGGAGGTAGTGTCGGGCTGTTCCTTGGGGTAGGCAGGCATGTGTACCTTTGGAGGAAAAGTGTCAACTGGTCCCTTTGGGAGGTAGTGCAGGCATGGGTACCTTGGGAGGTATGTTCGGGCATTTTAAACCTTGGAGGTGTGTGTCGGGCTTTGGGGTTACCTGGAGGTTGTGTCAGACTGTGTCCTTGGGGTATGTGTCAGGGATGGTACCGGGGAGGTGCGGCAGGTCCCTTTGGGAAAGGGTATTGTCAGATGTACCTTAGGTATGCGGCAGTGTACCGGGAGGTAGGGTTCAGGCATGGTACCTTGGGGTATGTTGCAGGCATGGTCCCTTTGGGAGGTATGTGTCGGCATGTGTCCCTTGGGGGTATGTGTCAGGCATGTGTACCTTTTGAAGTATTTTGTCAGGTGGTCCCTTGGAGGTATGTGCAGGCATGTGACCTTGGAGGTAGTCAGGCATGGGTCCTTTGGAGGTATGTTTCGGCATGGACCTTGGGTATGGCAGGCATTGTACCTTGGAGGTATGTTCAGGCAGGGAAAACCTTGGAAGGTTGTTCAGGCAGTGAAATTTGGAGGTATGTGTAGGCATGTGTCCCTTTGGGAGTATTGTCAGCATGTGCCCTTTTGGAGGTATTGTCAGCAGTGTCCTTTGGGGGGTATTGTCGGCAGTGACCTTAGGTATGGTCAACATGTGAAACCTTGGGGTATGTGTCAGGCATGGCCTTATATATTCAGGCAGTGTCCCTTTGGGTGGTATTGCGGGGATTGTTTGGGGTTTGTGTCGGGCATGTGTACCTTTGGAGGTTTTTGTGCAGCATGGGGCCCGGAGGTTTGGGTTCAACAGTGTCCTGGGGTTTTGTGTCACATGTGTACCTTGGTGGTGGGGGGGTGTCAGGCATGTGTCCCTTGGGGGTATGTGTCAGGATGTTTTACCTTGGGGGGATGTTAGGCATGTGTCCCTTGGGGGTTAAAGTTTTCGGGCTGTGTACCTGGTGGAGTGTCAGGCATGTGTACCTTGGGGGTATGTGTCAGGCATGTGTACCTTGGGGGTTTGTGCAGGCAGGGGTTCCCGGGGAGTATTTTGTCGGCATTGTACCTTGGGGTATGTGTCAACAGTGTACCTTGGAGGTATGTGTCGGGCATGGTCCCTTGGGGGTATTGTCAGGCATGTGACCTTGGGGGTATGTGCGGGCTGGTACCTTGGGGGGGGGGGTATGTGTGGGCTTACCTTGGAAAGTAGGGTTCAGGCAGTTCCCTTTGGGGTATGTTCAGACTGTCCCTTTTGGAAGTATGTGTCAGGCTGTGTACCTTGGAAGTATGTGGCATATGCCTGGAGGTATTGCAGGCTTGGGCCCTTTTGCGGGAAGTGTACTTTTGGGGGAGGTACTTTGGAGGGATGTGTCTTTGGGGGGATTTTCTTGGGAGGGTGTGACATTGGGGGGATTTTACTTTTTTTGGGCACATTTACATTGGGGGCACTGTACGTTGGGGCAATGATTTTGGGGGGCACGTGTACGTTGGGGACGTTACGTTGGGGGCACGTGTAGTTCGGGCCTGTACGAATAAAATACCGAGTTTGTCTACATACATGTTAAAATTTACGTATTTTTTAACGTGTGCGCTCGTGGTGGTTTCCCAAAATTTTTAGTTTGTAAAATTGGATTGAGCTCATCTCCCCCCGCCTTTTAAAAACCTCAAAAATTGACTAGCATACACTGGTTCCACTCTTCCTGGGCCCTGTCATACCTACTCCTGACACTGTGTATGGAATTTGCCTCCGCCACTTTCTCATTCAGCTCATTAAACTTCGTATTCCACCCTAACTGAAGAAGTATTTCCTAACATCCCTGTGGCTCTTCTGTGTTCACGTCCTCCTGCACCTCCTCGCCCCTCGACCTATCATTTCAGTTTATCTGCGTCTCTTATGTTGAAATCTGAGGTATCTTTACGTCATTGTCATGTGTTTCTCTGGCTGTTCTCGCAGCCTGTCAGAATTATTCATCTTCTTGAAGGATTCACATCCTATATTTTCCTTATGTGTGGTTCTGCGTTTCTCTTGTGTGCTCAACCTATTTGTGGTTGCAGGATCGAGCTCAAGCTCCTGGCCCGCCTCTTCACTGGTCGCTACTAGAGTCAGTTCTTATCAGTATTTTTTATGTCGTTATCGCGTCCTCCTATTCCTCTCTGTCTCCAGCTGTCGTTCAGGTTGATTTTCCCTTAACCTCTCTCGTAGGGACATTCCTCTTGGCTTCGGGACTAGTCTGTGTTGCAATCTTTTGCACCTTCTATAATTTTCTTAACGCGCTGCCAGTGTGGGTTCCACCTACTGGTGCGCACCCTCCAATATGGGCCTGACGTACTGTGTACTGTTTCTAGAATGTGCTCGTTACTCTGGTTATCGATAAACGCTTGTTCCTTAGGTTTGCCCGGCGCCCGTCTGTGTGTGTGTGTGTGTGTGTGTGTGTATGTGTTGTGTGTGGGTGTAGTGTGTGGTGTGATGGTGAATGTGTGAGTGTGTGTGTGTGTGTATGTGTGTGTGGACTCACTGATTTGTGTTTGTGGTGAGGTCGATACTCAGCTCCTGGCCCCGCCTCCTAGACCATTTTGATCAGCATCACTGACTTCTGGCTTGGTGGGCCTCATCATATCTACTCTTAAAGCTGTGTATTGAGGTTGCCTCCACCACTGCCTCATCTAAGTCATTCCACTTTTCAACCATCCTGAGACTAAAGCAGTACTTCCTTACATCACTAGGCTTCATCTCTGTCTTCAGTTCACCTGTGTCACCTTGATCCTGGTTCTCTTAATTCCGTCTGTCTCTATCTGTTCCTCTTAAGATTTTGTACGTAGTAATCATGTCTCCCCGTGTCCTTCTCTAAGCTCGTCATGTTCAGGTCTTGCAATCGCTCATATTTTGCATTCCTCTCTGTTTCTGCGTACTAGTTGGTTGAATCCTTTGCACTTTTTTTTTCAGTTTCTTCACGTAGTTGATCAGGTGGGGTGCTCCATGTGGGTTTCGCGTATCATTCATTGGCCTAACCTAGTGTTGCGTAAGGGTCTTATGGATTGTTTGTTTTAATGTTCTGTAGGTTGCTAATCTGCAAAATATCACGCCCTTTTACAGTTTGTGCCAGTTCTTGGCTATATTGTAGGTGTCATATTCCTCCAGGTCTTTCTTCTCTCCTGATATTTGCTGCTTCTATACACAAGGTTGTTCTTGTCGGTCTATCCTCTCATTCCAAGATGCATGATCTTGAATTTACTTGGGTTTAACTTGGAAGCCATTTGTTTGACCACTTCTGCAGTCATTACGGTCTCTCTGTAGTTGAGCCACTGTCATCTTCTGTTCGTATTTTCTCGTTAGTTATGCATCGGCAGTAACAGTGGACACATAGGGGATCAATTCCGCTCTGGTATATTAGGGAGCAGTAGTGGTCGCTAACACCTGATCTTGCGGAACCCACCTCGTTACTCTCTCCCAGTCGGATGTTCGTCCGCTCATTGTTTACTCTCTGCATGTGTCTTTATGTGCTCCTTGACTTTCTGGAAGCACTGATTTAATGGTAGCACTCGACTTTTATCTCTTCTTGTTTTTTCTAATTTACAGACTAATCTCTGATGCTGTAATTGTAACAAATGTTTTTTCTATAATCTCAGAAAATACAATCTATCCAACCTTGCTTTGTTGTTTTTTTAACTGTGACTCAATTTCATCCTGTCGGTATTATATAACAATCTTGTACTACTTTACTACTACCTAGACTATACTACTACTTCTACTACTACTATACTTCTACTACTTACTACTCACTCTTTGCTATATTATAGACGTCCTGCTCCAAAGCTGTTAGTGTTGTGACTTTGTCAATGGTCCAAGTTCGGACCCGAAAACGGTCGTCGTAAGCTTCTCTCTTTTATGGAGGTTATTTGTGCAGATACTGTGACCTCACGTTAATTCCAGTAATTTTTAAGTTGAGTTCTCCGTCCCTCAGTCATTTGTTTTAGTACAAAATCTTTTCTCAAGTGTTCCAATATTCTTGTCCTTATTATCTTCTCCAGGAGCTTTTGACAACTTGCATGTTAGAGCATATGGTCTGTAATGCAAGGGACTCGTATCTCCCGTCTCCTTTTTCGTTATTTTTTTTATAGGAAACCACATTTGCCCACTTTCCAAAGGTCGGCAGCTGTCCTGATGGAGAGATGATTGAATACCTTTGTTATTTGGTGTCACATGTTGTTTTGCCCCTTCTTCAGCACCATGGAGATATGAGCATTATATGGTAGGTTTATGACACTTAGGCAACAGTTAGGGCAAATTTTATTCCAAAACGTTTCGCCTTCACAGTAGGCTTCTTCAGTCGGTTACGAAAATTAGGCAGGAACAGGTAGAGATGTGGAAGACGATGTAATTAGTCCTTCACACTTGAAGTCGTAGCATTTGGGTTGGTCAGTCCCTCAAGCCTGGAGAAGTGTCAGTTCCTGTCTATGGAAATGAACCTGTCCTCGGACTGACCCGGAGGAAGCCCGTCGTCACAGGAGAGCCCTCTGACACCTCGCCATTTCCATGACTCGGTGCTGTCTTCCTGACAGGTAATTTCCTGATCCATTGCAATGCCTCCTAGTTAACCCTGCCTGTCCACCAGCTTTTGCACTCCAATCGCTAGTTGTGGATCTGTGATCAAACGCTTCTTACAGTCCAGAAATATGCAATCTACCACCTCTATCTCTCTCTCTCTCTCTTCTCTCTCTTCTCTCTCTCTCTCTCTCTCTCTCTCTCTCTCTCTCTCTCTCCTCTCTTGTCTTACTGCTGTTACCTGTCATTGAACTCAGTAGTTAGTGACACCGGATTCGCTGTTTTGTCCCTGAAACCGTGTGGCTGTCGGCTGATAAGCTCATGCCTTTCTAGGAGCTCCACCCACTTTTCCTCCTAAAAATTTCTCCATGACTTGGCAACTATACAGTCAGTGACACTGGTCGTATTAAAATGCTTCGTGTCTGTCCCTTTTTTTAAAAAATTGGGAAAATTTTTAATTTGCTGTTTTTCCAACTCGGTAGTGCCCTGTTCAACAGATTAAATTAAAATTCAATTCAATTTATTCTCTATAATGGGTTACAATGGGGGTTTTTACGTTTTGGGTATTTGTGGTTTACATTTATAAAAACTAATTACAGAGGGGGCCCTAGGACACCTAGCAGGGGTAGGCATTTCACAGACTTAGTTAAATTTTTAATCCTTACAGATTATAGTAAAGGCTAATGACACATCATAATTTGGTTTTAGCAATGTAATCTTTTTTTTTTTGGACAATACAAGGGGTTTATTTGAGTAACATAGGCAAACTTATGATAGTTAGGATTTATTAATCTTAAGAATTAAGATTAGTATTTCTGGGTTTATTGTCAGTGGGTGAGTGAGTGTTAATTTGAACACAGGTGGTTATCATGTAGATTAGTGTTTGTGGTACAACAGCGCTTTGCTCCTCTCTCAGGACCCACGAGAGAGATGTTACATGGCCCCATGCCTTTGGGGGTATCTAAGCTCGCTTAACAGCCCTTCACTTCTTCTCGGTTTGTTTGTATTGTGTCCAACAGTGTTAGTGTAACCACCTCTCTGTCTTCGGGAGTCCCTTCTGTCTCCTTTGTGAACACTTCTTTGAGTCCATGTTGAGCTAACACATACTCACGGTCATTTTTTGTGATCTCTCCTCCTTCCTTCCTCAGCTAATTACCTGGTCCTGACTGTTGTTTTTCCTCTGATGATGCTGTACAACAGCTTATGGGTCAGATTTGGCTTTCACTGCTGTCATTTTCGTATTATCACTGGGCTCCCTTCTTTACTGTGCATATTCATTTTCTCGCTATGTGACTGCTATCATTTATTTCCTGGAGTTCTTTTGCCTTTCTCTACTTTCTTAATCTCTGGTGACGCACTTGGTTTTGGCTCTACACCTTTGTGTGAACCAAGGGTTCATCCTGGCTTTTCGTTATTTCTGTTACCATTGGGTAGAAACTATCTCTTCAGCTTCCTTGCATATTGTTTTGGCACATTTTCATCATAATCGTTAATGGACTTCCCTGCAGTTCTTCTGGTCCCACTGAACCCCGAGCAGGAAAGTCTTTCATGTCTGTGTAGTTCCCTCTCTTGTAGTTTGCTTCTTCGCCCTGCCCTTCCTGCCCCCTTTTCCCATTTGTAACTTTACTAAAACTCAAAAACCACATGGTCAGGGTTTCCGGGGGTCTTTCTTATGTGAGCCCTCGTATTGCCTACTCAGGTGAATACTAGGCCCGTCTAGGCCCGCCCTTTCCTGGGGTCCATTGCATTTTTGGGTCATGAGGTTTTCTGGTACCACCTCCATCTTGCCCCCCATTTTCTGGGCCCCCCTGTGGCCCCAGGTTTCCAGTCGTTTTCCTTGTGATTGAGTCCCCCTAATCAGCAGCTTTGCCTGCTTGCGGGCCTTTTGGCCACTTCAGCCGTGTGTCAATTGCCTTTACTTATCATACTTTTTCCTTTGGGCCCTCCTCTGTTCGGGATGGGTTTACATCGTGCAATTCCCACCTTGGGACCCCCCAGCCCAAAAGTGTTTTTTTTTGTGCGTCTCTTGCTTTCACTGTCTTCCCCAGCTCATCAAAATCCATGGTTTTTGTGAGCTGTGCACTCCCCCACTCTCTTTTTCCCTCGGGTTTTTCCCTTAGGATTTAATTTTTCCTTGGAAATGGAATCTGTATCTTCTGTGACCCTGGTTTTGTGAGAGCTATGATGTCCAGTGACCCTTTTGGGACTCTTTATCCCACCCCTCCCACTTTTTCTTATTTATCAGTGTTGGTGTACCATATCTTTAGTTTCCTCTAAACTGTTCGGGGGGGGATTTTGGGGGGGGGGACTGTCTGGCTGTGGGATTTACAGCTAGTGGGGGGGGGTGTAAGTGTGGATTGGGGTTTTTGTTGAGATGCATGTTTGGTTGTGGGGTCCTAGGGGTGGGTTGTGTGCGCGCACGGGTTGCTTTGCCCCTGCTCCGGTTGTCCCTGCTGACTCTGTCTCTTTCCCAGCCCCCTTTCATTTTTGTCCTCTCCTCAGCTGTGTCTTCTGTTTTTGTTTTTTGTCGTGGTTGGAGCACCCATTGTTGTTGATGATTTCTTTTGCTTGGTTTTTTTTGTAGAGTCCCGTTAAATCGTTTCTGTCTTTAAAAACGTGTGACCCGCCATTTCTCCCCCTTTAAGCCCCCCCAATTTTCCCGAAAATTTTCTATTCGTTGTCCCCCTTGCTTATTTCTTGATAAAGTTTTCAATCTCCTGTTTTTTTCCCACCATCTTTCTTGTGTTCCCCCTCCTGCTTTTCTGAAGCCCCTGAAATAAAAACTGACTTTCCCTCTCCTCCCATTGCCTTTCCCCCTGTACTTTGGTTCCCATTTTAAATGGCCATTGTCTCTATTATTTTTTCTTGTTCTCTTGGTAGCATGGTCGTGGCCTCTCATGGTGGGCCTATACACTATCCTCTTCTCCACCTTCTCCCTCCCTCCCTTACTCACTATCCTGCTCCCAACATCACCCCCTTCATTCCTGGCCCTGCTTGGTGGACTGATTTGGCCTTAGCGTAAATCATGTCTCCTTCCTTTCCGTTGGGCTCCTCGTTCAGTAGGGGTGTACCTGCTTCAGATGCTGTGTCTCCTCTGGGCAATAGCCCTGTGACTCGCTTCAGCCAATTTTCCTCATATTCTAGGGCCCATATCCTGGCTTCTGCAGCTTCGGCTTGTGTGTGTGTGTATGTGCACGCAAGTGCATTATAAGGTGTAGGTGTACATGTGTACACCTGGTCAGGTAGGTGTTGTGACGTGCGAGGTAATTTATGAGGTGTACAGGTGTTGCTAGGAGGCCCCGTGCTTCATGACCACCAACACACCTGCTTGCCTCTCTCTCTCTCTCTCTCTCTCTCTCTCTCTCTCTCTCTCTCTCTCTCTCTCTCTCTCTCTCTCTCTCTTTCACACACACGCACACACCTGTACATCTGTCATTTATTTCACTGCTTCTAGCGTTATTTGCCTCTCCTCTACAGTGTTACACTACAGTGTCACACTAGTGTGTCACACTATGGCATCACACTACAGTGCCACACTGCAGTGCCACACTACAGTGTCACCACTACAGTGTCACACTACGGGTGTCACGCTACAGTGTCACACATACAGTGCCACACTACAGTGTCACTACCCAATGTCCCACCACTACAGTGTCATACTACAGCATCAACACTACAGTATCACATTACCAGTGGTCACAGAACAGAGCTACACCAGTGCCACACTACGTGTCACACTAAGTGTCACACTATTGTGAAACACATCAAAGTGTCATGCTACAGTGTTCACACTATGGTGCCACACTACAGTTGTCACACTTGGTGCCACACTACAGTGTCACACTATGGTGCCACACTACAGTGTCACACTACAGTGCAACAGTACAGTGTCACACTACAGTGCTACACTACAGTGCCAGTACACAGTATGTCACTCTAAAGTGTCGCACTACAGCATCACACTACAGCGTCACACTACAGTGTCACACTACAGTGTCACACTATAGTGCTACACTACAGTGCCACACTACAGTGTCACACTTCAGTGCTGCACAACAATGTCACACTACAGTGTCATAATACAGTGGCACACTACGGTATTACCGTATGTAAAGTAAAAGAACACAGTATCACACTACAGCATCACACTACAGTGTCACACTACAGTTGTCACACTACTCATGTGTCGACACTACAGTATCACCCAATGTAAAGTAAAAGGACACAGTAATACACTACAGTGTCAGTACAGTGTCACACTACAGTATCGCACTACAGTGTCACACTACAGTGTCACACTACACTGTCACACAACAGTGTCATACTGCAGTGTCATACTATACACAGTGTCCTTGCAGTGTCCATACTACAGTGTCACACTACAGGCCACCTCAGTGTCCACTACAGTGTCACACTCCTGGTGTAGTAACAGTGCACTCCTCCACCGTCCACAGTGTGTGCATTCAGTGTGTTTCGGTTCCTGAACGCTACCTCTTAAACTACACCACCCCCCTTTTCCTCCCCCCATCCACCCCACTCCCTACCTCCCTGCCTTAACTCCTACCACCTACCTCCCACCCTCCCACCAACTCTCTCTCCTTCCCACCCATCCTACCTCCCACCCTCCTTACTCCCTCCTCCCTCCCTTCCTGCCTTCCATACTCCCACCCTGCATCCCTCCCAAACCCTAACCCCCACCCACCCACCCTCCCACCATACACTCCCTTCCTCAATCCCTCCCATCCTCCCTCCCACCATCCCTCCTTCACACCCTCCCTCCCTCCCATCCTCCCTCCCTACATCCATCCCACTCTCTCACCCTCCAGGTGATCCCTAACCCTCTCCCTGCCTGTGGTCAACATTATACTAAGGTATGAGGATCTTACGTCAGACATGACACTCCTGGAAGTGAACAACTCTCTCACTAGTTCCTGGAAATATTGTCTGAGTCTTCCTCTTTACTTCTCTCTATCTCCCACATCTCTCCTCTTCTCTCTCTCTCCTCTCTCTTTTCTCTCCTCTCTCTTCCTTTTCTCTCTCTCTCCCTTTTCTCTGATTTTTACTCCGCTTTTTCTCCCAGTTCTTCTCTTTATCAAGCAGTTTTCCCCCACTACTTGCAAATTGTGTTTTCATTTTTCCCTCCCCTCCTTTCCTCTTTTTTCCCTCCTCTTCCTCCTCCCTCCTCCTCCTCCTCCTCCTCCCCCTCCCCTCCTCCTCCTCCTCCTCCTTTCCTCCTCCTCCTCCCCTCCTCCTCCTCCCCCCTCCCCCTTTCGTCTCGTCCTCGCCTCTTTCCTGCCCTCCTCCTCCTCTCGTCCTCGCCCTCGTCTCGTCCCCTCCCCCTCCCCCCTTCCCCCCCTCCCCCCCCTCCTCCTCCTTATCCCACTGTTCATATAATTCTGCCCTTTACTTTTTTGTTTTTCTTTGCCCCCTTCCCTTCCTCTTTATCTCCTCTCTCAGTTTTTCCCTCTCTCCCCCCTCTCCTCCCTTCCCCTCTTCCTCTCCACCTTTCCTTTTTTTAAATTCACCCCCCCCCCACCCCCTGTTATCTCACTCTCCCCGTTCCCTTCCTCATTTCTCCCTCTCGATCTCTTCCCTTCGCTTTTTCCCGAAATAATTAAAAATAAAAATAATTATTATTTACATAAAAACAAAAGTTAGCGAAGGAGATATGACCCCAATAAACAATGGCAACTTTCGCTCTCCGGGGGAAAATGACAAAGCTAAAGGAGAGAAAAATTGATTTTTTATCTGCATTCTGTCGCGCTGTTTTGCCACACTTAACCATAGTATTTATCATCAAAATTATGATTAATTCGGGGCTTTTTATTTGTTGGGCTTTGTTGTGTGGTTAAGACGGCGGTAGTAGACACAGCCTGTAGATCAGGTGGTGACCCGGATGGTCCGCCTAGGGCCGAACCACAAGGATTCTCATTACCTGTCACATGTGTGTTACACGCACACATTTTCCTTATGAACATAAGAACATAAGAAAGGAGGACACTGCAGGAGGCCTGCTGGCCCATACTAGGCAGGTCTTTACAATTCATCCCACTAACAAAAAACATTTGCCAAAACCATTTTCATGCCACCCATAGAAAATAAGCTCTGATGGTGAAAGGTCCCCACTCAAATCAAACCCTCCACTCATGTAACTGATCCATCTAGATTTGAAACTACCCAAAGTCCCAGCCTCAAAAACCAAACTAGGTTAGACTGTTCCACTCATCAACTACCCTATCTCCAAACCAATACTTCTATGTCCTTTCTAAATCTAAAATTATCTAATTTAATCCATTACTGCGCGTTCTCTCTTGGAGAGACATTCCTCAAGACCTTTTTAATATCCCTTTATTTGAGAACTATCTATTCCACTTATACACTTCGATCAGGTCTACCCTCATTCTTCGTCTAACAAGTGAATTGTAAATTAAGAGTCTTCAAGTCTTTCTTATAAGGAGATTCTGATGCTATGTATTAATTTAGTCATCCTACGCTGAATGTTTTTTCTACGAATTTTTATGTCCATTTTGTTAATACGGAGACCAGAACTGAGCTGCATAATCAGGTGAGGCCTTACTAATGATGTATAAAGCTGCAGTATGACCTCTGGACTTCTGTTGCTTACACTTCTTGATATAAAATCCCAGTAATCTATTTGCCAGTATTAAGTACGTTAGGCATTTGCTGTCTTGGTTTAATGTGCTGACCTCACCATAACCCCCAAGTCCCCTTTTCGCCAATCTGTATGGCTAAGTTTACATCATTTAATTTATAAGTACTAGGGTTTATGGGCACCTCCCTAGCTTCAGAACCCTTGCATTTATCTACATTGAACTGCATCTGACCATTTTCTGACAGGAATAGAGGTTTGTTTAAATCTCATGAAGTTCCCTAACATTCTACGTTTGAATCAATTTCATCCTACCTACTTTGTGTCATCGGCGATTTGCCTCATATCACTTAGTAATTCCCTCATCAAGGATCATTTGCTATATATTATAAACAACAACGGGGCCCCTAAGACTGATCCTGTGGGACGCCACTTGTTACAGATCCCCACTCGGATTTAACCCCATTTATGGACACTCTCTGCTTCCTGTCAGTGAGGCCCATGGACTCGATCCCACGAGGAGCACTTTTCCCCCAATGCCATGAGCTGCCACTTTCTTTAACAGTCTATGGTGCGGAAAGCTCTATCAAAAGCCTTATAAAATCTAAGTAAATAATATCAAATTCTTTATTGTGGTCAACAGCCTCAAAGCTTTACTGAAGAAAGTTAATAAATTAGTTAGACAAGACGGAGCTCTGTGAATCCATGCCTGTGTATCATTAATCAAGAGCTACTATGCTTATCGAGATGGCTTTTATAATCTCAGCTATAATTGACTCAAGTAAATTTGCCCCTACAATTGAGGTCAGGCTTATTGGGCGTAATTTTGACGGTAACGACTTGTCCTGTTTTAAAAATAGGAGTTACATTGCCTCTTCCAAATATCAGACCACTACACCTGTTTGAAAGAGTAAATTTAAATATTAGTTAATGGTTCACAGAGGTTCCATTTTGCATCCTTAAGGAAACTCTTGAAAAAAACCTCTCCAGGACCGGCGGGGGGGGGGGGACTTTTTGGCTTCAGTCTGTTTATCTGCCTCACAACCTCTCACTAGTTGACTGTGATGGTACATAATTTATCTTCTTCTACCCATCTGTAAAATTAATTACTGGAATATTGTTAGTGTCTACTGTGTTAAAAACTGAGAGAAAATAATTATTTAAAATCAAGCACATTTCATTCTCATTGTCAGTAAGGTGCCCTAGTTATTTTTAAGGGGACCTATCTTATCTTCAAACTTTTGTTCTATAGACGGAAAAAACTTTTTGGTTAGTTTTAGAATAACCTAGACTTTTAATTTCATAGTCCCTTTTTAGCTTTTATTATCCCTTTTTAATGTTCCTCTTTAATGTCCAATACCTGATTCATAGATGACCTCACCTCTCCTTTGATACGCCTATTAAATTTCCTGTTCTTAGGCCCTAGTAGATATTTGTAGCCGATTATTCATCCATTTTGGGTCATTACTATTTGATTAATTTCTTTATATGGGATAAACGCTCTTTGAGCAGCATGTATAGTGTTCAGAAAACTGTCATGTGATAGCTCTCTTCGTGTACCCCAGTCAACCAGATGATAAGTGTTCTCTGAGCCATCGTTTCTGCTAATGACGAAAATCTGGGACTTGTTACCGAGTTATCGCTTCTATCGTACTTCCATTCAATGCTAATTGTAATTGAATTGTGGTCGCTAGCACCCAGTTCCTCTGAAGTTTCTAAAATTATTAACAGGGATTCCATTGTTGCCATAACTAAAAGTCAGCCAGGTTATTCCCCTTGTCGGTTCTGTCACAAACTGCTTCAAAAACAATCCTGAAATACTTCTTTGAAGTCGTACGATTCTAAATTCCAGTCAAGCAAATTCCATTCAACATGACTAAAGTAAAGTCTCCTAGGAATTACTAACATTATGTGCCTTGTGGCCCTTAACATTTTCCTCCCATAGTAGTTTCCCTTGTCCCTATTAAGTTAGAAATGGGGGACGGTATATCACTCCCAACTCAGTTTATCATGCCCCTCTGAAAAATTCTATCCCAAACAGGACTCTGTATGGTGTTACTTCAGACTTATACCCGTTTTTTAGCACAGTTCAAGCGATTCGGAATACAATGCCACCCCACCCCACTCCAATTACTTCTATCTTCTTGGAACAATGTAAAACCTATGAATATGACATTCGCAGGCACTGTCCCGACTTTTTGAATTAACCACGTCTCAGTTTAAGCAAATACATCAAGTGACCTACACTGCAACTAATCTCAACTCGTCCATCTTATTCCTAGCACATACGGACAATTAGCATTAATAAAACATTGAAAAGACTCTCCTTTTCTTTCCCTTCCTGCTCATTTCTATTTTTCTACTAAACCTTATTACTGTCCTTATCACCAGGTCCCGGCTTTTCAATATCTATCTCGTTCTTATTATTACTAGGTCCCCAAGAAACTCGTACTATTAACTACACTGGGACTTCACTGTTTTTCCTGCAAAACCCTACCACTAACTTTTCCTAGTTTAAAGTCCTAACTGCTCCCTCCAACTGCAGTGCCAGTGCTCCCACCCACACTAGATACTGTGAACCCCATCCTGATACTGCATTTCTGCATAGAAGGCGTCCCAGTTGTCAATGAATGTTACCCGCATTTTCCTTACAGTAGTTGTCCAGCCAGCAATTGACCACCAATTGCCCTGGACAACCATTCACTTCCAACTCCCCTCCTTGGCAAAATACACATATGAGAGGGTTCCCCACCCTTACTTCTAAATTATTTCTTATTTGCTGACCTATACTGCTAATCAGTCCTCACTCCTACGTTTATGCCAACATCGTTGCCTCCAGCCACTGAGACCAGAGTTATAGGATTGCTCCCATTACCTATCATGATGTCATTCCAGACGGCTAACAATATCCTCGCATCCCAGCCAGAAGGAAAGCAAACTCTCTGTCTCCTACTCCTGTCCTTCAGCAGAACGCCCTATCCTATACCCTAACTTGGCTATCCCCACAACAACAGTATGCTTACCTTCCTTAAAGTCTTTCGTCGTGTCGTTCCCAGTAGTCAAAATACATTACGTCCGGTTGCACTGAGATGTATTTGGTGTTTCCACAACAGTTCCACGGCAGGTCTTTTCCCTCTTCATCGTTTCTACTTTTCCATTCGTCTTCTTGTTCGTCAAACTTCTTTCTGCTGTCAGCCATGACCCAGTTTCCTTCTTGACCTGAGGACTCAACACAGGAGGATTACTACGAATCTTCTTGTTTTCCTCGGTCAATCGCCGAATTTCCAAATTCGCCAACCTCAATTCTTCCTTAAGCTGTTAAGTTCATCACACTGTGGAAGTTCCTTAGGTCATCCTGTGACGTAATCAAGTACTGAGAGGATGGGAGGGAGGGGAAGGGTGGTAGGGAGGGGGAGGAAGTGGGGGAGAGGGGGAGGGACGGGGAACACCTCATCCTTCCTTCTGAGAAGTCGTCCAGGTGTGTGAGAGAATGTGAGAGATCACCAGCATCATCTCTCCCACCAGCCTCCCTCCAGCCTCCCTCCAGCCTCCCTCCAGCATCCCACCAGCATCCCACAGGCACCCTCCAGCCCACCCAACAGCCACCTCCAGCTTTCCCTCAGCTTCCCACCAGCCACCATCAGCCCTCCACCAGCTACCCTCCAGCTTCCCTCCAGCCACCCTCCAGCTTCCGTCAGCTTCCCTCCAGCCACCCTCCAGTTTCCCTCCGGCCTCCCACCAGGCACCCTCCAGCCACTCCAGCTTCCCCACCAGCCACCCTCCAGCTTCACTCCAGCCTACCACCAGCCACCTCAGCATCCACCAGCCACCTCCAGGCTTCTTCCAGCTTCTCACCAGCCTCCCTCCAGCCTCCTCCAGCTCCCTCGTTCCCTCCAGCCAACCTCCTGCTTCCCACTGCACTACAGCCTTTCCCAGCCACCCTCCAGCTTCCCACCAGCTCCCTCAGCTTCCATATAGACCGCACCCTCCAAGCCTCCCACCAGCCTTCATCCAGCCTCCACCAGCACCCCAGCTTCCCTCCAGCCACCCTCCAGCTCCCACCAGCACCCTTCAGCTTCCTCAGCCACCTCCAGCTTCCCACCAGCCAACCCTCCGTCCTCCCACCATCTACCCTCCAGACTCCCAAACAGCCTCCTCAGCCTCCCACCAGCCACCTCCAGGTTCCTCCAGCCACCCTTCCAGTTCCCACCAGCCACCCTCCAGCCGTCCCACAGCCACCTCCAGCTTCCTCCAGCCATCCCTCCAGCTTTCCTCAGCCCCCTCCAGCTTCCCACCAAGCCACCCTCAGCTCCCACAGCCACCCTCCAGCTTTCCCTCCAGCCATCCTCCAGTCTCCACCAGCCACCTCCAGCTTCCCTCCAAGCCATTCCTCCAGCTTCCCTCCAGCACCCTCAGCTTCCCACCAGCCTAGCTCCAGCCTCCACCATCTACCTCCAGCTTTCCCTCCAGCCACCCTCCAGCTTCCCTAAAGACCACCCTTCTGCTTCCCTCCAGCCCACCCTCAGCTTTCCCTCCAGCCACCCTCCAACCTTCCCACCAGCCACCCTCCCTCCAGCCACCCCCAGCCTCCCACCAGCCACCCTCCAGTTCCCTGAGGCCACCATCCAGCTTTCCTCAGCACCCTCTAGCTTCCCACCACCCACCCTCCAGCCTCCCACCAGCAACCCGCCAGCTTCCCACCAGCTCCTCCAGCCTCCCACCAGCCACCTCCAGCTTCTCACCAGCAACCTCCAGCCTCCCACCAGCCTCCCTTCAGCTCCCACAGCCACCTTCCAGCTTCCCTCCAGCTTCCTTCCAGCTTTCCTCCAGCTTTCCTCCAGCCACCCTCCAGCTTCCCACCAGGCAACCTTCCAGCCTCCCACCAGCCACCTCAGCTTCCACCAGCCACCCTCCAGCCTCCACAGCCCACCCTCCTGCTTCCCTCCAGCCACCTCCAGCTTCCTCTCCAGCCACCTCCAGCTCCTCAGGCACCCTCCAGTTTCACTCAGGAACCCTCCAGCCTTCACCAGCCACCCTCCAGCTACCCTCAGCCACCCTCCAGCTCCTCCGCCACCCTCCAGCTCCCTCCAGCCCCTCCAGCTTCCCTCCAGCCACCTCCAACTTCCCTCCAGCCTCCTTCAGCTTCCCACCAGCCACACTCAGCCTCCCACCAGCACCCTTCCTCCAGCCACCCACCCCAGCCACCCTCCAGCTTCCCTCCAGCCCCCACAGCCACATCTCAACACCCTCCAGCTTCCACAGCCACCTCAGCTCCCACCAGCTTCCCTCCAAGCCTCCACCAGCCACCCTCCAGCCCTCCACATCCACTTTCCAGCCTCCCACCCGCCACCCTCCAGCTTCCCTCCAGCACTCCCAGCTTCCTCAGTCACCCTCCAGGCTTCCAACCAGCCACCTCCAGCTCCCACCAGCCACCCTCCAGCCACTCCCACCAGCTCCAAACAGCCTCCCGCCAGCCTCCACCAGCCACCCTCCAGCCTCCCACCAGCCACCTCAGCATCCCACCAGCACACCCTCAGCTTCCTCAGCATCTCACCAGCACCTCCAGCTTCCCACCAGCCACCCTCCAGCTTCCTCAGCACCCCACCAGCCACCCTCAAGCTTCCCTCAGCTTCCTCCCAGCCTCCCACCAAGCACCCTCCAGCTTCCTCCAAGTCGGGTTGTTGTTAGTAACGCTGGTGATAGTCTAGGTTGTTGTTAGTAACGCTGGTGATAGTCTAGGTTGTTGTTAGTAACGCTGGTGATAGTCTAGGTTGTTAGTAACGCTGGTGATAGTCTAGGTTGTTGTTAGTAACGCTGGTGATAGTCTAGGTTGTTGTTAGTAACGCTGGTGATAGTCTAGGTTGTTGTTAGTAACGCTGGTGGTAGTCTAGGGTGTTGTTAGTAACGATGGTGATAGTCAAGGTAGTTGTTAGTAACGCTGGTGATAGTCTAGGTTGTTGTTAGTAACGATGGTGATAGTCTAGGTTGTTGTTAGTAACGATGGTGATAGTCATTGTTTTCCAATATCACTGTCACGGAAACTCCGTTATAGGTCTTTAGATTTCACCCAAACAACACACCCACCCACCACCCACTTACCACCTATTCAAACAACACACCCACCCACCACCCACTTACCACCTATTCAAACAACACACCCACCCACCACCCACTTACCACCTATTCAAACAGCACACACACCCACCACCCACTTACCACCTATCCAAACAGCACACCCCACCACCCACTTACCACCTATCCAAACAACACACACACCCACCATCCACTTACCACCTATTCAAACAACACACCCACCCACCACCCACTTACCACCTATTCAAACAACACACCCACCCACCACCCACTTACCACCTTTCCAAACAACACACACACCCACCATCCACTTACCACCTATTCAAACAACACACCCACCCACCACCCACTTACCACCTATTCAAACAACACACCCACCCACCACCCACTTACCACCTATCCAAACAACACACCCACCCACCACCCACTTACCACCTATTCAAACAACACACCCCCCCACCACCACCCACTTACCACCTATTCAAACAACACACCCACCCACCACCCACTTACCACCTATTCAAACAGCACACACACCCACCACCCACTTACCACCTATCCAAACAGCACACCCACCACCCACTTACCACCTATCCAAACAACACACACACCCACCATCCACTTACCACCTATTCAAACAACACACACACCCACCACCCACTTACCACCTATTCAAATAACACACACACACCCACCACCCACTTACCACCTTTCCAAACAACACACCCACCACCCACTTACCACCCATCCAAGCAACACACACCCACCACCCTCTTACCACCCATCCAAACAGCACACACACACACCCACCACCCACTTACCACCTATTCAGACAACACACACACCCACCACCCACTTACCACCTATCCACACAACACACCCACCACCCACTTACCACCTATCCACACAACACACCCACCACCCACTTACCACCTATCCACACAACACACCCACCACCCACTTACCACCTATCCACACAACACACCCATCACCCACTTACCACTCATCCAAATAACACAGGCCCGGTGGCCTGGTGGCTAAAGCTCCCGCTTCACACACGGAGGGCCCGGGTTCGATTCCCGGCGGGTGGAAATATTTCGACACGTTTCCTTACACCTGTTGTCCTGTTCACCTAGCAGCAAATAGGTACCTGGGTGTTAGTCGACTGGTGTGGGTCGCATCCTGGGGGACAAGATTAAGGACCCCAATGGAAATAAGTTAGACAGTCCTCGATGACGCACTGACTTTCTTGGGTTATCCTGGGTGGCTAACCCCCCGGGGTTAAAAATCCGAACGAAATCTTATCTTATCTTATCACACACACACACCACCCACTTACCACCCATCCAAACAACACACACACCCACCACCCGCTCACCACCCATCCAAACAACACACACACCCACCACCCATTTACCACCCCTCCAAACAACACATACACCCACCACCCGCGCTCACCACCCATCCAAACAACACATCCACCACCCACTCACCACCCATCCAAACAACACATCCACCACCCACTCACCACCCATCCAAACAACACATCCACCACCCACTCACCACCCATCCAAACAACACATCCACCACCCACTCACCACCCATCCAAACAACACATCCACCACCCACTCACCACCCATCCAAACAACACATCCACCACCCACTCACCACCCATCCAAACAACACATCCACCACCCACTCACCCACCCATCCAAACAACACATCCACCACCCACTCACCACCCATCCAAACAACACATCCACCACCCATCCAAACAAACACCACCCACCACCCAACCAAGCAACACACACCCACCACCCACTCTCCACCCATCCGAATAACACACCCACCACCTACTCGCCACCCATCCAAGCAACACACATCCACCACCCATTCACCACCCATCCAAACAACACTTACAACCCACCACTCACTCACCACCTATCCAAATTACACACACCCACCACCCAACCCAAGCAACACACACCCACCACCCACTCACCACCCACCCAACAACACATACACCCACAACCCACTCACCACCCACCCAACAACACACACCCACCACCCACTCACCACCCACCCAAACCACACACACCCAACACCCTCTCACCACCCACCCAAACAACACACACACCCACCACCCGCTCACCACCCACCCAAACAACACACACCCACCACCCACTCACCACCCACCGAAACAACACACACACACCCACCACCCAGTCATCATCCACCCAAATAACACACACACCCACCACCCTCTAACCACCCACCCAAACAACACCCACCCACCACCCACTCACCACCCACCGAAACAACACACACACACCCACCACCCACTCACCACCCACCCAAACAACACACACCCACCACCCACTCACCACCCACCGAAACAACACACACACCCTCCACCCACTCACCACCCACCCAAACCACACACACACCTACCACCCACTCACCACCCACCCAAACAATACACACACCCTCCACCCACTCACCACTCACCCATACAGCACACCCACCACCCACCCAAACAACACACTCACCCACCACCCACTCACCACTCACCTATACAACACACACACCCACCACCCACCCAAATAAAACACACACACCACCCACCAAATAACAACAAACCCCACCACCCACCCAAATAAAACACACCCACCACCCACACACCACCCATCCAAACAACACACACACCTTCCACCCATAAACCACCCACCCAAACAACACACACACACACCTACCACCCACCCAAACAACACACACACCCACCACCCCATTTCCCACCCACCCAAACGACACACACACACCTACCACTCACTCACCACCCACCCAAACAACACACTCGCCCACCACCCACTTCACCACTCACCCACACAACACACACACACACCCACCACCCACCCAAATAAAGCACACACACACACACACCACCCACCCAAATAACACACACCCCACCACTCACCCAAATAACACACACCCACCACCCACACACCACCCGTCCAAACAACACACACCTTCCACCCATAAACCACCCACCCAAACAACACACACACACACACCTACCACTCACTCACCACCCACCCAAACAACACACATCCACCACCCACTCCCCACCCCCCCAAACAACACACACAAACCCCCACCCACCCAAACAACACACACACCCCCACCCACCCAAAAACAACACACCCCACCCACCCCCCAAACTCACCCCTCCCCCCCAAACAACCACACACCTACCACCACCACCCACCCAAAAAACCACACCCCCACCACCCACTCAAACCCCCCCCAAAACAACACACACTTCCCCCTCCCTCTCCCCTACCTACCTTTCTCCCCTACCCCACCAACCACACCCCAAACCCACCCCCTTCCACCACTCAACCCACCTACATACCCATACTTTTTACGTACACTTGGGACGCAACATTTTTAACTTTGCAATTCGATGAGATACCCGGGCCCGGTATAAAGGGAGAGTGGAGGGGGAGGGAGGGGGTTACAATTCGGAGACCCAGGGGGAGAGATTGATGGGGGATAAAGCTAAAAGGGGATGGCAGAGGAAGAGAGGAAGATTCTTGGGCAGGAAGAGGGATTGTGAGTGGGGGGAAAGGTGATTTGGGGGGGGAATGTGAGGGGGAGGGGAGAGGGGGAAGGTAAATTGGGGAACGGAAAGAGGGGGAAAAAGGGTGAGAGGGGGGGAGGGTAAGGGGGATTTTAAGGTTTTTGGGGGGGGGGGGGAACGGGTATGTAGCAGTAAAAAAAAATCACTCGGGGTTGGGTATTTTTTTGGGGGTAGAAATAGGGGGTGGGGGGGTTTGTAGTAGTGGGGGGGGTGGGTAGCAGTATGGTGTGCTAGAGTGGGTGGGGGTAAAGCAGTATGGGTGGGGGTAGGAGTGGTGGGGGTGGAGGGGGTGGGGGGTAGAAAAAAAGTGGTGGTGGCTTTTTAAGTGGGAAGGGGTAGTAAATAGTAGTATTTGGTATTAAAAAGAAAAGGGTACAATAGGGGTAGTGGAAAGTTTTGGCAGGCAGTAGTGACGGGAAAGTATGGTTTTGGTGGCAGCGGGTATTTGACGGTGGTAGAAAGTGGGATTTTGGAGCAGTAGTAAACCGGTGGTAGTAGGGGAGTGGGGAAAGCAAAAGTGACGGGGGGAAAATAGGGGTATGGTGGCGCAGAAATGACGGGTAGTAGGGGGTTAGGGGGGAAAAGCAGTAGGCCCGGTGGTAGTATTGGAAAGGGGTTGGCAGCATAGGGGACGGGGGGTAGTAGGGGTTTGTGGTGGAAAGCATTAGGACGTGGGTAGTAGTGGTAGTGGTGGCAGCAGTATGACGGTGGGTAGAGTGGTGGGTGGGGCAGCAGTGGGAAACGGGGGGGGGTAGTGGTAGTGGTGGCACAGTAGTGCGGTGGTAGTGGGGGTAGTGGGGGCGCAGTATGAGGGTGGTAGAAATGGAAAGTGGGGGCAGCATAGGGGAAGGGGTCGGTAGGGGGTTTAGGGGGGTTGGGCAGCCGTAGGGGACGGGGGTAGTAGGGGTTTAGTGGGCAGCAGTAGTGACGGTGGTAGTATTTGGTAGTGGGGCAGCAGTAGTGAGGGTTGGTGGGTAGTGTATTGGTGGCAAGCAAAATGACGGGTAGTAGGGGTTTTATTTTGGCAGCTTTAGTGAGGGTGGTTTTATGGAAAGTGGGGGAAAGGGGGGGAATATGGAGGATTGGACATAAGTGGGGGTTAAAGGGGTTTTGCGGGCCAGTAGTGACGGGGGTAGTAGTTGGTAGGTGGCACCCGTATGCCCGGGGGTAGTATTTGGATAGGGGGCCCAGCAGTATGACGGTGGTTTTATTTTTAGGGGTGGCAGCATATTCCCCCGGGGGTAGTATGGTAGTGGGGCAGCAGTAGTAAAGGTGGTAGTAGTGGTAGTGGTGGCAGAAAGAAAAGTGACGGGGGAATAGAAAAGGTAGTGGGGGCCCCAGCATAGAGACGGGGGTATTAGGGGATTGGCAGCAATGACGGTGGAAATAATTTAGCGAGGGGCTTTTAAGGGGTAGACCAGCATAGTCCCAAGGGACGAAATAAGTACTAAGGGTAAAGGTTGGGAAACAGAAAGTGACGGGGTAGTAGGGGGTTTAATTGGGGGCAGCAGTAGTGAGGGGTAGTAGGGGTTTTTTTTTGGGGGGCAGCAGAAAGTGACGGTGGTAGTAAGAGGTATTGGTGGAGCAGTAGTGACGGGGGGTTAGTATGGTAGGGGCAGCGGGAAAAGTAAACCGGGTTTTTTAAGTAGTGGTAGGGGTGGCAGCATAGTAAACGGTGGAAGTAGGGGTTTTAAGGGGGGGCACAGTAGTGACGGTGGTAGTAGTGTATGGTGGCAGCATTTATACGGTGAAAGTGTGGTGGTGGCAGAGAATGACGGTGGTAATTATGGTAGTGGGGGCAGCAGTATGCCGGGGGTTAGAGGGGTAGTGTGGCAGCAGTAGTGACGGGGGGTAGAAATTTTGGAAATTTTTGGCAGCAGTATACGGTGGTAGTATGGTATTTGGTGGCAGCAGTATAAACGGGGGGTATTATTGGTAGGGTGGCAGCAGTAGTGACGGGGGTTTAAGTATGGTATTTGGTGGCAGCAGATGACGGGGGAGTAGTGGAAAGGTGGCAGCAGTAGTAAAGGGGTGGTAAAAGGGGTAGGGGGTGCAGCAGTAGTGACGGGGTATATTGGTAGTGGGGGCACAGTAGTGACGGTGGTATAGGGGTAGGGGGCACCCTTTTTAGTGACGGGGTATAGGGGTAGGGTGGCAGCATAGTGACGGGGTAGTAGTGGTAGGGGTGGCAGCAGTAAAAGACGGGTAGTAGGGGGAGTGGGGGCAGCGTATGAGGGGTAGAAAGGGGATTTGGGGCCCGCAGTAGTACGGGGGTTTTTAAGTGGTAGGGGTGGCACCCAGTAGTGACGGGGGTAGTAGGGGATGGGGGCAGAAAGTAGTGAGGGTGGTAGTAGGGGAGTGGTGCAGCAGTAGTGACGGTGGTAGTAGTGGTAGTGGTGGCAGCAGTAGTGACGGTGGTAGTAGTGGTAGTGGTGGCAGCAGTAGTGACGGTGGTAGTAGTGGTAGTGGTGGCAGCAGTAGTGACGGTGGTAGTAGTGGTAGTGGTGGCTGGTGGTAGTTATATATCATATACAATGTGAGTCATAAGAACAGGATATAGAAGTTTCATCTGGTCGTTATTATCTGTGTTGGTCAACTCATCATGACGTAATGCAGATCAGCTGATGGTGAGGATCATGACATTCCTCTCGTCCTCCCTCCTCCCTCCTCACCTCTCAATCTTACTTTTTTTTTTACCTTATTGTCTTCTGTGGTCTTTGTTCATAGTTTTCCTTATTTGTTCCTTGTATATTCTTTTGTGTTCGTTGTTCATGTTCTCTTTCCTTGTGTGTAGCTTGTATTACTCTTGTGTTGCTCTGCTTCTTTTATGTTCCTTAGACGTTGTGCTTTTGTTTATAAATATTTTACATTGTTGTTACGTATATAATATCAAGGTATGATACCTGAGGTGAGAAGCTACACCAATATTAATGGCTTGAGGGACTGAGTATAATACATCACAAAATCTATACGTGGAACCCTTCATCCAGGTGCCTGGAAGTGGGCCGCGTGACCAGGAGGCTGCAGGCATTTCCTCTCTAGATCGGAACTTTGAACTCTCGAAAAGAAAGTTGTTCATTCTGAGATCCTTGGTTACTTCTGGCGAGTTCGTCAACTCTTTCAGCAACACAAGTGTGAACTTTCACAACGATCCTTGACTTGTACTCGTTGGAACGCAGGAGGGAGAGATATATCATAATCTACACTTGGAAAATCTTGGAAGGAATGGTCCCAAATCTGCACACAGAAATCACTCCCTACGAAAGTAAAAGACTGGGCAGGCGATGCAAAATGCCGCCAATAAAAAGTAGGGGCGCCATTGGTACACTAAGAGAAAACACCATAAGTGTCCGGGGCCCAAAACTGTTCAACAGCCTCCCATCAAGCATTAGGGGAATTGCCAATAAACCCCTGGCTGCCTTCAAGAGAGAGCTGGACAGATACCTAAAGTCAGTGCCGGATCAGCCGGGCTGTGGCTCGTACGTCGGACTGCGTGCGGCCAGCAGTAACAGCCTAGTTGATCAGGCCCTGATCCATCGGGAGGCCTGGTCATGGACCGGGCCGCGGGGGCGTTGATCCCCGGAATAACCTCCAGGTAACCTCCAGGTAGGTCTCTTATCCTGTTGGTGCTGACTTGTAGCATGTTGTCAAGCCCCGTCTTTGTGGGTGTCAGCTGAAATCTTCTCCAGGCTGAGGGACTGACCACCTGAAATACTTTTTCTCCAAGGTTGATGGACTGATTACATCATCTTTATTTCATTACTACTGCTGCCTCTGTATTTGACTGAAGAAGCTTACTCTGTAGGCGAAACGTTTCATCAATAAAGATAGCCAGCTGTTGCACAACTTGTCGGTATTTTATACCATTTCCAACAGGTGTACAAGTGTCACCCAGAACTTTCAGCATGAAGATTGGTCTTTATAAACGCCAAATCTTCATGCCAGTGGTTCACACTGTTCACGACAACGGTGTTCTTCACCAGCTTCAAGGCTGGGGACTGATTACCTCAACTTTTCTATATAGATCTAGTGTCTTGCAATTAATGTCCTTCAATTTGTATTGAAAAGCCACTGGATGGTGAAACACTTGCAATAAAGGTACCCAGAGTTTCCGTGTCTAATTCTTTTATCTCGGGATTTATCCTACATTATACCAAAACATAACTGCCCCCTCCAATATACTTTGCTGGTGATTTTTTAGGGGAAAATTTTAAGTTTGTGGGAACCCTTTCCCTCCGCTAGGAAAAATTTATAATTTTACTTTTTTCCCGCGCTTCTCACTCCTCGATGTTGTCACTAAAAATCCTTCGTCTAGTGCTTTTTTCCTTAAATTTTTTTCCTCTTTTCATCCTTACTCATGTTTATGTGTGGTGTGTGAGGAGGAGAGAGAATGAGGAGGAAGAGAACAGGGTTCAATAACACAAGGCTATAGGAGGTGCAGAGTACGTATTTAGCACCGGGCCAACAGAGTCACTAATTGTGGGGAGAGCTGGAATGACGGAGGGAGGAAGAATTGGGAATGAGTAAGAAGTGTGTGTGGGGAGAGGATGAGAGAGTCAGCGTCAGCATCCCGCTGGAACTTACTAGGCTTGGTGAATCTTCCTGGTCAAGGTCGCTTGGTGTTCATGACCCCCACCCCCACTCCACGCCACTCCCGCCCTCCCTTTCTCTCTCTTTCTACGCGCGCGCACACACACACACACACACACACACACACACACACACACACACACCACACACACACACACACACACACACACACACACACACACACACACAGGTGAGTACACACACTGCAAACCTCACTCAAGGAAAAAGATCTTGGGGTGAGTATAACACCAAGCACATCTGAAGCGCACATCAACCAAATAACTGCTGCAGCATATGGGCGCCTAGCAAACCTCAGAACAGCATTCCGACATCTTAATAAGGAATCGTTCAGGACCCTGTACACCGTGTACGTTAGGCCCATATTGGAGTATGCGGCACCAGTCTGGAACCCACACCTAGCCAAGCACGTAAACTAGAGAAAGTGCAAAGGTTTGCAACAAGACTAGTCCCAGAGCTAAGAGGTATGTCCTACGAGGAGAGGTTAAGGGAAATCAACCTGACGACACTGGAGGACAGGAGAGATAGGGGGGACATGATAACGACATACAAAATACTGAGAGGAATTGACAAGGTGGACAAAGTAGGATGTTCCAGAGATGGGACACAGCAACAAGGGGACACAGTTGGAAGTTGAAGACACAGATGAATCACAGGGATGTTAGGAAGTATTTCTTCAGCCACAGAGTAGTCAGGAAGTGGAATAGTTTGGGAAGCGATGTAGTGGAGGCAGGATCCATACATAGCTTTAAGCAGAGGTATGATAAAGCTCATGGTTTAGGGAGAGTGACCTAGTAGCGATCAGTGAGAGGCGGGGCCAGGAGCTCGGACTCGACCCCTGCAACCTCAACTAGGTGAGTACACACAGGGAGGCAACAACGAGTCATGGTACGTGAAGAGGTATCACAGTGGGCACCTGTGACGAGCGGGGTCCCACAGGGGTCGGTCCTAGGACCAGTGCTATTTCTGGTATATGTGAATGACATGATGGAAGGGATAGACTCAGAAGTGTCCCTGTTCGCAGATGATGTGAAATTAATGAGGAGAATTAAATCACATGAGGTTCAGGCAGGCCTTCAAAGAGACCTGGACAGGCTGGACACGTGGTCCAGCAACTGGCTTCTCCAATTCAACCACGCCAAATGCAAAGTCATGAAGATCGGAGAAGGGCAAAGAAGACCGCAGACAGAATATAGGCCAGGTGGCCAACGACTGCAATCCTCGCTCAAGGAGAAAGATCTTGGCGTGAGTATAACACCGAACACGTCTCCGGAAGCACACATCAACCAGATAACTGCTGCAGCATATGGGCGCCTGGCAAACCTGAGATTAGCATTCCGATACCTGAGTGAAGAATATTTCAAGACACTGTACACCGTGTACGTCAGGCCCATACTGGAGTATGCAGAACCAGTTTGGAACCCGCACCGGGTCAAGAAAGTTAAGAAATTAGAGAAAGTGCAAAAGTTTGCGACAAGGTTAGTTCCAGAGCTAAGGAGAATGTCCTATGAAGAATGGTTGAGGGAAACCTGCCTGACGACACTGGAGGACAGGAGGGATAGGGGAGACATGATAGCGACATACAAAATACTGCGTGGAATAGACAAGGTGGACAGAGACAAGATGTTCCAGAGAGGGGACACAGAAACAAGGGGTCACTCTTGGAAGTTGAAGACTCAGATGAGCCACAGGGATGTTAGGAAGCAGTTCTTCAGTCATAGAGTCTTCAGGAAGTGGAACAGTCTAGCGAGCGATGTAGTGGAGGCAGGAACCATGCATAGCTTTAAGACGAGGTATGATAAAGCTCATGGAGCAAGGAGAGAGGGGACCTAGTAGCGTTCAGTGAAGAGGCGGGGCCAGGAGCTGAGTCTCGACCCCTGCAACTACAATTAGTGAGTACACACACACACACACACACACACACACACACATACAACATCGTTTGGGCGATTTTCTCTACACTGGGTCTGTCTCAGTGGGACTGCTTGAAGTCTTCAGGAAGTGCTAGTCTTGAAATAAAGGCTACAAACCTCACTCGAGAAGGACCTTGGGGTGAGCATTGTACTGAGTATATCACCTGAGGCGCACATTAAACTGCTGCAGCAAATGCACGTCTGGTAAATCTAAGAATACCTTTTATACATTTAAGTAAGGAGTCATTTCCGACACTGTAGACCGTGAACGTCAGGCCCATATTGGAGTATGCAGCACCAGTATGGAACCCAAACCTGGTCAAGATTGTCAAGAAACTGGAAAAAGTGCAGAGGTTTGCAACGAGACTAGTCCCGGAACTTAGGGGTATGTGCTATAAGGAGAGGTTAAGGCCTTTTTATTCTTCAAAGTTATTCAAATTGACGAGAGTGAGAGCAGACTAAACACAGAGTACAACATGGTAACAGGGAAGCAACTAATATCGGAGTGAAAATGACCGTAGGATAAATGTAACACCAAACATATCACCGTTATAACTCACGAAATCGTAATGACACGATTGCAAAGTAACCACGGTACGGATGGTGAGTTCACTCCCCACCCGTACAGTGGTTTATATCACCATTAACACATAAACCGTAGAACGTCAGCGGTATAAGCAGGAATAGCAAAATTCAAAATAGTATTCAGTAACTTGAATAAAGAATCGTTCAGAGCCTTGTATACGATATATACTGGATTAATTATTGAATATGCTGCCACAGCATGGAGCCCACACCTGGTCAAGCATATACACAAGCAACTGCAACCAGGCCAGTAAAAGAACAGAGAAGAATGTACTATAAGGAGAGTGAATATGATAATGGTATACAATAACGACAGTTGATAAGTAAGACACATTTAAAGTGTAAATGGCCTTCCCTGTGGAAACAGGCAAATGTAGTCCCTGTTCACAGAAAGAAGAGCAGAACAGAAATCAGCAACTACAGACCGGCGTCACTTCTGTTAATCACTGGCAAGATCCTCGAGACAATAATCTCAAAACAAATGACAGAGTTTTTTGACTACCACTCGCTACTTTGTGACCGTCAGTATGGCTTCAGGAACGGTTACCCTGTTGTTAAACCTCTAACTAAATGGCACCAGTCACTGGATGAATCCTAAGTCGGCTGTGCGGTAGCACTGGACATTGGTGCTTTCGACTCGAGTGTTGGCACCAGGGCCTCTTAGCAAAACTGCAAGCACTGAGAATTGCAGACTCTACACTATGTCTCCTTAGTGATTGCTTCATGGCAGATCTATAAGGGTGGTTCTCAGTGAACAGAATCAGCAGATACTCTATGGGGCAAGTGTTCCAGAAGGAAGTGTGCTTGGGCCATTGTTATGGAATTGTCTACTTCAGCGACCTTCTTCATCTCATCCCAGAATCCCATGCTATGCAGACGACTGTACTCTGACATGTACTTATCCAAGAGAAGAAGTGCCAGCTGCACTAAGCGACATCAATCCACCATCTAATAGCTATATGAGCCTGGGGAAACCGATGGCAGGTAACATTTGCACCTGAAAAACAACACAAATGATGGTGGTCTCTGGGCACCTGATGGAATTGCTGGTGCAGTAGTAAGAATGAAGTGGAGAATGTTGGTACCTGGAGTAGTTGATATACTTAGCGTGAAATTTAACCTCCAGACTGACCATGAAAGAACCACGTTGTAAATCTTGCAAACAAGGCAGCCAGGAAGCTTACAGCACTTCGACGTATCTTGCATTTGCTCGGCAGTAGGGGTTGCAAGATTCTGTATGAGGCACAAGAAGCCACACCTTGAGTATGCTCCACTTTCTTGGTTTGTCTGCCCCCCATCTCAATCTGTGACTGCTTGACAGAGTAGAGAATAGAGCAAGACGCCTCATCTCTCTCCTGGACCCATCCTGGATAGATCTGTCATTTCAGCAGAGCTTTCAACACACGAGGGATGTGGGGGGCCTTACTGTTATCATCAAAGTACCACACTTGGTGGCATAGAAGCAAGCCTCTATACCACAAGACGGCAGAAAGCGCAACTTCATTCGGCTGTACCCTTCTCCAGAACTCACTTCATCTGAGATCATTTATCCCCAGGATGACTTGAGTCTGGAACACGTTCGTACAGCATTATGATGTCAACGAGATAAAGTAAATTGATGAAATGAAAATGTTGGCCCACAGATGGCCCACTTCATCATGCTCCCTATTTGTGTTTCATGACAATGTAAATTCTTTCAAATAGCTGATGTAGGTACAGCTTTAGTTTCTCAATAAAATAGGAATCCTTAACGTGTCAACAGCTTGTCAATAAAGTTAGAAATCCTTAACCTAACCTTGTCAAACCTTGTGTAAAAAAAAAAGTTAGGGATCTTCATTCCGAAACGTTTCGCCATCACAGTAGTCTTTGGTCGAGTACAGAGGAGTCAGTAGAAGCAGCTGAGATGTAAAGACGATGTAATCATTCCTTGAAGACGTAATTTCGAGGTGGTCAGTCCCTCAGCCTGGCGGAGTTTTGCTCCATAGTTTCGCCTACTGAGGAGAGGTTGAAAGAGCTGAACATGACGAACTTAGAGAAGGACAAGGGGAGACATGGTTATTACGTATAAAATCTTAATAGGAATTGATAAGGCAGCTAGGGACAGAATGTTTAAATTAAGAGGACCAGGATCACGGTGACACAAGTGGAAACTGAAGACACAGATGAACCATAGTGATGTAAGGAAGTATTTCTTTAGTCTCAGGATATTTGAAAAGTGGAATGACTTGGATGAGGCAGTGGTGGAGGCAAACTCGCCCCCTGATCCAGCCTCACCCCGGAGTCTGCTTCACCCCCTGATCCAGCCTCACCCCGGAACCTGCCTAACCCCCTGATCTAGCCTCACCCCGGAGTCTGCTTCACCCCCTGATCCAGCCTCACCCCGGAACCTGCCTAACCCCCTGATCTAGCCTCACCCCAGAGCCTTCCTCACCTGGAGTCTACCCGGAGGGTATTCCGGGGATCAACGGAGCCGCGGTCCAGTCCACGATCAGGCCCCCAGGTGGATCAGGGCCTGATCAACCAGGCTGTTACTGCTGGCCGCACGTTGTCCAATGTACGAACCACAGCCCGGCTGATCCGGCACCGACTTTAAGTATCTGTCCAGCTCCCTCTTGAAGACAACTAGGGGCCTATTGGTAATTCCCCTTATGCCTGGTAGGAGGTTGTTGAACAGTCTTGGGCCCCGGACACTTATGGTGTTTTCTCTTAGTGTACCAATGGCGCCCCTACTTTTCAGTGGGGGTATTTTGCACCGCCTGCCAAGTCTTTTGCTTTCGTAGGGAGTGATTTCTGATCCATCCTCACCCCCAGAGCCTGCTTTACTCCCGGAGCTTCCCTCACCCCCTGATCCAGCCTCACCCCCGGAGCCTGCTTTACTCCCGGAGCTTCCCTCACCCCCTGATCCAGCCTCACCCCCAGAGCCTGCTTTACTCCCGGAGCTTCCCACACCCCCTGATCCAGCTTCACCCCCGGAGCATGCCTCTGACACACACAACCCTCCTCTGAGTCAGCTGACCCCTGTTGTCAACACCTCCCGGA
This sequence comes from Cherax quadricarinatus, assembly GCF_026875155.1. Lineage (NCBI taxonomy): Eukaryota > Metazoa > Arthropoda > Malacostraca > Decapoda > Parastacidae > Cherax > Cherax quadricarinatus. The sequence goes on from NC_069448.1 coordinate 1,625,007, forward strand.
GACTAACCCCTTCCATTCAACCGGAAATCCCCCCTCCTTCCACCCCAACCTCCCCTACTCCCCTACCAATAACCCTCCCATACTCCCCTACCAATACCCCTCCCATACTCCCCTCCCAATAACCCTACCATACTCCCCTACCAATAACCCTCCCATACTCCCCTCCCAATAACCCTCCATACTCCCCTCCCAATAACCCTACCATACTCCCCTACCAATAACCCTCCCGTACTTCCCTACCAATAACCCGCCCATACTCCCCTCCCAATAACCCTCCCATACTCCCCTCCCCAATAACCCTACCATACTCCCCTCCCAATAACCCTCCCATACTCCCCTCCCAATAACCCTACCATACCCCTACCAATAACCCTCCCGTACTTTCCCTACAAATAACCCGCCCATACTTCCCTACCAATAACCCTCCCATACTCCCTACCAATAACCCTCCCATACTCCCCTACCAATAACCCTCCCATACTCCCCTACCAATAACCCTCCCATACTTCCCTACCAATAACCCTCCCATACTCCCCTACCAATAACCCGCCCATACTTCCCTACCAATAACCCTCCCATACTCCCTACCAATAACCCTCCCATACTCCCCTACCAATAACCCTCCCATACTCCCCTACCAATAACCCTCCCATACTTCCCTACCAATAACCCTCCCAACTTCCCTACCAATAACCCTCCCGTACTTCCTACCAATAACCATCCCATACTTCCCTACCAATGACCCTCCCATACTTCCCTACAAATAACCCTCCCGTACTTCCCTACCAATAACCCTCCCATACTTCCCTACCAATAACCCTCCCATACTCCCTACCAATGACCCTCCATATACTTCCCTACCAATAACCCTCCCATACTCCCTACCAATAACCCTCCCATACTCTCCTACCAGTAACCCTCCCATACTTCCCTACCAATAACCCTCCCATACTTCCCTACCAATGACCCTCCCATACTTCCCTACCAATAACCCTCCCATACTCCCCTACCAATAACCCTCCCATACTTCCCTACCAATAACCCTCCCATACTTCCCTACCAATAACCCTCCCGTACTCCCCTACCAATAACCCTCCCATACTCCCCTACCAATAACCCTCCCATACTCCCTACCAATAACCCTCCCATACTTCCCTACCAATAACCCTCCCATACTCCCTACCAATAACCCTCCTATACTTCCCTACCAATAACCCTCCCATACTTCCCTACCAATAACCCTCCCATACTCCCTACCATAACCCTCCCATACTCTCCTACCAATAACCCTCCAATACTCCCTACCAATAACCCTCCCATACTTCCCTACCAATAACCCTCCCATACTCCCCTACCAATAACCCTCCATACTCTCCTACCAATAACCCTCCCATACTTCCCTACCAATAACCCTCCCATACTCCCCTACCAATAACCCTCCCATACTCCCCTACCAATAACCCTCCATACTCTCCTACCAATAACCCTCCCATACTCCCCTACCAATAACCCTCCCATACTCCTCCTACCAATAACCCTCCAATTCTCCCCTACCAATAACCCTCCCATACTTCCCCTACCAATAACCCTCCCATAATCCCCTACCAATAACCCTCCCATACTCTCCTACCAATAACCCTCCCATACTTCCCTACCAATAACCCTCCCATACTTCCCTACCAATAACCCTCCCATACTTCCCTACCAATAACCCTCCCATACTTCCCTACCAATAACCCTCCCCATACTCCCTACCAATAACCCTCCCATACTTCCATACCAATAACCCTCCCATACTTCCCTACCAATAACCCTCCCATACTTCCCTACCAATAACCCTCCCATACTTCCATACCAATAACCCTCCCATACTCCCCTACTAACAGCCTCCCTCCCGTCATCAAGTCCACGGATCCACCACCCCCATCCTCCACCACGCAGAACCTCCACCACGCTCATCCTCCACCACGCCCATCCTCCACCACGCTCATCCTCCACCACGCCCATCCTCCACTCCCATCCTCCACCATGCTCATCCTCCCCCACTCCCATCCTCCACCACACCCATCCTCCACCACGCAAATCCTCCACCACGCCATCCTCCACCACTCCCATCCTCCACCACGCCCATCCTCCACCACTCCCATCCTCCACCACGCCCATCCTCCACCACTCCCATCCTCCACCACGCTCATCCTCCACCACTCCCATCCTCCACCACGCCTATCCTCCACCACGCTCATCCTCCACCACGCCCATCCTCCACCACCCCATCCTTCACACGCAGAACCTCCACCACGCCATCCTCCACCACGCCCATCCTCCACCACTCCCATCCTTCACCACTCCCATCCACCATCCCATCCTCCACCACTCCCATCCTCCACCATTCCCATCCTCCACCACGCTCATCCTCCACCACGCCCATCCTCCACCACCCATCTCCACCCCCTCCCATCCTCCACCACTCCCATCCTCCACCACTCCCATCCTCCACCACGCCCATCCTCAACCACTCCATCCTCCACCACTCCCATCCTCCCCCACTCCCATCCTCACCACGCCCATCCTCCACCACGTCATCCTCACCACCCTCATCCACCACCACGCCATCATCCACCACGCCCATCATCCACCACGCTCATCCTCCACCACTTCCATCCTCCACCACTCCCATCCTCACCCGCCATCCTCCACCACTCCATCCTCCACCACGTTCATCCTCCACCACGCTCATCCACCACCACGCCCATCATCCACCACGTCATCCACCACCACTCCCATCCTCCACCACGCTCATCCTCCACCACGCCCATCATCCACCATCGCCCATCCTCCACTCCATCATCGACTCCCATCATCCAACACTTCCATCACCATCACGCTCATCCTCCACCACGCCCATCCTCCACCACGCTCATCCTCCACCACTCCCATCATACAACACGCCCATCATCCACCACGCCCATCCTCCACCACGCTCATCCTCCACCACGCTCATCCTCCACCACACCCATCCTTCACCACGCAGAACCTCCACCACGCCCATCCTCCACCACGCCCATCCTCCACCACTCCCATACTCCACCACTCCATCCTCCACCACTCCCATCCTCCACCACTCCCATCTTCCACCACTCCCATCCTCCACCACGCCCATCCTCCACCACTCCCATCATCCACCACGCCCATCATCCACCACGCCCATCCTCCACCACCCCTTCCTCCACCACGCTCATCCTCCACCACTCCCATCATCCACCACGCCCATCATCCACCACGCCCATCCTCCACCACTCCCATCCTCCACCACGCTCATCCTCCACCACTCCCATCCTCCACCACGCTCATCCTCCACCACTCCATCCTCACCACGCCCATCCTACACCACTCCATCCTCCACCACGCCCATCCTCCACCACTCCCATCCTCCACCACGCCCATCCTCCACCACTCCCATCCTCCACCACGCCCATCCTCCACCACTCCCATCCTCCACCACGCTCATCCTCCACCACTCCCATCATCCACCACGCCCATCATCCACCACGCCCATCCTCCACCACTCCCATCCTCCACCACCCCCATCCTCCACCACTCCCATCCTCCACCACGCCCATCCTCCACCACTCCCATCCTCCACCACGCTCATCCTCCACCACTCCATCCTCCACCACGCTCATCCTCCACCACTCCCATCCTCCACCACGCCCATCCTCCACCACTCCCATCCTCCACCACGCCCATCCTCCACCACCTCCATCCTCCACCACCCATCCTCCACCACTCCCATCCTCCACCACGCCCATCCTCCACCACTCCATCCTCCACCACTCCCATCCTCCAACCACGCTCATCCTCCACCACTCCCATCCTCCACCACTCCCATCCTCCACATCCATCCTCCACATCCCATCCTCCACCAAGCTCATCCTCCACCACTCCCATCCTCCACCACTCCCATCCTCCACCACTCCCATCCTCCACCACTCCCATCCTCCACCACTCCCATCCTCCACCACTCCCATCCTCCCCCACTCCTATCCTCCACACTCCCTCCTCCACCACGCTCATCCTCCACCACTCCCATCCTCCACCACGCCCATCCTCCACCACTCCCATCCTCCACCACCCCATCCTCCACACTCCAACCCTCCACCACGCTCATCCTCCACCACTCCCGTCATCCACCACGCCCATCATCCCACCACGCCCATCCTCCACCACTCCCATCCTCCACCACGCCCATCCTCCACCACTCCCATCACCCACCACGCCATCATCCACCACGCCCATCCTCCACCACTCCCATCCTCCACCACGCCCATCCCACACTCCATCCTCCCACGCCCATCCTCCACCACTCCCATCCTCCACCACGCTCATCCTCCACCACTCCCATCCCCACGCTCATCCTCCACCACTCCCATCCTCCACCACGCCCATCCTCCACCACTCCCATCCTCCACCACGCCCATCCTCCACCACTCCCATCCTCCACCACGCCCATCCTCCACCACTCCCATCCTCCACCACGCCATCCTCCACCACTCCCATCCTCCACCACTCCATCCTCACCACGCTCATCCTCCAACCACTCCCATCCTCCACCACTCCCATCCTCCACCACTCCCATCCTCACCACTCCCATCCTGCACCACGCTCATCCTCCACCACTCCCATCCTCCACCACTCCCATCCTCCACCACTCCCATCCTCCACCACTCCCATCCTCCACCACTCCCATCCTCCACCACTCCCATCCTCCACCACTCCCATCCTCCCCCACTCCTATCCTCCACCACTCCCATCCTCCACCACGCTCATCCTCCACCACTCCCATCCTCCACCACTCCCATCCTCCACCACTCCCATCCTCCCCCACTCCTATCCTCCACCACTCCCATCCTCCACCACGCTCATCCTCCACCACTCCCATCCTCCACCACTCCCATCCTCCACCACGCTCATCCTCCACCACTCCCATCCTCCACCACTCCCATCCTCCACCACTCCCATCCTCCACCACTCCCATCCTCCCCCACTCCTATCCTCCACCACTCCCATCCTCCACCACGCTCATCCTCCACCACTCCCATCCTCCACCACTCCCATCCTCCCCCACTCCTATCCTCCACCACTCCCATCCTCCACCACTCCCATCCCCCCCCACTCCTATCCTCCACCACTCCCATCCTCCACCACTCCCATCCTCCCCCACTCCTATCCTCCACCACTCCCATCCTCCACCACTCCCATCCTCCACCACGCCCATCCTCCACCACTCCCATCCTCCACCACTCCCATCCTCCACGACGCTCATCCTCCACCACTCCCATCCTCCACCACTCCCATCCTCCACCACGCTCATCCTCCACCACTCCCATCCTCCACCACTCCCATCCGCCACCACTCCCATCCTCCACCACTCCCATCCTCCCCCACTCCTATCCTCCACCACTCCCATCCTCCACCACGCTTATCCTCCACCACTCCCATCCTCCACCACTCCCATCCTCCCCCACTCCTATCCTCCACCACTCCCATCCTCCACCCACTCCCATCCTCCCCCACTCCTATCCTCCACCACTCCCATCCTCCACCACTCCCATCCTCCCCCACTCCTATCCTCCACCACTCCCATCCTCCACCACTCCCATCCTCCCCCACTCCTATCCTCCACCACTCCCATCCTCCACCACTCCCATCCTCCCCCACTCCTATCCTCCACCACTCCCATCCTCCACCACTCCCATCCTCCACCACGCCCACCGCACTGAACTTGTACCAGAGATGAGTGGGCAGGAGGCTCCTGGCTTAGCCACTTTCATCACTTTTTAATGCCAGATTGTGCACGTGAGATGACCCACGTAGTACTTGCCAGCCCCAGGGTTGCTTCAGAGCACCCAGGGTTGCTTCAGAGCACCCAGGGTGAGTGACTGCCAGCCCCAGGGTTGCTTCAGAACACCCAGGGTGAGTGACTGCCAGCCCCAGGGTTGCTTCAGAGCACCCAGGGTGAGTGACTGCCAGCCCCAGGGTTGCTTCAGAGCACCCAAGGTGAGTGACTGCCAGCCCCAGGGTTGCTTCAGAGCACCCAGGGTGAGTGGCTTCCAGCCCCAAGGTTGCTTCAGAGCACCCAGGGTGAGTGGCTGCCAGCCCCAGAGTTGCTTCAGAGCACCCAGGGTGAGTGGCTGCCAGCCCCAGGGTTGCTTCAGAGCACCCAGAGTGAGTGGCTGCCAGCCCCAGGGTTGCTTCAGAGCAGCTCCTCAGGATGAGTGGCTGCCAGCCCCAGGGTTGCTTCAGAGCACCCAGGGTGAGTGGCTGCCAGTCCCAGGGTTGCTTCAGAGCACCCAGGACGAGTGGCTGCCAGTTCCAGGGTTGCTTCAGAGCACCCAGGGTGAGTGGCTGCCAGTCCCAGGGTTGCTTCAGAGCAGGTCCTCAGGGTGAGTGGCTGCCAGCCCCAGGGTTGCTTCAGAGCAGGTCCTCAGGGTGAGTGGCTGCCAGCCCCAGGGTTGCTTCAGAGCAGGTCCTCAGGGTGAGTGGCTGCCAGCCCCAGGGTTGCTTCAGAGCACCCAGGACGAGTGGCCCTGACATATAAGGGACGAAGGGACGGGTTGTCCCGCCGAGCAGCTACCCTGCACCCTGACATATAAGGGACAGGTTGTCCCGCCGAGCAGCTACCCTGCACCCTGACATATAAGGGACGGATTGTCCCGTCGAGCAGCTACCCTGCACCCTGACATATAAGGGACGGGTTGTCCCGTCAAGCAGCTACCCTGCACCCTGACATATAAGGGACGGGTTGTCCCGCCGAGCAGCTACCCTGCACCCTGACATATAAGGGACGGGTTGTCCTGCCGAGCAGCTACCCTGCACCCTGACATATAAGGGACGGGTTGTCCCGCCGAGCAGCTACCCTGCACCCTGACATATAAGGGACGGGTTGTCCCGCCGAGCAGCTACCCTGCACCCTGACATATAAGGGACGGGTTGTCCCGTCGAGCAGCTACCCTGCACCCTGACATATAAGGGACGGGTTGTCCCGCCGAGCAGCTACCCTGCACCCTGACATATAAGGGACGGGTTGTCCCGCCGAGCAGCTACCCTGCACCCTGACATATAAGGGACGGGTTGTCCCGCCGAGCAGCTACCCTGCACCCTGACATATAAGGGACGGGTTGTCCCGTCGAGCAGCTACCCTGCACCCTGACATATAAGGGACGGGTTGTCCCGCCGAGCAGCTACCCTGCACCCTGACATATAAGGGACGGGTTGTCCCGTCGAGCAGCTACCCTGCACCCTGACATATAAGGGACGGGTTGTCCCGCCGAGCAACTACCCTGCACCCTGACATATAGGGGACGGGTTGTCCCGCCGAGCAGCTACCCTGCACCCTGACATATAAGGGACGGGTTGTCCCGCCGAGCAGCTACCCTGCACCCTGACATATAAGGGACGGGTTGTCCCGTCGAGCAGCTACCCTGCACCCTGACATATAAGGGACGGGTTGTCCCGCCGAGCAGCTGCCCTGCACCCTGACATATAAGGGACGGGTTGTCCCGCCGAGCAGCTACCCTGCACCCTGACATATAAGGGACGGGTTGTCCCGCCGAGCAACTACCCTGCACCCTGACATATAAGGGACGGGTTGTCCCGCCGAGCAGCTACCCTGCACCCTGACATATAAGGGACGGGTTGTCCCGTCGAGCAGCTACCTGCACCCTGACATATAAGGGACGGGTTGACCCGCCGAGCAGCTACCCTGCACCCTGACATATAAGGGACGGGTTGTCCCGCCGAGCAGCTACCCTGCACCCTGACATATAAGGGACGGGTTGTCCCGTCGAGCAGCTACCTGCACCCTGACATATAAGGGACGGGTTGTCCCGCCGAGCAGCTACCCTGCACCCTGACATATAAGGGACGGGTTGTCCCGTCGAGCAGCTACCCTGCACCCTGACATATAAGGGACGGGTTGTCCCGCCGAGCAGCTACCCTGCACCCTGACATATAAGGGACGGGTTGTCCCGCCGAGCAGCTACCCTGCACCCTGACATATAAGGGACGGGTTGTCCCGCCGAGCAGCTACCCTGCACCCTGACATATAAGGGACGGGTTGTCCCGCCGAGCAGCTACCCTGCACCCTGACATATAAGGGACGGGTTGTCCCGCCGAGCAGCTACCCTGCACCCTGACATATAAGGGACGGGTTGTCCCGTCGAGCAGCTACCCTGCACCCTGACATATAAGGGACGGGTTGTCCCGCCGAGCAGCTACCCTGCACCCTGACATATAAGGGACGGGTTGTCCCGCCGAGCAGCTACCCTGCACCCTGACATATAAGGGACGGGTTGTCCCGCCGAGCAGCTACCCTGCACCCTGACATATAAGGGACGGGTTGTCCCGCCGAGCAGCTACCCTGCACCCTGACATATAAGGGACGGGTTGTCCCGTCGAGCAGCTACCCTGCACCCTGACATATAAGGGACGGGTTGTCCCGCCGAGCAGCTACCCTGCACCCTGACATATAAGGGACGGGTTGTCCCGTCGAGCAGTTTACCCTGCACCCTGACATATAAGGGACGGGTTGTCCCGTCGAGCAGCTACCCTGCACCCTGACATAAAAGGGGACGGGTTGTCCCGTCGAGCAGCTACCCTGCACCCTGACATATAAGGGACGGGTTGTCCCGTCGAGCAGCTACCCTGCACCCTGACATATAAGGGACGGGTTGTCCCGTCAAGCAGCTACCCTGCACCCTGACATATAAGGGACGGGTTGTCCCGCCGAGCAGCTACCCTGCACCCTGACATAAGGGACGCCCAAGAATATGAAAGCCAAAAAATACTCTTAAAATACATTACTAAAAATTGCATGTTCAGTAAGTGCAGTAAATGCATTAAAAAATAACAAGAGTTATCTATCTCCATTACAGAATTACTGAACAAATATTTCAGAGAATATCGGAACTGGTCAGTAAAAACACCTCAACATAAGCGTGTCTGACCCGCTCATACTTCTGGCTCCACCACTGATGTCTGACCCGCTCATACTTCTGGCTCCACCACTGATTCAATTTGATTGAGATTTATATTATTTAGTTTATAAGTGCCGCGGTTATTTTCTTTTACCTGAGATAAAACCTTAGATGTGTCCACATTAAACCAGCATCTACTCCGTTTCCCACCACCACTTGAACTTATCCAGGTCTTTCGCTGTAGCTCTCAAGTGTCTTCTTCATAAATAACAAAAAAAAGGCACAATACCGTGACTTGAACAATATACAAATAACCCGCACATAGGGGAGAGGAGCTTACGACGACGTTTCGGTTCGACTTGGACCATTTACAAAGTCACACTAACGAAAAGGAGAGCAGGATGGAGTATATATAGGCCAGGAGGTGGTAGTAGTAGTAGTAGTGGAGGTAGTAGTGGTGGAGGTAGTAATGGTAGTGGTGGAGGTAGTGATGGTAGTGAAAATATAAACACAAATGCAGTATAATGTGATCCTTTATTGACTACGTTTCGCCCACACAGTGGGCGTAGTCAATAAAGGATCACATTATACTGCATTTGTGTTTATATTTTCATTGTGTCGGTATTTTATACCATTTATTTCCATAGTAATGGTAGTGGTGGAGCCGAGGAGCACTACAAGGGAGCTAAGGGCCCACAGAGGGTAGGAGCAAGAACACAGACGGGGGGGGGGGGATAATGAAGGAGAAAGAGGAAAGGGGAAGAGGGAGAAGAAAAAGGAGGAATCAGGTTAGGTCACGGGTGTTCTGAAGTTTGGAGCGTTTTACAATGTAGTGGGAAAGAAAGGCATCTACAGAGACGAAGCCAGGACTAAGATTCATACAAGGAAAGTTGTATATTAGGGAGGATTCAACCAGATGGCGACTGTTGAAGTTGGAAGTATGGAAGACAGTTTTAACAGAAGACCAGTCAATAGGATGGCTGTGATCTCTGACGCGACAGAAAAGAGCATTGTTAGTGTCGGCAAGCCTAACACTTCTTTTGTGCTCCCTAAGTTTGTCAGAAAGAGATCGACCAGTTTCCCCAAAGTATTGAAGAGGACAGGAGGAACAAGAAATAGAGTAGACACCAGGAGCATCTATAGAGGGAGGAGAGGTATGAACGAGATTAGTGCGAAGAGTGTTAGTCTGGCGGAAAGTAAGTTTGATGTCTAAGGAACGGAGAGAGTTGTTGAGATTAGAAAGACCGGAAATGTAGGAAAGGCAGAGGACAGAAGAGTTGCCAGGAGTAGAGTGTTTGGGAGAGAAGAAAGTCCTTTTAACAAGTGAGAAGGCAGAGTCTATGAAATGGGAAGGGTAGCCAAAACGGGAAAATGAATTTTGAAGAGTGGAAATTTCTGATTCAAGGAACTGAGGATCACAGATGCGGAGAGCACCAAGAAAGAGGGAGATAAGAACACTTTTCTTGACAGAGGAAGCATGATAAGAAAAGTAGTGAATGTACATGCCACTGTTAGTGGCATGGGACTTTGTAAATGGTCCAAGTCGGACCGAAACATAAGAACATAAGAAAGGAGGAACACTGCAGGAGGCCTGTTGGCCCATACTAGGCAGGTCCTTTACAATTCATCCCACTAACAAAACATTTGCCCAACCCAACGTCGTCTTCTCTTCTATGTGTAGGTTGTTTATGTAGTTTTAATAATTTAACGGCCTGTTTTAGTTACATAGGCAAATTTATTTATGTCGCTATTTGTTGCCTTGTTTATGTCGTTAATGTATATTGTTCAGTGTGGGACACCACTGGTAACCTCTTCCCATTTTGATTGTCACCATTCATGCAAACTCTGCTGTGGATAAATGGTTTAGAAACCCGACTAGTTGATAAATGAGACACTTGTGAAACATCTGGGTATCTTTATTTGTAGACGTTTCACCATCCAGTGACTTTATCAATACAATACAAGGACATAATGTGAAGAATGTAGCATTATTTACAAAAGATGAGATAATCAGTCCCTCAGCCTTGAAGTTGGTGAAGAACACCGTAGTCAATATTAAGGTGCTCTTCACCAACTTCAAGGCTGAGGGACTGATTATTTCATCTTTTGTAAATAATGCTACATTCTTCACATTATGTCCTTGTATTGTATTGATAAAGTCACTGGATGGTGAAACGTCTACAAATAAAGATACCCAGATGTTGTACGTGTGTATAATTCTTCATCTTTGTCTACCTCCTCAAATTCGTTAGTGATAAAACTTAGCAAATTTGTAAGCCATGAAAACCTCTTTGTAAAACCTTTTTTAAGATTCATTAATTAAATTATATTTTTCAAGGTTTCTTCGAATTTCGTCGGCAATTATTAATTTTTTGTCAGCTTTCCTGCAATTGAATTTTGGCTAATTAGTATATAATTTGAAGCTAGACCAATCACCTGTTTTGTAAATGGCTCACATTAGCCATTTTACGGTTATCAGCTACGATAACCGTTTGTAATTATTTACATCCTGGAGAACACTTGAGAACAGTTGGTCAGGGTCTAGAGACTTGTGTATTTTGGACAATGATCTTGCATATATTATTTTCGTCCTGACTTGTATAATTATTGATTTTTGGGATTTCATCTGTATCTTCTTATATGAAAACAGAAAGAAAATAAGTGTTAAAAATGGTATATATTTCTTAGTCACAAACAGTGAGTTGCTCTGAGTTACATGTAATTGGCTATATCTTTTCCCTAATCTTGTTCCTATATACTTAGAAGAAACTGTTATTGTTGGTCTTTGATTCTCTCGCAGCCTTAATTTCATCTCTCCTGACTTATTTTTCTTTTTTCACTTCTCTCTTAACTTGCATATATTGGTCCATAAGGTGAACCCTTCTTCTCCTGATTAGCTTGTATATGTCTTTCTTTATAGCAAGGAAATGTTTCAGTCTATTGTTTTTTCTTTTAGGGCAATTTATGTTTGATTTGATTCCTCTTTTAAGAATATATGTTGCTTAGGCAACTTGTACAACACACTCTGAAAAATGTCATATTGGCAACCACCTCCACTATTCCTCAGTCAGGTATGTCTTGATTATCTTCAGTCTGGTCAGCCCACGCCACGGGTGCTCCGGTAATCCCTCACTTCTATATAATTCTCAGTTCAAAAATAAGGAATTATAACTTTATTACCATTATTTAGGTAAATTCATGAGATACAACAACTCAGTGATTTATGATCACTTTCTCCAAGCTCTTTATTAACCTCAAAAATATTTATCAAGGAATTTTGTTTTCCACAGGCAGGTCAAGCAGGTGTATGGTTGATGGGGGTCGGGGATCGGAGGTGGGGGAGGGTGTGCTCCAAGGCGTGGTTGGGAAGGGGTTTGTGGGGGAGGGTGGGTGAGTCGGAGGCCGGCATTGCGTGGGGGATGGGTTTAATTGGTTAGGGGTCTAGGGGGGGGGTGGGTGATAGGTATCTCTGGAGGTCTATGTACGCAGGGGGGAGGCGAGGGGGGTCGGGACGTGCGGGTGCTAGGGGGGTGGTGGGGGGGGAGCCAAAGGTGCCGGGGCAGGCCACAGGAAACCAAGGAGGGCGTTCAGGAGTGGGGCCGGGAGGCTGGGGAATGGGGTTGTTCGGGAGGGCTGACTGCGGGGGGGGGCGGGTGTGGGTCGGCGTGGTGTGCGAGGGGGGGGTGTTGGGTGGGGGGAGGAAGGCGACAAGGTTGAAGGATAGGGGGAATGACAAGGCTCGCGCTGTGTGCGGGCGTTAACTGTGGGTAACTCGCGGCAGGAAGGGAGGAGGGGGTTTTCAGGGGGCGGGTCTGCCGGGGGGGGGGGTTAGGGTGGGGGGCGAGCACCACGCACGGGGTCTTCCTGGACTTTCATGGGGAAAGGGCGGTGATGGTGTAGGGCGAGGTGGGGGGAGCGTTTTAGCGTGGTTTTCTTGGGGATTTGTGTGTGTGTTGATCTAACCGCGCCCGGGTTAACATGGTTCTCTTATTTTATAGCGTTTTTGGTTTTGCAGGTCTTGTGTGTGAATTACCATATCCAGGCGTGTGGGTTATCGTTCCCTTTCGGGGACGTGGGGTAGGTGTTCTTCGAGGGTATGCGTGGCCAGCTCGTTCGAAGTTCTAGATATGTTAGGGCCTTTTATGGTGCATTGGTTTTTCGCATAGAATGTGAGTTGGACACGAGGTACATCAAAGAGTGATCTGTTGCCTTGTTTATGGTCATGTGTCTGTTGAGGTGGCAGAAGAAGAAGATTGTTTGAGGGTGGAGGTGTTGCAATGCGATCGCAGAGGTTTAACGTGTTCTCTGTGTGTAAATGAGTGCAGTAATAAGTATGGATGTTTTGTATGGTGAGTTAGGTTTGTTGTATTGAATATTGTGGAGTGTGCTGCCTGATAGTGAGAATTTTGTATCATTCTGTTCAACGGCAGCACATTTGGATACGCGGGTAATTAGTGGTCTGAGGCTGGTTACTTGTTGTTGAGCCCCATGCACCAAATCATAGGGTGTTGATAGGGGTGTAATAAGAGAGTGATTAGGGCCAGGAGGCGCTGATTGGGGAGCTGTTAGTACCGTATGCTTTGTGACGAGTTAGTTTCGCGTAACAGTCTTGGAATTTTCTTAGAAATTTGCTGTATTAGTACGTGATGAAAATTTGTAGTCTTATTATCAAGGTGGATTTCCTGGATTTTCCCTCTGTTAGCGTGTTTGTGATAGGTGATCTCCGTTCTGTTTCAGATAGTGTTGTCAAGACGGGACTTCGGTAGTCTGTTACATAGTCTGAGATGAAGTAGGTTTTTGGATTCGTAGTGTCAGATATCAGTGTGAAGTATGTTACGCCTCTTCCAGGTAGATATTTTCTGTTAATCACGGTATTTACAGTATTGGCTTAGCGTGTCTGGGCTTGGTGAGAGAAGACGTATGTAGTGTCATCTGCAAATAGTGTGGGTTAGAGTAATTGCGAAGCATTTGGTAGGCTCATGTTTGTTGGTATAGGAAGGAGTGAGAAGAGGGCAGTAGGACACTTCCTTGTGGGACACCAACTGTAATTGGTTGTTGCAGGAAGAGTGTTTGCCCATTTGCGTTCGTGTATATTGGCTTCTGTTGCTATATAAACATTGGGAAATCCAAGCTTTCAGGTATATATATATAAAGGTTAACATTAATATTCATCTGACAAAGGTTCAATTCAAAATGAAAGAATGTTCACTATAAAAACTATATCCGTTTTGTCGATCAACTTCACCCTTATTCATATAAAGGGTGATTACATCATAGATTCCATTAACTACCCCCGATACAGGAAATTCTCTAAAACCTACATACGTTCCCCAGTACAAAACGTGTTATGACTCATTAGCAAATTTATTGGAACAGTCATTAGCCTTCCAGCCCTCATCAACAGGGGGAAGAGCGTACATTAAGAGAGTAGCGAATACGAATAGCGCACATGAAACATGCCAATAAAGGCTATATACGTACAATCTACATCGACGCAAAAGCGCCTGCAAGGTCGTCATACACCTATAATCTTAAACCATTCACGCTTAATATATTAAGCAGGTCATGACGACTCCTGACACATCAATCGCAGATGTCTCCATTCGTCTACATATTTACTTGATTTCTCCTTTGGCTTTCTATTGCCCAACTTGCATGCTGACAGTACACTTTATGCCACACATCTACACTGCTTCGTATACCCATACAACCTCCCTCTCACCCCGCCAGGAGGGCGAGCCCCGCGTGTGTCCCCTGACTTCCCTCTCTTCTCTTGTGTAAACCCTAAAGCCCCACCCCTTACTCCATCAGCCCAGTCGACGGTGTTCATGAGAAGAACCCTAATGTTAACCTTCTATAACCTTCCAAAAAATCTTCACCCACCTCCCATATAGTTCTCTGTTACGACACATCATATCGATAAACCGTTACGCCTAGTACCCACCTCCTCACCTCAGCAAACCCCGCTCCCGCCTCATCACCACGATCTATATATCTATATATATATTTATATAAGGGATATGTTATATTATAATTATATATATATTTATATAAATAAGATATAATATATTTATATAGTATATATATATTAATAGACAATTATATAATCATAGCTTCTTGTGACACCCTCTCGTCGAACCCTCCCACATAGGCATAGTGCACGCAGAAACCGTCACCCCTCGCTGGGCCACCCGCAGTGTCTGTACCACCTTACTCATGCAATACCTGTAACTTCCTCCAGTCCTCAAATGTGGTACTACAGGAAACACCGTTCATTCCCACCACAGAGTTCGTGCATCCTCCGCCCACATTACCCCACGCGCCCCTTTCTGGTTCCTTAGTACCTCCCGAGGGTGGGATGCCATGCAGAAAACGAAAAGTAGATCAAAGGTTTGGCTGTGAGTACGACTATACTGAAACTATGTATTAGTCCAACTAACAAGTAAGCTTTCACATTGCTAACTCACAACTAGTATTTTAGTCACTTAGCAGTAATTACCAACCTGTGGTTATTACCACTTAACTGTTGTTGTTATACATGTTTAACTTAAGGTTCGTGTAATATAAGTATGCCGAAATGCCTAGCCATGCTAGGGCGTTCTAGTTGTACCTTCTTTTTGTAATTATTATTTTACTACATGTAAACCAAACAAAACCAATCTTCTGTAAAACTCAGCTTGTAATACTATATCGGAGAATAAAGTTTGAATTTGGAATTTGAATTGAATTGGATACGTTACATCCCTCACCCTAGGTTTAACTTCAGCTTGCTAAAACTATACCCAAATACTTTCCACGTGTACATGGGGAACAGTCCTCAACTGTACAACAGTCCTCCCTGCACGACCAGGCTTACACAAAAGCCCTTGTGTGAATTTTTCCTGGTTTGCGCTTGTTCTAACCACATCAAAGCCCTCAAACAGTTTCACATTACCTCAACTCCATTACCGCAGTCCTGTGTGCACTTACCCATCCTTTACTATGTAGCTTTTTTTCAGTGCCCCCCTGCACGCGCCTTCGTGCAAAACCTCCCATTTAAGGTAAAAATAACACAATTTATAACCCTCCGCTTGGTCTAGAGTCCAATCGAACCGCCTCAACTCCACTCACCTGGTGCACACGCGATAACATAACATCCCTCTCTCCCAGACACGTCACGATATGACCGCAATGCTTGAACTCCCACTAATCAGATTTAAATACCCGTACTCAGAGTAAATCGCCGTTCGCCCTCCCCGCGTCCGCGTCCGTTCTTGCTGCGTCGCCGTGGCTCTTGTGCTGATATAACGGCCCGTCGCGTCGTACCCCTGTTATTGGAACACCGAGTGTGCTGTGATCTATGTGACTAAACTTACTATACAAAATAATCCATTTATTTGTACAATCATCTTTGCACGAGAGTCAGATGATGAGCGAGTGCGGCGCAACGCTGCCAGAGCGCGCGCGCCAGGGTGCATGTTCATCAATCTATTAGAGTTTTCCTCTGAGCAGATCCAAGTCATCTTATAGATGATACACAAATTTTTGAAGACCCCGTTTGTTTTCCTCACATTGGGTACATCTCGCCCCGCCTTGCCCCCACTCCACCCACATCACCCAACCCCCTGACCATTGACTTTTCACTTTGCCTGCATCCATGTTGGCGCCCTTCCAGTAACAATGGCACAAATCAATCAAAACCCCCCAGTAGTCAGCGTTGATGGTGTTAGCTCAAGTTCGCCGGCCTGTATGTTTTAAAATAAGTGGACCCCAATCGATCAGATCAGACTCGTGACTGGTGCCCGAAACCCTTGACTGAGTGGTGTTCGAGCACTTGACTGGTCCGAACCCTTGACTGGTTTCTCAGATACGGTTGTTCGTTGGACGAAGTTAAAGCAGACCTGTAAAGGATGGGGTTGTAGGCGCCTTATAAACACCAAACATTAAATATAAATCAGGAAGTGCACGGGGGTATAGATGTGCGACTATATTGACACTAGAAAACAGTTGTAGAAAAGAAATAGCGATAGTGTAGCTTGAGAGCTTCATTAAGGAGGTTATTAATTAGAATTATTCAAGAGAGTTGCTAGTAGAATTGCAGTAAGTCAACCATTCGCAAATTCTAGTATGTGTGCGAAAGCTGTAAGTGCTTCGGTGTGGGATGGTCAGTCAAACAAACGCGGCTTTCCACATGGGTAAATTGTCATCTCGTGTTGTGGAAATTGGTGTCACGCCGCCTTGGCAGGACGTGGTATCCAAGAGACTTAGCGTTGTCAAGCAGTTGTTAAACAGGGAAGTGTTTTAATGGTATGCCAAATGAGATAAATCTGTGGACTAAATCACAAGGGTATTAAAAGAGGACAACATTCTATAAGCTGGTCTTTCATAGAAAACTGGAAGCTTTCTACAACAGATGGGAAAGCATAAAAGTCTGGGAGTCTGAATGGTTACTGCCATGATACTGGCCATGTAGTCAGAAACTGTAAGGGCTGGGATATGAAGTGCCTGGTAGTCTTATATGTGGGGTCTGGATAGTGTGTCGCTGTGGAGTAAGTAAGGGTGAAGCTGGAGATTTGTCCAGGTTAGTCGGGATTTATACGCAGGAAGGAATACATGATAAATGCTCATAGGAGGACAGGCGTGCCATGGTAGGTGGGAAACAAGAGTAGATCTAAAATATGATAAAACCAATATGCAAACTAGAAATACCGCAGGAAATAACGCAGAACAAGAGGTTATTCTCCATTAGCAATAGTGAGGTATATATTACCAACTCAACAACTGTGGTTGGGTTCAGCCCCAGTGTGTTGCGGTGGCTAGGGGAGGATAGAAGTAAGACTAGGGAAACCTGCCGATGCCAACAGGGAATACAGTCACAGAGCAACCAGGCAAAGACGGTAATAATATAGCTGTATAGTGTCTTCTGTTTCGCGCATGCATTACTATGCATGGTTATCTTGCTGGTAAGGCGTAATATCTGGTGTGAAATTTAGAATAAAACAGATGGGATGTTGCAGACTTGTGAATCCTAGACGCAATCCTCTAGAAGGAGATGCAATGCCATATTGACAACAGGAAATGAACTTCCCTTTCCTGTAAGCTTTTGTTCCATGTACTGAATGTACCCTCTTCAGTACAGGAAAAACGATGTGGTGCTGTGCTATAACTTAAAATTGCCAGGCATACCGTCTAAAGGGACAAAAAGATACAAAACATCCGAGGTGTCCATGGCGTAGAAACCCTGGGTAGCCACAGCCACTCAGAGGGAGAGGTTTGGTGTTGTTGTCGCCAGGGATTGGAAAAAAACTGGCAGGAAAATGCAGACCATTATCGTACACAAATCAAGTCAGTCCTGGAGTGGAACCACAGTCGATGGCGCCTGGCCACTCCAAGCCAAAACAGATACACTACTAATGCGGAGGAAAAAAATATTCCTCCCCCCCAGTACCAAAACAGATACCACCGCGTAACATTCTTCATTGCAAAATATACAGGGTCTAAAGCCAGCAACAAACAACAAAATACCTTTCATCGTGGGACTGCTTGGCAGAGAGCAAAGGCAGATGTTCGTGGTACTATTAGACTCGAGACCCATGTTTAAAGGAGTCATCTCGTTCGGACAACGAAAATATGGATTCAGGTTACAACCTATACAGATGTGACAGACCGTGAACAGGCAGAAGCAGGGGGTTGTTGGCCCTGTTACATTGCAGTCACTTGTTTGCAACAGAAACTGCTTAATGCCTCAAATGCTGTTTTGTGGAAGTTTAGCAGAGTGTAAAGGTCGTAGTAACCCATGTTACTAGCATTGTTGTAGTATTAACACCAGGAGCTGCGCTGATGGAAAACTCGCCACTCACACGAGCTTTTAAATCTATTTCAAAAATTCAATTTAAAAACCAGCATAATAATAGAGCCTAATAAGACTGGAGAATACACTAGGACCTCATCTTCACTAAACAATGATGATCTGATAAGAATTGTCACATATATAATCAATATACTCAGATCACAACATAATTGAGGTTTCAGACATGGTATGCGTGTAGCCCCTGACCGACCCATAATGAGCTAGTTCACGAGGGAGCATTCACCAAATTCAACTTCAATAACAAAAAACATAAAGTGGGACAAAGTAAACCAAGTCCTATCCGATATAAGCTGGGAAAAGATATACTAAGACACAGACCCCAACTTATTGCTAGAAAGATAACTCGGTTGGCACTCGATGATGCACAAGGCTTATTCCTCTAAGAAAAAGGAGGAGCGTTAGATGTAAATAGAAAGAGACTGGCGCTCCCTTTACAGGCGACGGAACAAGAATAACAGAAGCAGGCTGTAAATGGAGGTCAATTATATCTGAAATGCGTAGGGGAGACATGTCAGAGAAACAGCACAGCATCGAGAACTTAAGCTAAAAGGCATCCTGTAGGAGTCAGGAAATCGAGGAGCGGTAGAAGACTTAATCAAGCCATCATAATGAAATCGAAAGAAACCAAAGTATTTCTTCTCCTATGCCATATCAAATCGTGAACAACGTCCAGTATTGGGCCTCTACTTAACAAGATGGGGTCCTACAGTCAGATGACAGCAGGAATGAGTGAGCTACTCATAAGTCCCAATATGACGTCTCCGTTTTTGTAGCAAAGGCCGTTAAACCAGACTGAGGTGAGTCTGAAGACGAAATTTCTGTAATTTTTGTTGTATGAAAGAGAGCCACAAAATTTTGATTAACACGCCTATCCGATGTTATCCGACGCCAAATGATTTCGCGATGCGGGCGAGAGAAATGGACATGCCATTGCGACTCTGCCCCAGGGGCCCCAGACTCATGGGAACTCTATCACGAGCCTTTTCCTCCTATGGTGAAGGGAGCTATGGACACGGGGGTCGTGCCACAGTTACTTGAAAAGCAGACGAGACGATTAAAGCACTCACGCGCACATGTAGGGTCGGGCAGCTAAAGGGGCAACAGCAAAGAAATACAGACCAATGCTCGTTAACATCCATATCATTAAGAATCATCTAGATGTAAAGGGGTTCCTAAGATAGATAGTTTAACCACCATCTAGAAACCCATCAGTTACATCAACGCCAGGGGGCAGACATGGGTTGTTCGCAAGTGTGTATGTCGTCAAACGAGAGAAGAAGAGGGCCGAGGCGCAGTCTACGGCTAAAAGCTCTGTTCCACAAGGCACAGTTACTCGCTTACCATCTTGTTCCTCTCCTCATTATCCGGACTAGACAAGGATGTCAGCCACAGCACCGTGTGTTGCTGTAATTGCAGCGCGTTGTCCTATGATACCCGAATCTGCATGGACAGTTTCTTCCATTGCAGACACTGCAAGGCTCCAGGTGGACATTAAACAAATCTGTTGGTCCTGTTCAGTAGGTTCCGGCGGGAAAACAATATGAAGTTCTCAGATGTGATGAGAATTTCAGTTACTCAGATATGGTAAACATGAGGAAATTTTAATCTTCGATCAGAGTACAAAACAAATTCTGGCCACAAAATAGAGCGAAAACACAACGTCAAAGACCTGGGATGATGATCATGTCGGAGGGATGTCTGTACTCTTTCAAGGTGACGCATACATTGTATCATCGTCATTGCTAGAAAAAATGACTGGCATGGATAATGTGAACTTCATAAACTAGGAGCCAAGCCCATGATGACACACTCTTCAGGTCAGTGACTTGTTCTATATAGGCTGGAATATTGCTGGGCACATTAAGATAGACAAATCTTTACAGGCTGGGTGAAAATTGCCGACTAGAAAAAGAGTAGTACTCAGAGAACTTGAGCGCTTGAGGTTCCTAAACCTGTATTCCTGGGAACACGCAGGGCAGGGAGAGATACATGTTTTATCACTGGAAATTGCTGTAGAGGAATGGAGTAGCCGAACTTGCACACGAAAGATCGCAACCTCTCTAACGTAAATGCAAAAGACTTGGCAGAGCGATGCACATCCCCCCAATGACAGAGCAGGGGTGGCACTAGCACGTTAAGAGACCATACAATAAGCTGTCCGGGGCCGAGTATTGTGTAAAACTGGCCTGTCCCAGCACAGCGATATGGTGGGATTACCAACAGTCCCTGGCATGGTCTTGTTGTGAAGCTGGCACTGGGTCAAGCACCTAAAGGACAGTTCCTGATCAGCCGGGCTGTGGCTCGTACGCGTTGGTTGTTTTGCGTGCAACCCCAGCAGCAACGAGCCTATGATCAGCTCTTGAGCCTCCACGATGGAGGCCTGGTCACAGGACGGGCCGCGGGGCGTTGGCCCCCGGGAACTCTCTCCAGGGTAAACTCAGGTGTGTAGAACTTCCATCCGCTTCCGAGCAGGACTGTATTTTTGTTTCATCGTGTTATAAATCTTATGTAGTTTCTCGATGGCACAGTTTTCCCTACCTCTCGTCTCACATTCAACTCGTTGGTACATTACACCAACGTTTCAACCGTATTGTTTAGTGTGAAGGGGTTTGTGTGAATCACAACAAAAACAAATATTGTTACATTGGGGACACCCCTGCCTAAGACCTCCTACCCATTACTATCTCCGCACCTCCCAAGCAGATCATTCAAGATCATGTGATACCCTCCCGGCGTCATCTAGTTCCTTGTACAAGACCAGTGTGTGCCAATTAACTATTTCTTCTGATTACCCTGCCCTCCTAAGTATAGCTCGCCAATGCTCCCTTTCACTGGTCATAGGCCGGCGCATGGCTCCAAGGACTAGAAGCAACAACGCATGCCCCCCCCCTCCCCTGTCTTTTGGATCTTCCATCGCAAAAACTTTTTCAACTGTCCCATGACCTTCAGTCATCGACCTACTTGCCAGCAGATCGATACTGCATTTGTTCGAGAAAGCTCACCTCTCCCTACCACACATTTAAACCGATTACCCAAGAGCATTAGCAAACTATTATATCTATCACATAACAGCGATAAGAGGCATGGTAATCCTTGAGGGTTGGGTGCTGTCCCACGCGTACTCGCCTAGATACCGCGGAAGCTACAACTGCTGTTGCTTGCGCTTGTTCCCAATCACACCCTTCTCCTTTCATCTGATTTAATGACTAACATGAAAGACCCTGTATCGACCTTTCCTTATAAGTGTGTTGTAGATTAAAATGTCAGACGGTGAACCGGCTCTGCACGGTGGCTTGCCTCTCAGAATGCACTCCTCTTCGCCTTAGCATTCGCTTTTTCCTCTTCTGTGTATTACCCCTCCTATCACTATTTCCTAATTACATGTCACATACTCACACACCTTATCTAAAGCCTCATTCCTACAGTTGCCCACTGGTCAATCCTTGCATCCATTTATTCGCATACGCACACCCATTCCTTTCGTATCCGTATTCTCCTGACCTACCTAGTGAACCATTCCCTCTATCGTAGATTGACAGACCTAGAGCCTCGGTAAGTATGCTGTAACTGCAGTCTTTGTTCGTTTGACATTGAATTACAACACGCTGATGGCTTGTCTCCCCAAAGCACCTCCTCAACTCCTGCCACTGCACCCATACTTGCTTGAAACCTCTCATTTGTACTCCCTCAGTCTCCCCTTGACCTCGACCAATTTCAGCCCGGTGCCGTTAATATTGATGGAAAGAGTTGTCCATATTTTTGTAAGAGATTAGTTGTTACATTTTACCCTCCCTCACATTAATATTTCCTAATCCTATCCTTGGCTACACATCCCACCAGTTCTCAACATTGTCCACCCTCTGTGCATCTCGCTAAGCTCCTTCCAATAGGACAGAAAATGCCCTCTAACCCTCCTATCACTCAATACACTTGTATTTAATTTTCCAGTAACTCCTGTATATTTCCGCAGATGGCTCCTCCTACCCAACTCCACAACACTCTCTATGATCCAAACCCATGCTACTTCAACAGTTTTGGAAATGATCTCACTACAACCCTTGTGAGAAAGAGGTTCGCACTCTATATCTAAACCTTCACGCGGCATTGAGACCAACTCCTCTAATACAAAACGTTATGCTCTGTCTCCCGCGCCCCCCCCCGTAGAAATGCGTCCCTATAACCGAATATCACCGTCAGTTGAAATGCTCTGGAGGGTCACCGGACACATATGCCTGCCCCTTTCCGGGTTTCCCACGTCGGCCCTCTAATAATGCAGTTCCAATCACCTACTGTGAGCTATTGCCACCTGCCGGTTATGTGCAGTTACCGGAAGAAAAACCAGAAGTTACCAGCACCACTGCAAGTCTCTCGCTGCTTCACCTGTACATTATTTCTGCAGGCGCATACACGCTTATAAAGGCCACACGTTCGGACGCATTTCACCAGTACCATCCACGCGTGAACACTGGTAACTGTCGCCGTTGTCTGGTATGATCATAACCGCGTGGTAATGTCGCGTGTCTTGTGTGTATCATAACCGGCGTGGTAACTGTCGCGTGTCTGGTGTGGTCTATAACCGGCGTGGTACTGTCGCGTGTCTTTGTGTGTTCATAACCGGTGGTAACTGTCGGTGTCTTGTGCTGATGCATTAACGGCGTGGGTAACTGCTCGCGTATTGTCTTGGTGATCATAACGGCCGCGTGGTAACTGTTCGCGTGTCCTTGTGTGATTTCATAACGGCCGTGGTAACTGTCGCGTTGTCTTGGTGTGATTCATATCCTCGGCGTGGTAATGTAGCGTTTGTTCTTGTGTGATCATAACCGGCGTGGTAACTCTCGCGTGTCTTGTGTGATCATAACCGGCGTGGTAACTGGTCGCGCGTGTCTTATGTGTGATTCATAACCGGCGTTTGTGGTAACTGTAGCGTTGTCTTGGTTGATCTTTAACCGGCGTGGTAACTGTAGCGTGTCTTGTGCATGATCATAACCAGGTTGCGTGGCGTGGTAACTGTCGCCGTGTCTTGTGTGAGCTTTAACCGGCGTGGTAACTGTCGCGTGTCTTGTGGTGTCATAAAAACCGGCGTTTGGTAACTGTAGCGTTTCTTGTGTGAATCATAACCGGCGTGTAACTGTAGCGTGCCTTGTGTGGTCATAAAACCGAGCGTGGTAACTGTAGAGTGTCTTGTGCTGATCATAACCGGGGAGCGTGGGTAACAGTCGCGTGATTGTCTTGTGTGTTCATAAACCGGCGTGGTAACTGTTAGCGCGTCTTGTGTGATCATAGACCGGGCGTCGGGTAACTGTAGCGTGTCTTGTGTGGTCATAAAACCGGCCAACGTTGCGTAAACCTGTAGCGTGTCTTGTCTGTGATCATAACCGGCGTGTTGGTAATCTGTTTCGCGTGTCTTGTGTGGTCATATAACCGGCGTGGTAACTGTGAGCGTGTCTTGTGTGATCATAAACCGGCGTGGTAAACTGTAGCGTGGTCTTGTGTGATCATACCGCGTGGTAAAATGTCGCGTGTCTTGTGTGGATGTGATCATAACCTGCGTGGTAACTGTCGCGTGTCTTTGTGGTGATCATATCCGGCGTGGTAACTGTCGCGTGTCTTGTGTAGGTCTTTACCGGCAGTTAAGTTAACTGTTGCGTGTCTTGTGTGATCATAACCGGCCGTGGTAACTGTACTGTAGCGTTGTCTTCTGTGCGTATCAGTAACCGGCAGTGGTTTTAAAACTGTAGAGTGTCTTGTGGATCTTATCCGGCCGTGCGTGGTAACTGTCGCGTGTCTTGTGTGATCATAACCGAGTGGTAACTGTCGCGTGTGTCTTGTGTGGTCTTGTAAACCGGCGCTGGTAACTGTTGGTGTCTTTGGGATCATAACCGGCGTGGTAACTGTCGCGTGTCTTGTGTGATCATAACCGGCGTGGTTAACTGTTCGGAGTGTCTTGGTGATCTTACGGCGTGGTAACTGTAGCGTGTCGTGTGTGTTCATAACGGGTGGTAACTGTAGCGTTGTCTTGTGGGATCATAATCCGGCGTGGTTAACTGTAGAGTTGTCTTGTGTGGTCATAACCGGCGTGGTAACTGTTCGCGTGTCTTGTGTGGTCAATAACCGGGTGGTAGTGTCCGCGTGTATTGTGTGATCATAACCTCGGCGTGGTAACGTCGCGTGTCGTGTGTGATCATATTACGCGCGTGGTATAATGTTAGGTGTCTTGTGTGAGCTTAACCGGTCATGGGAATCTGTTGCGTGTCTTGGACCTGTGATCATAACCGGCGTCGGAAACTGTAGAGTGGTCTTGTGCTGATCATATCCGGCGTGGTAACTGTCGCGTGTTTGTTTGGTCACTCAATAACCGGCGTGGGTACTGTAGCGTGTCTTGTGTGTTACTTAGATCAGGCGTGGGTTACGTAGCGGGGCTTGTGTGGTATGTATCCACAGGCCGGCGGTTAGGGGCCTGTGGCTCCCGTCCTGGTGGTGGTTTTTCGTCTGGGGTTTCATCTGGGGGAAAAGCCTTCCGGGGGGGGGTTCGTGTGGGTGTGTTGTGGTGGTTGCGTTGTTTTTTGGCGGGTGTTGGTCATTTACCGGCCGTGTGGCCAGGCCGCGTCCTTCCGCGTGGCAGTGTCGGTTACGTGGTTTTCTGTTTAGCGTTAGTCTTGTGTGTTCATTTCCGGACGTGGTATCTGTTTGGTTGGGTTTCGCGTGTCACGACACGTCGCCGGGACGTTTTGCTGGGGGTTGTGTTATGGGGTAATCCATTTCCGCCGGAGGTAACTGTTGCGTTTCGTTGTCTTGTGTGGTCATTAAACGAGTGGGTATAACGCCGCTGGTTAACTTGTTTTTTTAGAGTGGCTTTGCTGTGATCATTAACCGAAGGTGGTAGTTAACTCAGCTGTTCCCGCCTGTCCCGGGGGTTCGTGCCCCCGTTGTGATGGTCAAGTGGAACGAGTTGCGTGTATTGTGTGATGGGGGTTATTTTTTTTGGTTGTGGTCAGTTTTTATATGCGGACGTGGTAAATCATGGTTTTTCGCGTTGTCTTCCCCCCCCCTTTATGTTTTCCTTGGGTTGATCATAACCGGTCGCTGTGGTAAATGTAAGCGTGTCTTGTACTGTGGTCATAGAACCGGCTCGTACCCACCTGCGTAGCACGTGCCCGTCGGTGCCCCCGGTGGGTACAGTCGGGCGTGTGGTTATCGGTTAGAGGGTCTTGTTGGGTCATAATCCGCGTCCCAGTGGCAGGTATCTGGAGCGTCTTTGCGTGTATCGTTGAGTATTGTGTGTTCCATTTCCGGCTCGTGGTCCCCCTGTTCTGGATTGGGGGGGGCGCAGTGGGTATAACGGTTGCGTGTCTTGTGATGGTCATATACCGGTTACCGTGCGTGCGTCGTGTCCGCCGCCGTGTACGTGACGTGTAGGTGTCGTGGTAACACTGTAGCGTGTCTGGTGTGGGATCTTACAACCGGCCCGTCACGCTGTTCCACGCCGTCCGTTGTAGGTGGTAACATGTAGCGTGTCTGTGTTTTTGTGATCATAAACGGGCGTGCGTGGTAACTGTTGTAGCGGTTTTAATGATGGTCATAATACGGCGTCGTGGAACTGTTCGACGCGTGTCTTGTGTGAGCATAACCGGCGTCGGGATACACTGTAGAGTGTCTGTTTGTGATATTTACCGGAAAGTCGCTGGTTCCGTTGGTATCTGTAGACGTGTCGTGGTGTTTGTGATCATTAAACATTAACCGGCCGTTTCATTTTGGTAACTGTAGTCGGTTTGTTCGTGTAGATGTGGTCATAACCGGCGTAGGTTTACTGGCGCGTTGGTGTCTTGTGTGATCTATAACCGGCCGTTGGTCGTGGTATACTGTTTAGCTTAGAGTGTCTTGTGTGTGATAAGAACCGGCTCCACTCGTCCGGTTACTGTTTTAGAGTGTCTTGTGTGATCTTAACGGCGGCGGTAAGCTGTTTCGCGTTGTCTTGTGTGGTCATAAACCGGGCGTGGTAACTGCTGCCTGTCTTGTGGGTTCATTATCCGGCCCCACGGTTCGGTAAAGGGTACGGGGTTTTTTGGGTTCGTGCGTGTGGGGCTGGTTACAGCCGGGGGGGTGGGGGCCGGGGGAGATTAGGGCGGGTGTGTGATGGGACTGTTTGCGTGTCGGGGAAGCGGGCGGCTGGGGGTGGGGGACATGTGTTCCGGGCCCTACACGGCCGGGTTACGAAGGGTGGACCGGTATAGGTGGGCGGCGAGGCTGCAGCGGGGGAGCGACCCGAGGAGTGTTGGGGTCGGCCCGGGGGGGTGGGGGTCAGTGGTAATGCATGCGTTGTGAGGGGGTTTCGCGGCCGTTTTGGGTTATGATTGGTTTACCCGTAGAGGGTTGTCTCCGCGCGCTCCTGGGCCTCGTGTCGAGGGGTGGGAGGGGGTCGGGGGGTCGGTGTGATTGGTGGGAGGGGTGTGGGGGCGTGGTGGGCGGTCAGCCGGGGGGCACTCGGCGAGGGGGGGTGGGTGGCGGGTGGGGGGAACCTGGGGGGGGGAGACCCGGGGGTTAGGGCGCGGGGAGGGCCGCCCCTAACGTAGGGGGGAGGAGCGGGGGGTGTGGGGGCGATAGTGGCTGGCGGCGGGGGTGGGGAGGGTGGGGTGGGAGAGGTGGGGGCGGCGGAGCGCAGGGGGGTGTTTTCGAGGTATGGGGGGTCCTGGTGGGGGGGGGTACCTGGCTTGGGGGGGGCAAGGGGTGAGGCAGCAGCCGACGTTGGGGGCGAAAGGAGGGTTGAGGGGGGAGCGGGGGGGGCCAGGGGGCAAGGGGAAAAACGGGGAGGGGGAGTAGGGCGGGAGACCGGGGGGGGGATGGGGGGGCCTTTGGTGGGGAGAGTAGGGGCGTGGGTCTTTGTGGGTGGAATTCGTGTGTCGTGAGGGTGAGGGTGTGTTTTCGGCGGTTTCCCCCCCGTTGTTTTTGTGAGAGATTTGGCCTTGGTTTTGATCCGTTTTTTTGGGGAGTTCCTTAGGAGTGTGTACGCTTCAGGGGGGTGTCATACCGGCAAGGTTCATACGCCGGTTTTAGGGTCCGGATCCTCAGTCGAGTTGGGCGGGTGCGCCACGGGGACGGGCGGGGGGGAAAGGGGGGGGGGGTCTCCGGCGGTGATGCAGTGCTGTCCGGAAGCAGCCCACAGCGGTGGGCCGTCAGCAGGAGGGAGAGGAGGGCGTGAGCGGCCGGGCGACCCGGGGCGCGTGCGGGGGGGGGTAACGGGGTGGGTGGCTCTCGGGTGATGTCGGGGTGCGCGTGGGTCAGTGTGGGTGCGGCCGGATCTGGTCGAGGAGGGGTTGTAGGGTGGCGGTGGGCGCAGACGCGGGTGGGCTCACAGGGGGGGCCCGGGCGGGGGTGGGGGTGTTCAAGGTGGGGGTTGATTCTGTCCTGTCGGATACGCTCTGGGTTCATTAACCGGACTCAATTCGCGCGGGACGGGCGGTTTGGTGGTGTGCTGGGTTCGTGGTTGTTTTTGCCGTTTGCGGGGTGCGTTCGGGTTTGGTTGTGGTAACTGTTTCGCGTAGCTAATCATCAGTGCCTTGGGGGGCTAACTGTTAGCGTTACTTTAGGGGGCGTTGTTGTCTTGGGGGGGTCATATCCGGCGGGTTCGCTGGCTGCCGCCTGGTGGTAGTGCGGGCAGGAGTTGTTGGTCGGAGGGTTGAGTCGGGGTTTATTGTTGAGCGGGTCGGGAGTCCGGTGCGGAGGCATAATATTTCCGGAGGGAGGGGGTGTGGGGGCCCACAGGCGCGCTTCGGGCGTCCATAGGGAGGGCAGGGTTTGCGGGCAACGGTAGGGGCGTGGACATCTTATAAGCGTGTAAAGGGGTCTGGTTGATGGGGGTCGGGGATCGGAGGTGGGGGAGGGTGTGCTCCAAGGCGTGGTTGGGAAGGGGTTTGTGGGGGAGGGTGGGTGAGTCGGAGGCCGGCATTGCGTGGGGGATGGGTTTAATTGGTTAGGGGTCTAGGGGGGGGGTGGGTGATAGGTATCTCTGGAGGTCTATGTACGCAGGGGGGAGGCGAGGGGGGTCGGGACGTGCGGGTGCTAGGGGGGTGGTGGGGGGGGAGCCAAAGGTGCCGGGGCAGGCCACAGGAAACCAAGGAGGGCGTTCAGGAGTGGGGCCGGGAGGCTGGGGAATGGGGTTGTTCGGGAGGGCTGACTGCGGGGGGGGGCGGGTGTGGGTCGGCGTGGTGTGCGAGGGGGGGGTGTTGGGTGGGGGGAGGAAGGCGACAAGGTTGAAGGATAGGGGGAATGACAAGGCTCGCGCTGTGTGCGGGCGTTAACTGTGGGTAACTCGCGGCAGGAAGGGAGGAGGGGGTTTTCAGGGGGCGGGTCTGCCGGGGGGGGGGGTTAGGGTGGGGGGCGAGCACCACGCACGGGGTCTTCCTGGACTTTCATGGGGAAAGGGCGGTGATGGTGTAGGGCGAGGTGGGGGGAGCGTTTTAGCGTGGTTTTCTTGGGGATTTGTGTGTGTGTTGATCTAACCGCGCCCGGGTTAACATGGTTCTCTTATTTTATAGCGTTTTTGGTTTTGCAGGTCTTGTGTGTGAATTACCATATCCAGGCGTGTGGGTTATCGTTCCCTTTCGGGGACGTGGGGTAGGTGTTCTTCGAGGGTATGCGTGGCCAGCTCGTTCGAAGTTCTAGATATGTTAGGGCCTTTTATGGTGCATTGGTTTTTCGCATAGAATGTGAGTTGGACACGAGGTACATCAAAGAGTGATCTGTTGCCTTGTTTATGGTCATGTGTCTGTTGAGGTGGCAGAAGAAGAAGATTGTTTGAGGGTGGAGGTGTTGCAATGCGATCGCAGAGGTTTAACGTGTTCTCTGTGTGTAAATGAGTGCAGTAATAAGTATGGATGTTTTGTATGGTGAGTTAGGTTTGTTGTATTGAATATTGTGGAGTGTGCTGCCTGATAGTGAGAATTTTGTATCATTCTGTTCAACGGCAGCACATTTGGATACGCGGGTAATTAGTGGTCTGAGGCTGGTTACTTGTTGTTGAGCCCCATGCACCAAATCATAGGGTGTTGATAGGGGTGTAATAAGAGAGTGATTAGGGCCAGGAGGCGCTGATTGGGGAGCTGTTAGTACCGTATGCTTTGTGACGAGTTAGTTTCGCGTAACAGTCTTGGAATTTTCTTAGAAATTTGCTGTATTAGTACGTGATGAAAATTTGTAGTCTTATTATCAAGGTGGATTTCCTGGATTTTCCCTCTGTTAGCGTGTTTGTGATAGGTGATCTCCGTTCTGTTTCAGATAGTGTTGTCAAGACGGGACTTCGGTAGTCTGTTACATAGTCTGAGATGAAGTAGGTTTTTGGATTCGTAGTGTCAGATATCAGTGTGAAGTATGTTACGCCTCTTCCAGGTAGATATTTTCTGTTAATCACGGTATTTACAGTATTGGCTTAGCGTGTCTGGGCTTGGTGAGAGAAGACGTATGTAGTGTCATCTGCAAATAGTGTGGGTTAGAGTAATTGCGAAGCATTTGGTAGGCTCATGTTTGTTGGTATAGGAAGGAGTGAGAAGAGGGCAGTAGGACACTTCCTTGTGGGACACCAACTGTAATTGGTTGTTGCAGGAAGAGTGTTTGCCCATTTGCGTTCGTGTATATTGGCTTCTGTTGCTATATAAACATTGGGAAATCCAAGCTTTCAGGTATATATATATAAAGGTTAACATTAATATTCATCTGACAAAGGTTCAATTCAAAATGAAAGAATGTTCACTATAAAAACTATATCCGTTTTGTCGATCAACTTCACCCTTATTCATATAAAGGGTGATTACATCATAGATTCCATTAACTACCCCCGATACAGGAAATTCTCTAAAACCTACATACGTTCCCCAGTACAAAACGTGTTATGACTCATTAGCAAATTTATTGGAACAGTCATTAGCCTTCCAGCCCTCATCAACAGGGGGAAGAGCGTACATTAAGAGAGTAGCGAATACGAATAGCGCACATGAAACATGCCAATAAAGGCTATATACGTACAATCTACATCGACGCAAAAGCGCCTGCAAGGTCGTCATACACCTATAATCTTAAACCATTCACGCTTAATATATTAAGCAGGTCATGACGACTCCTGACACATCAATCGCAGATGTCTCCATTCGTCTACATATTTACTTGATTTCTCCTTTGGCTTTCTATTGCCCAACTTGCATGCTGACAGTACACTTTATGCCACACATCTACACTGCTTCGTATACCCATACAACCTCCCTCTCACCCCGCCAGGAGGGCGAGCCCCGCGTGTGTCCCCTGACTTCCCTCTCTTCTCTTGTGTAAACCCTAAAGCCCCACCCCTTACTCCATCAGCCCAGTCGACGGTGTTCATGAGAAGAACCCTAATGTTAACCTTCTATAACCTTCCAAAAAATCTTCACCCACCTCCCATATAGTTCTCTGTTACGACACATCATATCGATAAACCGTTACGCCTAGTACCCACCTCCTCACCTCAGCAAACCCCGCTCCCGCCTCATCACCACGATCTATATATCTATATATATATTTATATAAGGGATATGTTATATTATAATTATATATATATTTATATAAATAAGATATAATATATTTATATAGTATATATATATTAATAGACAATTATATAATCATAGCTTCTTGTGACACCCTCTCGTCGAACCCTCCCACATAGGCATAGTGCACGCAGAAACCGTCACCCCTCGCTGGGCCACCCGCAGTGTCTGTACCACCTTACTCATGCAATACCTGTAACTTCCTCCAGTCCTCAAATGTGGTACTACAGGAAACACCGTTCATTCCCACCACAGAGTTCGTGCATCCTCCGCCCACATTACCCCACGCGCCCCTTTCTGGTTCCTTAGTACCTCCCGAGGGTGGGATGCCATGCAGAAAACGAAAAGTAGATCAAAGGTTTGGCTGTGAGTACGACTATACTGAAACTATGTATTAGTCCAACTAACAAGTAAGCTTTCACATTGCTAACTCACAACTAGTATTTTAGTCACTTAGCAGTAATTACCAACCTGTGGTTATTACCACTTAACTGTTGTTGTTATACATGTTTAACTTAAGGTTCGTGTAATATAAGTATGCCGAAATGCCTAGCCATGCTAGGGCGTTCTAGTTGTACCTTCTTTTTGTAATTATTATTTTACTACATGTAAACCAAACAAAACCAATCTTCTGTAAAACTCAGCTTGTAATACTATATCGGAGAATAAAGTTTGAATTTGGAATTTGAATTGAATTGGATACGTTACATCCCTCACCCTAGGTTTAACTTCAGCTTGCTAAAACTATACCCAAATACTTTCCACGTGTACATGGGGAACAGTCCTCAACTGTACAACAGTCCTCCCTGCACGACCAGGCTTACACAAAAGCCCTTGTGTGAATTTTTCCTGGTTTGCGCTTGTTCTAACCACATCAAAGCCCTCAAACAGTTTCACATTACCTCAACTCCATTACCGCAGTCCTGTGTGCACTTACCCATCCTTTACTATGTAGCTTTTTTTCAGTGCCCCCCTGCACGCGCCTTCGTGCAAAACCTCCCATTTAAGGTAAAAATAACACAATTTATAACCCTCCGCTTGGTCTAGAGTCCAATCGAACCGCCTCAACTCCACTCACCTGGTGCACACGCGATAACATAACATCCCTCTCTCCCAGACACGTCACGATATGACCGCAATGCTTGAACTCCCACTAATCAGATTTAAATACCCGTACTCAGAGTAAATCGCCGTTCGCCCTCCCCGCGTCCGCGTCCGTTCTTGCTGCGTCGCCGTGGCTCTTGTGCTGATATAACGGCCCGTCGCGTCGTACCCCTGTTATTGGAACACCGAGTGTGCTGTGATCTATGTGACTAAACTTACTATACAAAATAATCCATTTATTTGTACAATCATCTTTGCACGAGAGTCAGATGATGAGCGAGTGCGGCGCAACGCTGCCAGAGCGCGCGCGCCAGGGTGCATGTTCATCAATCTATTAGAGTTTTCCTCTGAGCAGATCCAAGTCATCTTATAGATGATACACAAATTTTTGAAGACCCCGTTTGTTTTCCTCACATTGGGTACATCTCGCCCCGCCTTGCCCCCACTCCACCCACATCACCCAACCCCCTGACCATTGACTTTTCACTTTGCCTGCATCCATGTTGGCGCCCTTCCAGTAACAATGGCACAAATCAATCAAAACCCCCCAGTAGTCAGCGTTGATGGTGTTAGCTCAAGTTCGCCGGCCTGTATGTTTTAAAATAAGTGGACCCCAATCGATCAGATCAGACTCGTGACTGGTGCCCGAAACCCTTGACTGAGTGGTGTTCGAGCACTTGACTGGTCCGAACCCTTGACTGGTTTCTCAGATACGGTTGTTCGTTGGACGAAGTTAAAGCAGACCTGTAAAGGATGGGGTTGTAGGCGCCTTATAAACACCAAACATTAAATATAAATCAGGAAGTGCACGGGGGTATAGATGTGCGACTATATTGACACTAGAAAACAGTTGTAGAAAAGAAATAGCGATAGTGTAGCTTGAGAGCTTCATTAAGGAGGTTATTAATTAGAATTATTCAAGAGAGTTGCTAGTAGAATTGCAGTAAGTCAACCATTCGCAAATTCTAGTATGTGTGCGAAAGCTGTAAGTGCTTCGGTGTGGGATGGTCAGTCAAACAAACGCGGCTTTCCACATGGGTAAATTGTCATCTCGTGTTGTGGAAATTGGTGTCACGCCGCCTTGGCAGGACGTGGTATCCAAGAGACTTAGCGTTGTCAAGCAGTTGTTAAACAGGGAAGTGTTTTAATGGTATGCCAAATGAGATAAATCTGTGGACTAAATCACAAGGGTATTAAAAGAGGACAACATTCTATAAGCTGGTCTTTCATAGAAAACTGGAAGCTTTCTACAACAGATGGGAAAGCATAAAAGTCTGGGAGTCTGAATGGTTACTGCCATGATACTGGCCATGTAGTCAGAAACTGTAAGGGCTGGGATATGAAGTGCCTGGTAGTCTTATATGTGGGGTCTGGATAGTGTGTCGCTGTGGAGTAAGTAAGGGTGAAGCTGGAGATTTGTCCAGGTTAGTCGGGATTTATACGCAGGAAGGA
Source organism: Cherax quadricarinatus (assembly GCF_026875155.1). NCBI lineage: Eukaryota > Metazoa > Arthropoda > Malacostraca > Decapoda > Parastacidae > Cherax > Cherax quadricarinatus. The sequence continues at coordinate 1,658,954 of NC_069448.1, forward strand.
ATACATGATAAATGCTCATAGGAGGACAGGCGTGCCATGGTAGGTGGGAAACAAGAGTAGATCTAAAATATGATAAAACCAATATGCAAACTAGAAATACCGCAGGAAATAACGCAGAACAAGAGGTTATTCTCCATTAGCAATAGTGAGGTATATATTACCAACTCAACAACTGTGGTTGGGTTCAGCCCCAGTGTGTTGCGGTGGCTAGGGGAGGATAGAAGTAAGACTAGGGAAACCTGCCGATGCCAACAGGGAATACAGTCACAGAGCAACCAGGCAAAGACGGTAATAATATAGCTGTATAGTGTCTTCTGTTTCGCGCATGCATTACTATGCATGGTTATCTTGCTGGTAAGGCGTAATATCTGGTGTGAAATTTAGAATAAAACAGATGGGATGTTGCAGACTTGTGAATCCTAGACGCAATCCTCTAGAAGGAGATGCAATGCCATATTGACAACAGGAAATGAACTTCCCTTTCCTGTAAGCTTTTGTTCCATGTACTGAATGTACCCTCTTCAGTACAGGAAAAACGATGTGGTGCTGTGCTATAACTTAAAATTGCCAGGCATACCGTCTAAAGGGACAAAAAGATACAAAACATCCGAGGTGTCCATGGCGTAGAAACCCTGGGTAGCCACAGCCACTCAGAGGGAGAGGTTTGGTGTTGTTGTCGCCAGGGATTGGAAAAAAACTGGCAGGAAAATGCAGACCATTATCGTACACAAATCAAGTCAGTCCTGGAGTGGAACCACAGTCGATGGCGCCTGGCCACTCCAAGCCAAAACAGATACACTACTAATGCGGAGGAAAAAAATATTCCTCCCCCCCAGTACCAAAACAGATACCACCGCGTAACATTCTTCATTGCAAAATATACAGGGTCTAAAGCCAGCAACAAACAACAAAATACCTTTCATCGTGGGACTGCTTGGCAGAGAGCAAAGGCAGATGTTCGTGGTACTATTAGACTCGAGACCCATGTTTAAAGGAGTCATCTCGTTCGGACAACGAAAATATGGATTCAGGTTACAACCTATACAGATGTGACAGACCGTGAACAGGCAGAAGCAGGGGGTTGTTGGCCCTGTTACATTGCAGTCACTTGTTTGCAACAGAAACTGCTTAATGCCTCAAATGCTGTTTTGTGGAAGTTTAGCAGAGTGTAAAGGTCGTAGTAACCCATGTTACTAGCATTGTTGTAGTATTAACACCAGGAGCTGCGCTGATGGAAAACTCGCCACTCACACGAGCTTTTAAATCTATTTCAAAAATTCAATTTAAAAACCAGCATAATAATAGAGCCTAATAAGACTGGAGAATACACTAGGACCTCATCTTCACTAAACAATGATGATCTGATAAGAATTGTCACATATATAATCAATATACTCAGATCACAACATAATTGAGGTTTCAGACATGGTATGCGTGTAGCCCCTGACCGACCCATAATGAGCTAGTTCACGAGGGAGCATTCACCAAATTCAACTTCAATAACAAAAAACATAAAGTGGGACAAAGTAAACCAAGTCCTATCCGATATAAGCTGGGAAAAGATATACTAAGACACAGACCCCAACTTATTGCTAGAAAGATAACTCGGTTGGCACTCGATGATGCACAAGGCTTATTCCTCTAAGAAAAAGGAGGAGCGTTAGATGTAAATAGAAAGAGACTGGCGCTCCCTTTACAGGCGACGGAACAAGAATAACAGAAGCAGGCTGTAAATGGAGGTCAATTATATCTGAAATGCGTAGGGGAGACATGTCAGAGAAACAGCACAGCATCGAGAACTTAAGCTAAAAGGCATCCTGTAGGAGTCAGGAAATCGAGGAGCGGTAGAAGACTTAATCAAGCCATCATAATGAAATCGAAAGAAACCAAAGTATTTCTTCTCCTATGCCATATCAAATCGTGAACAACGTCCAGTATTGGGCCTCTACTTAACAAGATGGGGTCCTACAGTCAGATGACAGCAGGAATGAGTGAGCTACTCATAAGTCCCAATATGACGTCTCCGTTTTTGTAGCAAAGGCCGTTAAACCAGACTGAGGTGAGTCTGAAGACGAAATTTCTGTAATTTTTGTTGTATGAAAGAGAGCCACAAAATTTTGATTAACACGCCTATCCGATGTTATCCGACGCCAAATGATTTCGCGATGCGGGCGAGAGAAATGGACATGCCATTGCGACTCTGCCCCAGGGGCCCCAGACTCATGGGAACTCTATCACGAGCCTTTTCCTCCTATGGTGAAGGGAGCTATGGACACGGGGGTCGTGCCACAGTTACTTGAAAAGCAGACGAGACGATTAAAGCACTCACGCGCACATGTAGGGTCGGGCAGCTAAAGGGGCAACAGCAAAGAAATACAGACCAATGCTCGTTAACATCCATATCATTAAGAATCATCTAGATGTAAAGGGGTTCCTAAGATAGATAGTTTAACCACCATCTAGAAACCCATCAGTTACATCAACGCCAGGGGGCAGACATGGGTTGTTCGCAAGTGTGTATGTCGTCAAACGAGAGAAGAAGAGGGCCGAGGCGCAGTCTACGGCTAAAAGCTCTGTTCCACAAGGCACAGTTACTCGCTTACCATCTTGTTCCTCTCCTCATTATCCGGACTAGACAAGGATGTCAGCCACAGCACCGTGTGTTGCTGTAATTGCAGCGCGTTGTCCTATGATACCCGAATCTGCATGGACAGTTTCTTCCATTGCAGACACTGCAAGGCTCCAGGTGGACATTAAACAAATCTGTTGGTCCTGTTCAGTAGGTTCCGGCGGGAAAACAATATGAAGTTCTCAGATGTGATGAGAATTTCAGTTACTCAGATATGGTAAACATGAGGAAATTTTAATCTTCGATCAGAGTACAAAACAAATTCTGGCCACAAAATAGAGCGAAAACACAACGTCAAAGACCTGGGATGATGATCATGTCGGAGGGATGTCTGTACTCTTTCAAGGTGACGCATACATTGTATCATCGTCATTGCTAGAAAAAATGACTGGCATGGATAATGTGAACTTCATAAACTAGGAGCCAAGCCCATGATGACACACTCTTCAGGTCAGTGACTTGTTCTATATAGGCTGGAATATTGCTGGGCACATTAAGATAGACAAATCTTTACAGGCTGGGTGAAAATTGCCGACTAGAAAAAGAGTAGTACTCAGAGAACTTGAGCGCTTGAGGTTCCTAAACCTGTATTCCTGGGAACACGCAGGGCAGGGAGAGATACATGTTTTATCACTGGAAATTGCTGTAGAGGAATGGAGTAGCCGAACTTGCACACGAAAGATCGCAACCTCTCTAACGTAAATGCAAAAGACTTGGCAGAGCGATGCACATCCCCCCAATGACAGAGCAGGGGTGGCACTAGCACGTTAAGAGACCATACAATAAGCTGTCCGGGGCCGAGTATTGTGTAAAACTGGCCTGTCCCAGCACAGCGATATGGTGGGATTACCAACAGTCCCTGGCATGGTCTTGTTGTGAAGCTGGCACTGGGTCAAGCACCTAAAGGACAGTTCCTGATCAGCCGGGCTGTGGCTCGTACGCGTTGGTTGTTTTGCGTGCAACCCCAGCAGCAACGAGCCTATGATCAGCTCTTGAGCCTCCACGATGGAGGCCTGGTCACAGGACGGGCCGCGGGGCGTTGGCCCCCGGGAACTCTCTCCAGGGTAAACTCAGGTGTGTAGAACTTCCATCCGCTTCCGAGCAGGACTGTATTTTTGTTTCATCGTGTTATAAATCTTATGTAGTTTCTCGATGGCACAGTTTTCCCTACCTCTCGTCTCACATTCAACTCGTTGGTACATTACACCAACGTTTCAACCGTATTGTTTAGTGTGAAGGGGTTTGTGTGAATCACAACAAAAACAAATATTGTTACATTGGGGACACCCCTGCCTAAGACCTCCTACCCATTACTATCTCCGCACCTCCCAAGCAGATCATTCAAGATCATGTGATACCCTCCCGGCGTCATCTAGTTCCTTGTACAAGACCAGTGTGTGCCAATTAACTATTTCTTCTGATTACCCTGCCCTCCTAAGTATAGCTCGCCAATGCTCCCTTTCACTGGTCATAGGCCGGCGCATGGCTCCAAGGACTAGAAGCAACAACGCATGCCCCCCCCCTCCCCTGTCTTTTGGATCTTCCATCGCAAAAACTTTTTCAACTGTCCCATGACCTTCAGTCATCGACCTACTTGCCAGCAGATCGATACTGCATTTGTTCGAGAAAGCTCACCTCTCCCTACCACACATTTAAACCGATTACCCAAGAGCATTAGCAAACTATTATATCTATCACATAACAGCGATAAGAGGCATGGTAATCCTTGAGGGTTGGGTGCTGTCCCACGCGTACTCGCCTAGATACCGCGGAAGCTACAACTGCTGTTGCTTGCGCTTGTTCCCAATCACACCCTTCTCCTTTCATCTGATTTAATGACTAACATGAAAGACCCTGTATCGACCTTTCCTTATAAGTGTGTTGTAGATTAAAATGTCAGACGGTGAACCGGCTCTGCACGGTGGCTTGCCTCTCAGAATGCACTCCTCTTCGCCTTAGCATTCGCTTTTTCCTCTTCTGTGTATTACCCCTCCTATCACTATTTCCTAATTACATGTCACATACTCACACACCTTATCTAAAGCCTCATTCCTACAGTTGCCCACTGGTCAATCCTTGCATCCATTTATTCGCATACGCACACCCATTCCTTTCGTATCCGTATTCTCCTGACCTACCTAGTGAACCATTCCCTCTATCGTAGATTGACAGACCTAGAGCCTCGGTAAGTATGCTGTAACTGCAGTCTTTGTTCGTTTGACATTGAATTACAACACGCTGATGGCTTGTCTCCCCAAAGCACCTCCTCAACTCCTGCCACTGCACCCATACTTGCTTGAAACCTCTCATTTGTACTCCCTCAGTCTCCCCTTGACCTCGACCAATTTCAGCCCGGTGCCGTTAATATTGATGGAAAGAGTTGTCCATATTTTTGTAAGAGATTAGTTGTTACATTTTACCCTCCCTCACATTAATATTTCCTAATCCTATCCTTGGCTACACATCCCACCATTTCTCAACATTGTCCACCCCCTGTGCATCCTCGCTAAGCTCCTTCCATGGGACAGAAAATCCCTCTAACCCCTCCTCATCACTCAATACACTGTATTTAATTTCCATAACTCCTGTATATTTCCGCAAGCGCCTCCCACCCTACCTCCACCAACACTGCTCTATGATCCAACCATGCTACTTCAACAGTTTTGAAAGATTGCACTACAACCCTGTGAGAAAGATGCACTCTATCTAACCTCGCTGCATACCCACTCCTAACAAACGTATGCTCTGTCTCCCCGCCCCCCCCCCTCAAATGCGTCCCATAACCGAATATCCCTCATTAAATCTCTTAAGGTCACCGACACATAGCCTGCCCCTTTCGGTTCCACGTCGGCCCTCCTAATAATGCAGTTCCAATCACCTACTACTATTGCCACCTCCGTTAATGCAGGGAAGAAAAACACAAGGTCCTCACACACAAACTCCTGCTTCACCTGTACATTATTCTCTGCAGAGGCGCATACACGCTTATAAAGGCCACACTTTGCCCATTCACCAACCATCCACGTGCAACACCCTTCCCCCTCTCCCCTCACTTCTCTGCAAAACAAACGGGCTCGCCTCCCTAATTAGTATATCCAAACCCCCCCTTTCAAACGGCAGATGGCAGGGACCACCTGAAACCCTGCCACCCCCAGCACCCTACCCTCCTTAAAATTATGCTCCTGAAGGAACACAACATCCACTCTAGATTTATTCAGAAACATTCTAGACCATTCTCTCTTACACTATTACACAAACCATTAACTTTACTGTCATACACCGGGGGCCTATTAAAGTTTCCCCCCTGCTTCCTCTCTTCACTTTTCCAGTAGGGACCAGAGCTTTGGTCCACTTTTTTCAACCTTCAAAACTTCCCCTCTCTTTTCCCCCCCCCCCTTCTTTGGTGCCTCCTGTCGTGGCCACCATTACCTTCACCTTCAGCCCATATTTGCTTCCCAGGGCCCCTGCGCTGGCATTAGGACATCATCCGAAAACCGATGCAGTGGCCCTCTTCCTTGTGACAATCGCATCCTCCATAGCTTGGTCTGGGGATGCCTCACAATGTACCTCAACCTCCACTGTACACTGTTTTAATGATCCTGGTGACACCCCATCATGCTGTCACTACCGTCGTCCGGATAGTTCTCCTGTTGTTGATTCACCGCAGCCGTCAACTCATCATCTACAACCTTCCCAGGTGGGGGCCCTCCTCCTCAGGGGGTGACAAAGACTTCAGCACCTCAGCTAATTCCTCCTCAATTTTCAACACTTCCTCCTATACTTTTTTACTCCTCTCTATCCTCTGGAAGTGTCTATGGGCCACGTAACTGGTCAAGGGCCTAAACCCTCTCCCCCAGTCTTATGCGCCTCATCCACTATCTCGCTCCAAAGACGACCACGCCCCCTTCGCATCGTTGATCCGCACCTGCTCCCTCGTTGTAGAAGTGGATGTCTCCGCCTTCTGGGCCAGGAGCTCGTTGCCGTTTCCCACACACCGCCGCTATGTGATTATATTCCCCACATAGTCGGCATGTACGTCTTTGGCCCCGGGGTACGAAATCATGACTTGTGTCTTGAATTCCTGTATTGCACGCATGATGATATGGGGTGTTGTAATGTCATTTTTAGTTAAAAGTGCCTTCCGGCAGACCTGCATAGGTACCCGTCACCCATGTACCATGCTGGGCCAAATAACATCCCATATTCCTCAAAAACTCTTCTTATGTCTCACTCATCAGCCTCAAAGGGGACATTATCAGTTGATCCACGTATAGTGCCTGGATACATCAACCATCCTCACACAAACCTGGGGTTTACCTGGAGAGTTCCGGGGGTCAACGCCCCCGCGGCCCGGGCTGTGACCAGGCCTCCTGGGGGATCAGAGCCTGATCAACCAGGCTGTTGCTGCTGGCTTGCACGCAAACCAACGTACGAGCCACAGCCCGGCTGATCAGGAACTGACTTTAGGTGCTTGTCCAGTGCCAGCTTGAAGACTGCCGGGGTCTGTTTGGTAATCCCCCCTTATGTGTGCTGGAGGCAGTTGAACAGTCCTCGGGGCCCCCGACACTTATTGTAAAGGGGCTCTTAACGTGCTAGTGACACCCCGCTTTTCATTGGGGGGGTGGGGGCATCGTCTGCCAAATCTTTTGCTTTCGTAGTGAGTGATTTTCGTGTGCAAGTTCGGTACTATCCCTCTAGGATTTTCCAGGTGTAATAATCATGTATCTCTCCCTCCTGCGTTCCAGGGAATACAGGTTTAGGAACCTAAAGCGCTCCCAGTAACTGAGGTGTTTTATCTCTGTTATGCGCGCCGTGAAAGTTCTCTGTTCTTTTTCTAGGTCGGCAATTCACCTGCCTTGAAAGGTGCTGTTAGTGTGCAGCAATATTCCAGCCTAGATAGAACAAGTGACCTGAAGAGTGTCATCAGGGGCTTGGCCTCCCTAGTTTTGAAGGTTCTCATTATCCATCCTGTCATTTTTCTAGCGATGCGATGATACAATGTTATGGTCCTTGAAGGTAAGATCCTCCGACATGATCACTCCCAGGTCTCTGACGTTGGTGTTTCGCTCTATTTGTGGCCAGAATTTGTTTTGTACTCGATGAAGATTTTAATTTCCTCATGTTTACCATATCTGAGTAATTGAAATTTCTCATCGTTGAACTTCATATTGTTTTCTGCAGCTCACTGAAAGATTTTGGGTTTATGTCTGCCTGAGCCTTGCAGTGTCTGCAATGGAAGACACTGTCATGCAGATTCGGGGGTCATCTGCAAAGGAAAGACACGGTGCTGTGGCTGACCATCCTTGTTCCTATGCGGATATGAGGATGAGGAAACAAGATGGGAGCGAGTACTGTGCCTTGGAACAGACTTTTTCACCGTAGCTGCCTCGGACTTTCTCTGTTGACGACTACCTCTGTTTCTGTTAGTGAGGAAATTATAGATCCATCGACCCGACTTTTCTGTTATTCCTTTAGCACGCATTTTGGTGCGCTATTACGCCATGGTCACACTTGTCGAAGGGTTTTGCAAAGTCTGTATATATTACATCTGCATTCTTTTTTTCTTCTAGTGCATTTAGGACCTTGTCGTAGTGATCCAATAGTTGAGACAGACAGGAGCGACCTGTTCTAAACCCATGTTGCCCCGGGTTGTGTAACTGATGGGTTTCTAGATGGGTGGGATCTTGCTTCTTTGGACCCTTTCAAAGATTTTTATGAAAATGGGAATGTTAGGCTATTGGTCCTGTAGTTTTTGCTGTTGCTTTACTCCCCCTTTTTTGGAGTGGGGCTATGTCTGTTTTTTTTTAGTAACTGTGGGACACCCCCGGTCCATGCCCCTCTCCATAGGAGGGAAAAGGCTCGTGATAGGGCTTCTTGCAGTTCTTGATGAACACAGAGTTCCATGAGTCTGGCCCTGGGCAGAGTGCATGGGCATGTCATTTATCGCCTGCTGGTGTTGCATCAAGACTTACGTCCTGAAAACGGTTGACCAACGATTCATAGACCATTGCTGAGAGCAGTTTCACAAAAATTCTATGTGCTCTGTTTAAGGCTACCCTGAACAACTCTCCATCCGAATGCCATATCTCTCTCTGATGATTTTAGGTAGTAAACTTGCGCTGAAACTGGCGTTATTGCCCCCCAGAGAAGCTCAACGCCGACAGTGTTGATCCTGTATCTATGATTAAACGCCATGTTGACTGATGGTAGTTTCTCCTGCTTTGACAGCAGAGATGCGACAAGCACCACCTCACACCACTGCTGTCAGGCAACTGAGGATCGTTCGTGCAGTAGGTCCACACGGCCCAAGAGCAATGAGGCGTGCGGCAGCAGCAGCGGCACCGGCAACAGGAACCTTGTCCTCTATATTTACTTCTACTGAGGTTCCCAGAGCCCAGTGATGGCCTAATCAAGACCCACATAACACCAACATGTGTGGATACCCAGAATGATATAAATCAACTGCAGAAATCAGCCAAAAGTACACAAATTACCAACTAATAGGACTCGTATTACCACCTCCTACCCTGCTGCCACTGAAGTGATACTCCACAACATTCACCCATCACCCCATCACCTACTATTCACCCGAAGCCGCAGCCAATGGACAAGGTCAGAGCAATAAAAGAAGATCCAGTAACCACTAAGGACTCCTAACATCAAAGGTGAAACCAGTAATAACATGAGGAAAACTTGTGGTACTGCCAGCCAGGACACAACCCACATCACCCACCGGCATCACCACAACACACGACAGACAACAACAAGCATGGCCGCCACCACAGTCCAAGATAACTCCTTTCCAGGATTTGATGTCAAGAAGATCACTGACCCAGAAATAGCTAAACTCCTACGATTCAGAACCAAACGATCACCAAACTAACTCAGAAATGCAGAAACTAAAAGCTAGCAATGCAGATTACCTCAGCAAGATCACTGCTCTAGAACATAAACTAGACACTCTGGAACAACAAAGCAACACCCACCCAGTCCCTAGAGTGGATCAACAACTTGCCAATGTCCATCACCAACTCCAAGACTATAATGACCAACAACAGCTATCTGACGCTGTTGTAGTTAACAACAAACACCTCCCACCCACAGTTACCACCCAAGAAACCTGCAGGAGACCACCCTACAGCTTATCAAGGACCACCTTCCACCTTAACATACGTAGTGATGACCTAATGGATTGTAAACTGATGGGCTACCAAGCAGGTAAAAAAGCAGTGCTTCTAAAATTCCAAACTAGCCTACAAAGAAACAACCTACTAAAAACATCTATTTCTATGAAAACTGATGTTACGTCAATGAGTGCCTTACCAAACAAGACAAAACCTCCTTTATATCGGCTAAGAAAATTACGCAATGCCCAAAAAATCCACCATGCTTTGTGAGGGATGGAAAAATCGCAGTTAGGAAACAGCCCACTGGGAAGAGATACTTCATCTCTACAGAACATGACCTTAAAACATTCCTAAGTGAGGCTGGACTAACAGAATCAGAGTAAAGTGCAGATAATACCCACAGTCCACAGTTAGTGTTATATTGTCATAAATTTGTGCCCCCCTAAAATTCTAATACCCCAACTACTTTTTGATTGTCATGTTGTATTCAATGACCATTCTACCTCACAGTCTTAATTGTGTTTAATATCTACAGAACCTTCTCCTTTTCTACATCTTACCACATCACTGTTCTATCTTATTTTATTTTAAACTAACCATAGCTTGTCCTCAATTATTCTACCTCACCTTAAAAATACTCTATTGCCCAATTTTATTCTAAAATCTCTATTATTGCCCAATTTTACTTTAAACTATATTGACCAACTTATTTTAAACTTTTTTTATTGCCCATTTTATTCTATACTTTTTTAAACTAGTATTTTCAACTACAACTTTTATATTATCCTGTCTACCATCTCACTAGCATATTATAACCAAGTCATTGCCATTTTATTTTTATTTTTTTTTTCATTATTCCCTTTTGCTACCTTAACTTGTTATTTTATCTTCTCAATTTAAATCTAGTTATACTCTAATTCTTGTAAACAACTTATATAAGGCCTTAGTGCAATTACGATTGAGAGTCTGTCCCTTTTTTTATTTTATTAGATTTAAACTCAGTTGTACTATTGCCATTCTAGCTCAATACAAGACTATACCAAAGTCATTATATTAAAACCATAGTGTAATTACAAGTGCAACTTTTAATTTGTATTTTTATATTATTAGTTTATCCCTAGTTGTACTTTAGCTCATTCCAGAACAACACATAGACAACATCAATTTCATTATGTGTAATAGTGACTATAACTTTATATGACCAAAACACTCTAGCTATATACTTGTCCAAACTTCCCACCACTACATATATCAGTACAGAACTAAACACACAACTCAGGATATAAATAACCATAATTTAAACCTAGAAGATAAATTGATCACATTGACCCTGATCTAAACCTCCATAATCTGACACCCAATCAAAACCTATTGGAAAGTAACTGCCTTTATTACACAGCATCACAAGCCAGCACTACCTAAACAATGCTAAAAGTCTATCAGTACTTAACTACAACATCAAGCCCTTTAAAGCAAACACTATGATGACCTCCTGGCACTCCTTAAAATCACTAAAGCCCAACCCTTCTCCTGCATTATTCTTACTGAGACCGGCTTAAGCAGGACACAAAGATATCTACCCTCTACCAGGATACACAGCAATCCACAACTGCAGACCATACCAAGTTGGGGTGGTATTGCAATCTATTGCCCTAACCAATTATCTTGTATTAGCACCACTTGCTTTAGTGATAATAGGGGGAATACATTTTTGCTAATTTTACTGTAAAAAACCTTAAGAAGCCTGTAACAATCGGTGCCATTTACCGGGATACCCCACAAAAACCCTTCCAAATTTCAGTGAGGAATTAAAGGCACTAATAACAAACAGACAAATGAATAAGCACCACCTTCTTTTAGCTGGAGACTTCAACATAAACCTTGGCCTACTAGATATCAGCCTGTAACTGATTTCATCAACAATATAAACAACACACTTCCCCATACCAACAATAACTAAACCAACAAGGCTTACTGAGACAAGTGCAACCATAATAGACCACAATGGACCAATACACACCCCCCCCTTAAATCAGGATAATCAAAGATAGCACTACAGACCACTACCCTACCTTCCTCTTGACAAACATTAGTAAACCACCACTTGAATAACAACAAAGTTTCATTTAGATTCCACGACGAGGCCTCAAAAAGGAAGTTGACAGCTGACCTAGAACTGTTGACTGGCCTACAGAATTCTCCAAGGTCAGGGGTACTGATAACGGGACAGACATTTTTCTTAACAAATTACTTAGACTATACAACAAACATTGTCTATAAAAACGAAACAGACCACAAACAAACGGCTTGGTTTTCCCATGGCTAACCAGCACCATTCTGAATCCATTGATAAGAAACACCAATATGAAAAGCAATATAGACAGGGCTTAATACACAAAGATATTCTTAAAAACTATTCATCATTCTCACCAAAGTAATAAGAAAGCCAAACAACTATATTACTCCAGTAGATTCACTGACACAAGAGGAGATATAAAAAAGACCTGGAAAACACTCTCTCAATTTTAGGGACCCACAAAAATGAAAAAAAAACAAGAATATTGTCCTAACTAAACCTAATGAAACACCACGGGATCCCACTGACAAAGCTAACAAGATAAACGACTTCTTCTCAACCATAGGGTCTAATCTCGCCAATAAAATCCCACGTACCAACGCCCATGCCGGGACTACCTAGATGGGAATTTCCCAAATTCCTTCTATCTTGCTCCAACTGAGCCTATGGAAATCACCGAGATTATAAAGTCACTTAAAAATAACTCAGGGAATCTGTCTCATGTCCCACCATTATTGTACAAGCGAGCGGCCCATGTCCTTTCGCATGCTATTTCATTACTTTTTAACAAGTCAATAGAAACTACACCTTCCCGAAACTACTCAAGACGGCAAGGGTACACCAATACATAAAGGTGGTGACCCACAGATTTTTAAAAAACTATAGCCAATATCAAACTTACCATTGCTATCCAAAAACTTTTAGAAACTCATGCACAGGAGACTATATTCATTTATAATGGCACAAAACATACTCAACCCCTGATAATTTGGATTCAGGAAAAATAAAAGCACTAATGATGCAATCATAAAAATGCTAGATCTGCTTACACAGCATTGGAAAATAAGGAATATCCACTAGGAATTTTTTTTTGGCCTAAGAAAAGCTTTTGAACAGTAGACCATGGCATCCTACTCCAAAACTTGACCATTATGGTATAAGAGGCCATGCGCTTGCCATATTCAAATCTTTCCTTACTAATAGGTATCAGTATGCACCATTAAAGACACAGCATCAAAAACACGGCCACTTGATACTGGGGTTCTACATGGAAGTGTCCCCTTGGCCCCTGCTCTTCCTCATATACATCAATGATCTTCCAAACGTATCCCAACACCTGAACCCCATTCTCTTTTTTTGACAACACGACTTATGTCACTCTCACCCAATCTTGCCACCCCCAACACCATTGTTAACTAGAGCTGAAACAAAATATCGACTTGGATGACACCAATAAACTTACGCTTTAAAACTGATGTGGAAATTTATTTTGGTCCCTAAAGTTCCACAAGGACAGATACGGTGTACAAAGGTCCCAGCATGGCCGTTAGGAATGGCTGAGCTGGGGGTCCCTTACACCCAACCAAAACACACACACACCCGGTTGGCAAAGTGGTTGGAGGGTACTTCCTAATTGATAGATTTACACTTCAGGGAAGAAGTAGGTAGTTTATACTGTTAGTACATTTTAAAATTTTGGATTACTGATTAACTGAAGACAATAATAATGTAGACCAAAGACCTTAACATAGGTAGTAATAAAGGCCGAATGTAGGGAAACACTAAGGTTATGTTAGCTAGGGGGAACTGGCACCCAAGTTTGAACTACAAGGCGTGGGTCTTGAAGACGCCAGAGCTTCCTTCTAAGACTAGACACCATCTGAACAAAACGTGCCATGATCAGCACGCAGCGCCCTCACGTGTCCTTAACATATTAAACCCTTTGGGGAAAACTGGTTTTAGGCACCTTGACATACCATAGAATGTCCTCTCCATCAGGCATGTACAGTAAGACAAACCTCCCTTTTTCTTACGATTCTGACCAGTGTCTGGGAAAATTGCGAGTGAGTCATGCTGTGGCCTTTGTGGCAGGGGCCCGGCAGTTCATAATCAGTTTCATACTGGCATCTCTTATTAACCTAGAAGGTAGTGTACGTTTCTGGATACACACCCTCTTGATACTGGAATTTCTGAGGTGCCAGGCAGGTCACTAATATCGATTAAATATGCAGGAACTAAGACTCATGGATGCACATGGTTTCTGAGGGGAAATCCAAAGGGGCTAAGCTTAGGGGGGCTGAAGATCAGGATATATGCTGGGAACACCAAGTAAGTTAGTCCTTTAAACGTTCAAAGCAGGCGAGTTTTCTTTCAAAATCAGTCATTCATGAAAATCTGTCCATAAGCCACTTGTGAGGATGAGGTACAGACCTCAGAGCTCGGTGTCAACAGAGCTTGCCAGGGTAGGCGACTCACTTGGAGGCAGTCCAGACAAATTTTCACAAGTGGTCCTTCGTAACCGTGATGTGGAATAGCTAGGTTAAATTTAAGATAGCTAAGCTACAGTTAGGAACCAGTTTAACAGAGTTAAGTTAGTACACCTAGGACCAGAGTTACAAAGAGGCTAGGCCAAGCTGACTATACACAGAAGTTGTTATTTGCTGTAATTTACAGGCAGGCCAGGTAGGTTAGAGAAGCTTGTGAATATAATTATTTACAGTGATTACAAGTAATCCAGAGTAGGAGACTTGTGTGTTAATTACATACAGTGAATTCGCAAGGTAGCCACAGTTAGGCTAGGCTTGTGCAATATTTACAACAGTTATAGTAGCTAGGACAGATTTAAAACCCAGTTATTATTTACAGGGAGTTCTAAAGCCAGGTTTAAGCTATAGCACACTAATTAGGTTAGGATTTACCTTATCCAACCGTCCACGCTAGAGTAAGCTGGGCACAGTTGGCCAAGCTGTTTACATACATTATTCACTTTTCTGTTTCACAAGTTGAATTGTTGAATTTATTTGTGCTAACCAAGTGATTTTAATTTGTATACTGCATTTTTCTTGTGTGATTTTCATAGTCTTTGATTCATTTTTAACGTGGAATTCGTGACTTGTACCACAGACTAATTATTTGCTGATATTGTACAGGAGATTGATAGGTTAAGCTTTCACATTGATTTACATATCGATTGGGATTTGAGAGCTAACAGTGTACATTTTGATTCAGAGTAGAGTCAATATAATAAAGGGAGTTGTTAAGCTTGTTGAGAAGCCTTAAGACTCGTTCATTCTTACCTAACACCGTGACGTGCTGTGGGTGGACTGAGTAAAGTACAATTAGTGCCATGCTCCTAATTAAACCTCGACAGTGGCAGATGGGAGTTCAGAAGAGTCTGGTTCTGTGTTAGCAAAATTAAAACGATCAGTTGCGGCATACAAAGGGCATCTGAACAAAACACGCAACAGGTGCAAGGCTACTAGCCAACACAGTAAAGTAGACTGCGATGATTTGCAAGACTGCTTGAAGCATTTGGGAAAAATTGGAAGCCTACAAACAAGCATTTTCAGCATATGAGCTACAGGCTATTGAGGATGGTGATTCACAGGATAGTCTTCGGCAGGCTCAGACGAATTCACTAAGGATGATGTAGATTGTCAACAGGAGATGAATACTTACAAAGATAAGTTAAGCACATTAAAGGCTAGTATTCTAAGTGTGGTGTCGAACACCGCAGGTTCCACAAACAGCCACACACCTGTTAATATGTTGCCCAGGTTGCCCCAGTTGAATTTGCCGACATTTGACGGAACCCTAACAGAGTACATTGCTTTCTGGTATCAGTTTAAAGCCCAGATAGATGACAGGAACGATTGTCAGATGCCGTCAAATTGCAGTATTTGCGATCACAGCTCAAGGGTAAAGCCTTAGACTTGTGTTCGGCACTACCAGATTACTGACACTAATTACCAACATGCCAAAGACCAGTTTAGAAGACATGTTTGGCAACACTGAAGAGATAATAGGGGCCATACTTTATCGGTTGTTGGATCTAGAGGCTTGCCGACATGACCATCAAAGCCTAGAGAAGTTCCGTATTGAAATTATGAGCTTGACAAATAGTTTCAGAGATTTGCATGATGAGGATGATTCAGAATGGGTCATCAGTCAGGTGATTAAGAGGAAACTGGCTAGCACTGCAGTGCATGAGTTACACTTAAAATATCGTATGAATAGGTTCAAATACAACAAATTGTTGAGGGGTTGGGAGATCTAGTTCTCATTTGAGTATAGTGTGAGAGAAGAGCCACCACCATCACCATATAAGAACCCAGACAGTTACTCAAAAGATCTCGAGAGATTAGTCTAAAGAATCATACGACTAACGTTGGAGTGTACTATGGTAAAGAAGTGTCTAAGGTAAGAACTTCTAAGCAGAACCTCAGAGGCACTCATGCCAGAATGTGCGTGTTCTGCAAAGGCGAACACACTATCACGAGTTGCCCGGAGTATACAACAATGAGCAGTAGGCAACAGAGACTAAAGGAGTTGAGACTGCTTCAAGTGTTGTGGGGAACACTTTGTGAGAGGACTGTGGCACCCAGCTCAGTGAGTGTCGAGTCTGTTGCAAAGGTAAGCACCATACTGCCTATGTCCCAATAATTTAAGGGAAACCCCAGGATAGTAGGGATATCTCTTAGGTAGAGATAGAAAGTGAGTCTGAGCCTGAAATGGTAGCCAGCGTGATTAGTGGGAGCGAAGTCTCTAATCCGAGTGAGAATCACGGAGTTGCTGCCCTACCTACAGTCATGGCAAAGGTTGTGAATACCTGGAGTTTACCTGGAGAGAGTTTCGGGGTCAACGCCCCGCGGCCCGGTCTGTGACCAGGCCTCCTGGTGGATCAGCGCCTGATCAACCAGGCTGTTGCTGCTGGCTGCACGCAAACCAACGTACGAGCCACAGCCCGGCTGATCAGGAACTGACTTTAGGTGCTTGTCCAGTGCCAGCTTGAAGACTGCCAGGGGTCTGTTGGTAATCCCCCTTATGTGTGCTGGGAAGCAGTTGAACAGTCTCGGGCCCCTGACACTTATTGTATGTCTCTTAACGTGCTAGTGACACCCCTGCTTTCATTGGGGGGATGGTGCATCGTCTGCTTTCGTAGTGAGTGATTTTCGTGGCAAGTTCGGTACTAGTCCCTCTAGGATTTTCCAGGTGTATATAATCTGTATCTCTCCCTCCTGCGTTCCAGGGAATACAGGTTTAGAAACCTCAAGCGCTCCAGTAATTGAGGTGTTTTATCTCCGTTACGCGCGCCGTGAAAGTTCTCTGTACATTTCTAGGTCGGCAATTTCACCTGCCTTGAAAGGTGCTGTTAGAGTGCAGCAATATTCCAGCCTAGATAGAACAAGTGACCTGAAGAGTGTCATCATGGGCTTGGCCTCCCTAGTTTTGAAGGTTCTCATTATCCATCCTGTCATTTTTTCTAGCAGATGCGATTGATACAATGTTATGGTCCTTGAAGGTGAGATCCTCTGACATAATCACTCCCAGTCTTTGACGTTGGTGTTTCGCTCTATTTTGTGGCCAGAATTTGTTTGTACTCTGATGAAGATTTAATTTCCTCATGTTTACCATATCTGAGTATTTAAATTTCTCATCGTTGAACTTCATATTGTTTTCTGCAGCCCACTGAAAGATTTGGTTGATGTCCGCCTGGAGCCTTGCAGTGTCTGCAATGGAAGACACTGTCATGCAGATTCGGGTGTCATCTGCAAAGGAAGACACGGTGCTGTGGCTGACATCCTTGTCTATGTCGGATATGAGGATGAGGAACAAGATGGGAGCTAGTACTGTGCCTTGTGGAACAGAGCTTTTCACCGTAGCTGCCTCGGACTTTACTCTGTTGACGACTACTCTCTGTGTTCTGTTAGTGAGGAAATTATAGATCCATCGACCGACTTTTCCTGTTATTCCTTTAGCGCGCATTTTGTGCGCTATTACGCCATGGTCACATGGGCACAGGTCCGAAACAACCCGATTATTCTTTGACTCAGGAGCACAAGTATCCTTGATAACAAAGAAGTTGGTGGCTAAATTAAAGTTGAAGGCCACAAGGAAAGTTAGTATGATGTAGGGAGGGCTATAAGTCAGGCCCCTCCCAAATCTTATGATGTGGTGAATGTCACAGTCAAATTAGTGGACATCGCAGAGACATTACAGCCTTGGTGGTAGAACGTTACCCCGGCAATTACAGCGAGAGGTCTTGCTGCAGCAGCTAAGCAATTGAAAGACCTTGGCGTGAAGCTGGCAGACCAGGGAATTACCACTGACACAGTCAGAAATGTAGGTATCCTGGTGGGAGCCAATCAGATAGACGACTTCCTGTCTACACGACGGACGTTTAGGGAAGGAATTGGTTTATTCAGATCCTCAGTAGGATACATCATAGGCGGCAACATTCCACCTGAATTCCCTGCCACGCCAGAGAGAAGCTGTACCCATGATAGCTGGGGGAGTAGTGATAATGAGTACCAGTATACAAGATGAACCGCCAGGGAAGCTGAACCAGGTAGGGAGAGACGAACACTCGGCCACCTTGGGAAAACACTTGTACAGGGTAAGTAAAGAGGGGGATAGATTGCCATTAAAGCCAGGGAACCTCGTATCAGTGAGAGGAAAGGCTACCAGGGCATGTAGGCCACTGGGTGGGAAAGTACGGAGCCACTCTGTCAAGGCTAGACATACGAAAGATGTTAAAGTTAAAGGAAAGGGTGCTAAGACCACTGGAACCAACAAGTTTACACCCCCAGAGGTCCACACAGGGGAAACTGGATGGTTGAAGTTAGACCGAAGTCTGCTCAGTGAGAGTGGCCGGACTGCACTTGTGTCCAGGGTCCGCCGTGGGGGCTCGTGGAAGGTGAACTTGATTTAGACATAGCTCCTACCTTCGCCGGCGGGAGGATGTGGAAATTTATTTTGGTCCCTAAAGTTCCACAGGACAGATATGGCGTACAAAGGTCCCAGCATAGCCGTTATGGAATGGCTGAGTTGGGTGGCCCTTACACCCAACCAAAACACACACACACCGGGGTTGGCAAAGGTTGTTGGAAGGTACTTCTTAATTGATAGATTTACCGTTCAGGGAAGAAGTAGGTAGTTTATACTGTTAGTACACTAATATTAGGATTATTGAGGTAACTGTAGATAATAATAATGTAGACCTAAGACCTTAACATAGGTAGTAATAGGCCGAATGTAGGCAAACACTAGGTTATGTTAGCTAGGGAGAACTGGCAGCCCAAGTTTGAACGACGAGGCACGGGTCTCGAAGACGCCAGAGCTTCCTTCTAAGACTAGACACCATCTGAACAACACATGCCATGATCAGCAGGCGGTGCCCCCAAGTGTCTTCACATATTAGACCTGGGGAAATCTGGTGGAGGTACCTCGACGTACAGTAGATGTCCTCCTTTGTCAGGCACAACCAGTATGACAAGACCTACCTTTTTCTTAGGATTCTGGCTTGTGTCTGGGGAAAATTGCGAGTGAGTCGTGCTGTGGCCTTTGTGCAGCCGGCAGTTGATGATCAGTACGTACTGGCATCTCTTGTCAACCTAGAAGCTAGTGTCCATTTCTGCATAGTTATACTAGGGGATTCACCCCCCTTGGAAATAGGAATTTCTGAGGTGCAGGCAGGTCACTAATATCGATTGAATATTACAGGAACTAAGGCTCCCGGTTGCATGTGGTTTCTGAGGGGAAGTCCAAAGGGGCTAAGCTTAGGGAGGTTGAAGATCAGGATATGTGCTGCAACACCAAGTAAGTTAGTCCTTTAAATGTGCATACAGGCGAGTTTCTTGCAACATCAGTCATTTATGAAAATGTGTCCTATAAGTCACTTGTGAGGCTGAGGTACCGACCTCAGAGCTCGGTGTCACAGAGTTTGCCAGGGTAGGTGACTCACTTGGAGGCAGTGCGGACAAATTTTCACTACTGACAAAACCTACTATATTATGTTTGGTAGCAGAGCAGGAGTTGTGCAAATTAACATTAAGATCGACAACACTGCAGGCGAGTTTCTTGCAACATCAGTCATTTATGAAAATGTGTCCTATAAGTCACTTGTGAGGCTGAGGTACCGACCTCAGAGCTCGGTGTCACAGAGTTTGCCAGGGTCCTAAGAAGCAAGATCACCACCCATCTAGAAACCCATCAGTTACACAACCCAGGGCAACATGGGTTTAGAACAGGTCGCTCCTGTCTGTCTCAACTATTGGATCACTACGACAAGGTCCTAAATGCACTAGAAGACAAAAAGAATGCAGATGTAATATATACAGACTTTGCAAAAGCCTTTGACAAGTGAAGATATCACCTCCGATACTATAAATGTCTTGACTAGGGCCCAGACCAAAGCCCAGGGTTCTCCTATTGTCCATCCTTTGATTTTCCTTGACTTTAAGCCTTTAGATATATCGAAGGACTCCGTTGTCAAGTTACAACGTAATTGCCCTTCTCTTCAGAATTGCCATAATGCCGCTAAACAAAATCAAGTTATCCAAAGGAAAAACTTTTCATATAAATTTGAATATATAAAAGGTATCTTGTACAAGTCAGTATTCAAATTAAATTCAGATGAGATAGACTATTCCATCTTAGTTGTTCCAAGTCAATGCAGAGAGACTGTTCTTAAAATGGCTCATGACCTGCCACTGGCCGGACATTTCTAGCATCGTAAAACCTTAAATAAAATTAGGGAAACCTATTGTTGGCCAAAAATGTCCTCAGATGTCACTACCTATTGTAGATCATGTAAAGTTTGCCAACTGTCATCCTCCCGAGGTACCCGGCGAGTACCTATGGTCAAAATGCCTATCTTTACGGTACCGTTTGAAAGAGTAGCTATTGACATCGTTGGTCCTTTATCTCCACTTTCATCTGGGGGACATAGATATATATTAACATTAGTTGATTATGCTTCGAGTTTCCCTGAAGCCACACCCTTAAAGACCATAACTACTACAGAGGTGGCTGAAGCCCTTTTGTCCATCTTCTCCAGAGTGGGCATCCCTAGAGAAATTTTGTCTGACCGTGGGACACAATTCACATCTGACTTAATGCAACATCTATACCAACTTCTGGGAGTGAAGCCTCTCTTCACCACACCCTATCATCCCAGCTGTAATGGGAGGATTGAGCGCCAGCATTCGATTCTCAAGTCCATTTTACGGAAACTTTGCTCCCTTAAACCTAAGGAGTGGCATCGTTACCTACCCTGTGCTTTGTTTGCCATGAGGGAAGTTCCCAGTGACACTTTGGGGTTTTCACCTTTTGGACTTCTCTATGGTAGACAGGCCAGAGGCCCATTGTCCATCCTTCATAACTTATGGACTAATGAGGAGGTAAATGCTGAGGTTCAGTCTTCTTACCAGTTTCTCCTTGACCTTAGATCCAAACTTGAGGAGACCTCTGACATAGTTTCGAAAAACCTAAGCTTGTCAATGGACCAGTACAAAACCTATTTTGATTCCAAAAGTCAGAGGAGAAGTTTTAAAGTAGGTGAAGATGTTCTTGTACTTTTGCCTATCAAGTCAAATAAATTATTAGTAGCATGGAAAGGTCCATATAAAGTATTAAAAATTTGTGGGAAAGTTGACTACCTCATAGAAGTCAAGGGGAAACCTAAGCTTTATCATATCAACATCCTTAAGAAATATTACAGAAGAAATTCGGTTAACTGCCTTAACAACTTTGACTTAGTTTTTCCACACAAACTTGATAAGACAACTGAAGAATGTAAAGTGTGCGTAATTGATACCTCTAACTTAGACTATGATGAAGAACTACATGACTTGGTGACTCTTGACCACTCGGATGCAACCAACATTAATATTAATCTTTGGATGACCATAAGAGACATGAACTACTTCAATGTGTGAGTAACTTTTCAGACGTCTTTACTGATATTCCAGGTGTTACCTCCACGGTAGTCCATAAGATTGACTTAGTGACGGACAATCCTATCAAACGAAAATTATACCCAGTTCCAGTTCACCTTAGGGATGCATTTGACCGAGAGGTAGACAAATTATTAAAACTAAAGATCATTGAACCTTCAGTATCTTCATATTGTTCACCAGTAGTCATGGTTAAGAAGGAGGATAATTCATATAGACTTGCTATTGACTTCAGAGGCCTTAATGCTATAACTCGGTGGGATGCTGAGCCTATGCCCTTAATAGATAGCGATCTACACAAATTTTATGACTCTTCCTTCATCAAGTAATGTTAGATACTTCTTCTAAGCAGTACACCGCTTTTCCTACACACCAAGGACTGATGCAATATAGAACTATGCCCTACGGTTTGGTAACTGCCTGTGCTACCTACGTGAGACTGATGAGAAAGGTCTTGGGTAATATGCCAAATGTTTCAGTTTATTTTGATAACATTTACGTAATGACATCTACGTGGGACGAACATATCCAAACATTAACATCAGTTTTGCGTAGGTTACGCTCACATGGCCTCACTGCCAAGCCGAAGAAATGCTTCCTTGGGTATAACAAGATTAGATATCTTGGACTGATACTTTCTAATAACACTCTGCAGCCTCTCCCCAGTAAGATCAAAGCTTTATTAGAATTTAAATTCCCCAAAACCAAGAAGCTCATGCGAAGCTTTCTTGGTTCTGTAAATTTTTATGCACGGTTTATCCCGAATCTTGCTTATCCTACAGGCATCTTATCGGACTTCCTTAAAAAGTCTGTGAAGGAACCTCTTGAACTTTCCGACGTAGCTCGGGAAAAGTTTAATGAGATTAAAAGTATCTTTTCGAAAGACCCTGTACTTAAGATTCCAGATATTAATAAAACATTTTGTTTGAGAACTGATGCCTCCAATACTGGCTTAGGTGCTGTGTTATTACAATACCATGATGGTACTCCCTTCCCTGTATGCTTCCTAAGCCGGAAACTCCTTCTCGCAGAAACAAGATACTCCATAATAGAAAAGGAATGTTTAACCCTTGTGTGCAGTATCTCCAAACTTAAATTTTATTTGCTGGGAAAAGAATTCATTTTAGAAACTGACCACAAACCTTTGATATACCTAGAAACTTTTAAGGGAACCAACAGTCGCCTCTTTAGGTGGACATTGGCACTCCAGGCTTTTAAGTTCCATATTGTGTATATCAATGGTTTATCCAATTATTTCTCTGACTGGTTAAGTCGTGACAGTCAGTAGAAGATTTGTTGCCTTACGCGACTTCCACATGTTAGAACTTTTTCCTCGCCTATTCTTCTTATACTCCTTGACTATGTCTTGGTATGGGGGAGTGTGAGGGAAAAGTTCAATAGATAGGAGTAGCAATATAGTAACAATAGTTTCATTACCGGCTACTAGTTAAGGTAGGGTAAGTCACGCTCCCGCCTTTCTTCCCCCTCCCCGAACTGTGGAGCATAGTACCGTATCAGCGTGCCTCGTTGTGCTCCGGGTTTTCTGGTGTTTTCACGGTCGCTCTTATGTGCTAGAACTTTAATTTGTCTCATCAATCCTATACGATACATCCCTCTAGCGCCTGGAACCAATCTTGGGCGGAAAACATTATATACTGAGTCAAAAAAGGAGAATTAGTGTGCACTACCTAGCAGAGTTTACTGCCAGAGGGGAATCATAGGCCTGTGTCCCGTGTGAAAAAAATAATAATAATTGAACTTTTCGTGTCAGAGGAAAGAAAGTCTCCCTGATAACATTGAGTATACATAGTGTATAGTGTATACTACAGTGGCTCCCCAGTAATATTGATGATAAAAGGGTAAAGTGTCATTTGAAAACAGGTGAATTTGTAAATGAAAGTGATAAGCCTATAGAGGCAGTGCCAGAAGTCGCCAGAATCTTACCACAGGTCAGCTGTTTTTAATAATCTTCCTGGCTTGCTAGTGTACCACATATAATCTAGTGATACCAGTGAATAGCAGAATACAGTGTTGTAGTAGCAACTAACCAGTATTATAATGGTACTTAGTGGGGTGGAGTGACTTTCATTAGTTTCTTTTTTTTTTGAAATACAAGACGTATACTGTGAATTTCATATAACCTGTAGTTACCAGCGGTCGCAATATACACAACAGAAAGCAATTATTACTACAGAAAAAAGGTCCTTCCTCCAAAATTTGCACCAGTCAACATAGTGATAATATAGCATTTATTGTGGTGGAGACGGAAAAAAAATAGAAAAGCTAGATACAGCGATTGATAAAAAAGGGTGGAGGCGCCCGCTCGTCATTGTAGGAGTTCCCAGCATCCCCGGGCTCTTCAAACGCAAGTTATATTTTTGTACCCAATCAAATCACAAATTACCGGGTAGAAAATTTCCATTAAAACCTTCATTTTTAGCTGTGTTACTCAAACACCGACCATTTGGTTTAAAAAAAAACCCATGATCAGATCAGATCGACTGGTCCGAACCTTATGGTCCGAACCCCTGACTGGTCCAAACCCTTGACGGGTCCGAACCCTGACTGGTTTTCAAACGGTTTCTTGGGACAATAAAGCAACTGTAAATGGGGGGGTTGAGGCCCCTTTTTTAAACAAAAATTAAAATTTTAAAACCGGGAACGGCACGGTAAGCTTCCAATATACAAAAACATTTAAAAACAAAATACAAATGCTAGGTTCTTTTAAAGGGAGGTTATTAAAAGAATATTAAAAGGGTTGCAAGAATTTCAGTAAAACAAAACCCTTCAAATCATTATGAAAGCTGGTTAGTCTGTGGTCAGTCAAACAAAAAGGGGTTTCACATGCATAAATTGTCATTTTGTGAAATTTTTGCATGTCCCTTGTGCAGATTCCAAGAACTCTAAATAGTATTAAAACAGGGAAGTGTTTTTTTGGGATGCCCAAAAGAGATAAATCGTGGGCTAAAAACAACAAGGGTATAAAAAAGAGGTCAAAATCAAAAGCTCTTTCATAGAAAACCTGGAACTTTCTACAACAGTGGGAAAAAAAAAGTTTGGGGGAATGGTACTCCCATAACTGCATTAGTCAGAAACTTAAGGGTGGAGTTTTAAAGTCCGGTACGAAATTCTTTATAGTGGGTGTCGGGAACAGTAAATTTAACTGGGATTCCCCTTCCTAGCATAATGGTTCTAATTTTTCCAGGTAGTCGGGAAATACCAGGGGGAAAACATAAATGAATAGGGACAGGGCCCTATAGGGAAACAATTATCAAGAAAGATAAAACCAAATTTGCAAACTAAAAAAACCCCCCGGAATAGCAAAAAGAGGACTCCATACAATATGGGGAATATTCCAAAAAAAAAATGGGGGGAGCCCCATTGTTGGGTAGGGGATAAAAAGAAAGACGGGGAACATCCCCCAACAGGGAATCAGTACAAAAACCCAAAGGGCAAAGGGAAACCAAACCCTTTTGGCACTACTACACTGGGTATTGCTGGCATGGGAAATCGGGGAAAAACAGAGGGGCGTGCAACTATGACCCCCCTAAAAATGCCAGCCCATAAACAACAGGAAAAATGCAAACTCCCCCGTAAGCTTTTTCACCCTGAACGTGTACCTCTTCGTACAGAAAGACGGCTAAACTTAAATTGCCGGGCATACCATCAAAAGGGGCCCAAAAAATACAAAACATCTAGGCCTTGGGGAAAACCCGGGTAGCCACAGCCATCAAAGGGAGATTTTTTTGTCCAGGAAGGAAAAAAAAAATGGGAGGAAAAGGCAGAAATCGTACACCAAAACCAGTCATTCCTGGGTTGGGAAACCCCATCATGGCCTCCCCTCCAAACCAACAGATACAGATAAAGCCGGAAAAAAAAAACCCCCCCATACCAACAATACCACCATCCGAAAACATCTTTTTGGGAAAAAACAGGGGCTAAAGCCGCAACAAACAACAAAATACCTTCATCTGTGGAACTGCTTGCAGAGGCAAGGCAAATGTTCGCGGCTTTCACTGAGACCCTAATAAGGATCACTTGGACAACGAAATATGGACCCCAGTTACAACCTAACAGATGTGACAAGGAACAGGCAAAAGGGGGGGGGGCGTTGCCTGTACATTGCAGATCCTTGTTTTGCACAGAACTGCTCCCCTCAAGAAGGTTCCTTGATTTTGGGTGAGGGCTCTTGATTTAGAGAATTTGGACGGTGCTCCAGTTCCCGAATTAAGCCTGAATTCCCTTTCCACATCCCCCCCCCAGGCGCTGTTAATCCTCGGGTTTAGCGCTTCCCCCTTGATTAAAATTTAATAATGCACAGAACTGCTAAATGCCTCAAAATGATGTAGTGGAAGTTTTAGCAGTAAAGGTCGAGAACCAAAACCTAGTCATTGTGGTAGTCTACAAGCCTCCGGATGCAACATCCCAGCAATTCCGGGAACAGCTATTAAAAATTGACCACTGTCGGAAAATCTTCCAGCTCCTGCACCCAAAAACTTGCTCCTGGGGGATTTCAACTTAAGGCACCTAAAATGGAGGAATATAGCAAATAATATTGTTGCAGTAATAACACCGGGAGGCAGCTCTGATGAAAACACCCCTCAGGGCAAAGCTTTTTAAATCTCTGCACAAAATTCAATTTAAACCAGCAAATAATAGAGCCTACTAGACTGGAGAATACACTTGACCTCATCTTCACTAACAATGATATCTGATAAAAAATGTCACCATATCAAAAACAAATACTCAGATCACAACATAATTGAGGTTCAGTCATGTATGCGTGAGCCCCAGACCGACATAATGAGATAAGTCACGAGGAGCATTCACCAAATTCAACTTCAATAACAAAAACATAAAGTGGGACCAAGTAAACCCAAGTCCTAACCGATATAAGCTGGAAGATATACTAAGCAACACAGACCCCAACTTATGCCTAGAACAGATTAACTCGGTGGGACTCGATGTATGCACAAGGCTTATTCCTCTAAGAAAAAGGAGGAGTAGAAAGTAAAATAGAAAGAGACAGGGGCTCCCTTTACAGGCGACGGAAAAGAAATAACAGAGCGGCTAAAAGAGGTCAATATATCTGAAATGCGTAGGGAGACACTGGTTTAAGAAATAGCAAACATCGAACTTAAGCTAAAAGAATCCTTTAGGAGTCAGGAATCGCGGGAAGAACTAAAAGCCATAAATGAAATAGAAAGAAACCCAAAGTATTTCTTTTCCTATGCCAAAACAAAATCGAGAACAAAAAGTCCCCCGTATTGGGGCCCCTACTTAAACAAGATGGGTCCTACACAGATGACAGCAAGGAAATGAGTGAGCTACTCAAGTCCCAAAATGACTCATTTTTAGCAAGCCGCTAAAACCCGACTGAGAGTCGAAGATCAAAATGAATTTTTTATGAGAGAGCCACAAAAAATTTGATTAACACAAGCCTATCCGATGTTTTTCCTGACGCCAAATGACTTCGAACAGGCGATAAATGACATGCCATGCACTCTGCCCCAGGCCAGACTCATGGAACTCTGTGTTCATCAAGAACTGCAAGAAGCCCCTATCACGAGCCTTTTCCATCCTATGGAGAGGAACATGGACACAGGGGTCGTCCCCAGTTACTAAAAACAACAGACATAGCCCCACTCCACAAAGGGGGCAGTAAAGCAACAGCAAAGAACTACAGACCAATAGCACTAACATCCATATCATAAAAAACTTTGAAAGGGTTCTAAGAAGCAAGATCACCACCCATCTAGATAACCCATCAGTTACACAACCCAGGGCAACATGGTTTAGAGCAGGTCGCTCCTGTCTGTCTCAACTACGGGATCACTACGACAAGGTCCTAAATGCACTAGAAGACAAAAAGAATGCAGATGTAATATATACAACTTTGCAAAAGCCTTCGCAAGTGTGACCATGGCGTAATAGCGCACAAAATGCGTGCAAAAGGGAATAACGGGAAAAGTCGGTCGATGGATCTATAATTTCCCCCACTAACAGAACACAGAGAGCAGTCGTCAACAGAGTAAAGTCCAGGCAGCTACGTGAAAAGCTCTGTTCCACAAGGCACAGTACTCGCTCCCATCTTGTTCCTCTCCGACATAGGCAAGGATGTCAGCCACAGCACCGTGTCTTCCTTTGCAGATGACACCCGAATCTGCATGACAGTGTCTTCCATTGCAGACACTGCAAAGCTCCAGCGGACATCAACCAAATCTTTCAGTTGGCTGCAGAAAACAATATGAAGTTCAAACGATGAGAAATTTCAATTACTCAGATATGGAAAAACATGAGGAAAAATTAAATCTTCATCAGAGTACAAAACAAATTCTGGCCACAAAATAGAGCGAAACACCAACGTCAAAGACCTGGGAGTGATCATGTCGGAGGATCTCACATTCAAGGACCATAATAATGTATCAATCGCATCTGCTAGAAAAATGACAGGATGGATAATGAGAACCTTCAAAACTAGGAGGCCAAGCCCATGATGACACTCTTCAGGTCACTTGTTCTATCTAGGCTGGAATATTGCTGCACACTAACAGCACCTTTCAAGGCAGGTGAAATTGCCGACCTAGAAAATGTACAGAGAACTTTCACGGTGCGCATAAGGGAGATAAAACACCTAAATTATTGGGGAGCACTTGGGGTTTTCCTAAACCTGTTTTCCCCTGGAACGCAGGAGGGAGAGATACATGATTATATACACCGGGAAAATCCTAGAGGGACTAGTACCGAACTTGCACACGAAAATCACTCACTACGAAAGCAAAAGACTTGGCAGACGATGCACCATCCCCCCAACGAAAAGCAGGGGTGTCACTAGCACGTTAAGAGACCATACAATAAGTGTCAGGGGCCCGAGACTGTTCAACTGCCTCCCAGCACACATAAGGGGGATTACCAACAGACCCCTGGCAGTCTTCAAGCTGGCACTGGACAAGCACCTAAAGTCAGTTCCGGATCAGCCGGGCTGTGGCTCGTACGTTGGTTTGCGTGCAGCCAGCAGCAACAGCCTGGTTGATCAGGCTCTGATCCACCAGGAGGCCTGGTCACAGACCGGGCCGCGGGGACGTTGACTCCCGGAACTCTCTCCAGGTAAACTCCAGGTAAACTGAACCAGACTCTTCTGAACTCCCATCTGTCATTGTCGAGGTTTCATGAGGAGTGTGACAGTAATTGTACTTTACTCAGTCCACCCCACAGCACGTCACGGTGTTAGGCAAGATTGAACGAGTCTCAAGGCTTCTCAGCAAGCTTAACAACTCCCTTTATTATATTAACTCTACTCTGGATCAAAATGTACACTGTTAGCTCTCAAATCTCAATCAAAATATGTATAGATGTGAAAGCTTAACCTAGCAATTTCCTGTACAATGTCATCAAATAATTACAGGACTTAACCTAGTCTGTGGTACAAGTCACAAATCCCTCATTAAAAAATGAATCAAAGACAATGAAAATCACACAATAAAAATGCAGTATACAAATTAAAATCACTTGGTCAGCACAAATAAATTCAACAACTCAACTTGTGAAACAATAAATAAAAATGTGTGTAAACAGCTTGGCCTAACTGTGCCCAGCTTACTCAGTCTAGCGTGGATGGTTGGATAAGGTAAATCCTAACCTAACTAGTGTGCTATAGCTTAAATCTGGCTTTAGTACTCCCTGTAAATAATAACTAGGTTAAATATGTCCTAGCTACTATAACTGTTGTAAATATTGCACAAGCCTTAACTAACTGTGGCTACCTTGCAAATTCACTGTATGTAATTAACACACAAGTCTCCTACTTTGGTTTACTTGCAATCACTGTAAATAATTAAATTCACAAGCTTCTCTAGCCTACCTGGCCTGCCTGTAAATTAAAACAAATAACAACTTCAGTGTATAGTCAGCTTGACCTAGCCTCTGTGTAACTCTGGGCCTGGGTGTACTAACTTAACCTAACTCTGTTAAACTGGTTCCTAACTGTGGCCTAGCTACGTTAATTTTAACCTAGCTATTCCACATCACAGTCAAAATACCACTTGTGAAAATTTGTCTGGACTGCCTCCAAGTGAGTCGCCTACCCTGGCAAGCTCTGTTGACACCGAGCTATGATGTGGGTACCTCAGCCTCACAAGTGCCTTGTAGGACAGATTTTCATAAATGATTGATGTTGCAAGAAATCTCGCCTGCATACACGTATAAAGGACTAACTTGGTATTGCAGCATATATCCTGATCTTCAAACTCCCTAAGCTTAGCCCCTTTGGACTTCCTTTCAGAAACCACGTGCAACCGGGAGTCTTAGTTCCTGCAGTATTCAATTGTTATTAGTGACCTGTCTGCACCTCAGAAATTCCTATATCCAAGAGGGTGTGTATCCCCTAGTATAACTATGCAGAAATGGACACTAGCTTCTAGGTTAACAAGAGACCCCAGTACGTACTGGTCATGAACTGCCGGCTGCACAAAGGCCACAGCACGACTCACTCGCAATTTTCCCCAGACACTGGCCAGGATCCTAAGAAAAAAAGGGAGGTCTTGTCTTACTGAATGTGTGTAGTGATACTGCTCCTGTGGGGAGCAGCAGCAGCAGGATAATACTGCACCACCTCTCGGGGCCCTTAACAACAGTTTAGTCAGTTTAATATGTTTATTATGCACCCCATACCCATCCTGTGGGCGGTAGTCAAAAGATTACAGAGGTACATAATGGGTCCAGGGACTGGGCCTCAAAGTTTTGATAGCTGAGCAAGTTACAGAGGTAATGAATTCATAATTTACAAAGGTAATGAACTCACAATTTACAAAGGTAATGAACTCCAAGTTGGTCTAGTCACAATCATGACAAGTTACAAAGGTATTTACAAATTACAGAGGTACATAATGGGTCCAGGGACTGGGCCCCAAAGTTTTGATGGCTGAACTAGGTACAAAGGTAATGAACTCACAAGTTACAAACGTAATGAATACTGTAAGAATGGTTACTTACGTTTATACATGGCTACAATCATGAACAAATTTTAGAGTAATGAGCAATTCACACTTCCACACCCGGTCACAACTGCAGTGAGTTATTGGTGCAAATATTGATTGTTGAGTCACACACACACACACACACACACACACACACACACACACACACAACACACACACACACACACACACACACACACACACACACACACACACACACACACACACAGAGGTGAGTACACACACGCACACACACACATATAAATTCATACACAACACACATATAAACACACACACCACACACACACACACACATACACACACACACCACAACACACACACACACACACACACACACACACACACGCACACACACACATATAAATTCATACACACACACACATATAAACACACACACACACACACACACACACACACATACACACACACACACACACACACACACACACACACACACACACACACACACACACAATACAAATTCATACACACACACACACATAAACACACACACACACACACACACACACACACACACATACATACACAACACACACACACACATACAAATTCATACACACACACACACACACACACACACACACACACACACACACACACACACACACTCACACACACACACATACACAAACTCATACCTCCCTGGAAATTGGAGATGAGTCAGATGCACAGGACCTACCTGCAATGAATGATGAAACAGAGAACACTAATGTAACCATGGTACCTGTTAAGGTGATAGGTGTTAAAGGAAGCACTAACCCAGAAGTGCCATCCTCCGGAGAGGCATTGGATTCGCCTGACCTTCCTCATATTATAACAAATTGCTGCACTTTTGACATCATCACCATGCTCAAGAGCATCATCCTGATTACATATATTTATTAAACTTGTCAGGATCTGTTCAAGATGCTCAATTTTTTTCTGGAAATTTGTTATAATATGAGGAAGGTCAGGCGAATCCAATGCCTTGCGAATCCAATTTCCAGGAGGTTACCTGTGTGGTGTCCGTCTGACTGTTGTAGTTGTGTGTATTGGGAGAAATGACAAACTCATCCCCATATTCAGGTGTAGCCATAGGTATCTGTAGTGGCAGACCAGTAGTTCCATATGTGCTAGCAGGGATGGCTAGCTCCTCCACAGCTGGTGTGTGTGATGGCATTCTGGTATCACCAGAATTGTTTGCAGTGAGGTGGGGTTCTTGCACACTTTGCAGAGGTTCAGTCTCAGATCTGGCTGTGGTAGACTGGATGGCCTCATCCTCAGTTACCATTAAAGGACTGTTATCAGGTTTACCTCGAAGGTTGTTTGGGTTCTGACTGCAGTCCTTGTGGGAAACTGTAGGTGTTACAAATGCCAGCACTATGGCCATGTTGCAGTAGACTGTGGAATACTACATTCTTGGTGTGGTAAGTGTGCTGGGAAACATTCCACTAGAGAATGCACAGTAGGCCCTGACAGCCAAAAATTTAAGTGTATTAACTGTAAAGAAGTTGGGGTTACAGTTTCCCACAAGGACTGCAGTCAAACCCAAACAACCTTCGAGGTAAACCTGATAACAGTCCTTTAATGGTAACTGAGGATGGGGCCATCCAGTCTACCACAGCCAGATATGAGACTGAACCTCTGCAAAGTGTGCAAGAACCCCACCTCACTGCAAACAATTCTGGTGATACCAGAATGCCATCACACACAAAACCCGCTGTAGAGGAGCTAGCCATCCCTGCTAGCACATATGGGAAATACTGGTCTCCACTACAGATACCTATGGCTACACCGAATAGGGATGATTTGTCATTTCTCCCCAAAACCCACAACTACAAAGTCAGACGGACACCAACAGGGAACCCCCTGAAAATTTGG